>BSBK01008560.1:385000-404699 GCA_027943335.1 Chamaecyparis obtusa | reverse complement strand
CCCCTACCCTACCCTACCCTACCCTACCCTACCCTACCCTACCCTACCCTACCCTACCCTACCCTACCCTATATTTGAAGGGGAAGGGCCCTTTATATCATCGGTGGCCCTTTTTGATAGTTGCCCGCATATATCATCGGCGGCCCTTTTTTATATAACCCTTTTTGATAGTTGCCCGCATATATCATCGGCGGGCCTTTTTGATAGAATTCCCGCCCCTTCTATATAGAACCCTTTTTGATAGAATTCCCGCCCCTTCTATATTATTGAAGGGCCCGCATATATCATCGGCGGAAGGGCCCCTTCTATATTATTGCCGGGACACTATAGTTGCCCCTACTATTCTATGGCAATAGTGATTCAAGCCCATGTGATAAAGAAGTATACCTCCCATGTGATAAGCAAGCATAGTGAGCGAGGTCCCTACTCTATAATGGCGGGCCCGGGGCAGTGAGCCAGTGATGAAACAATATTATCCGCTGAACCCATGATGTAACATCCGTTTGGTAACTAACTACTATAGGACGCGGGCGGCGTTTGATGACCTGCCAACTCACTGCTACGACTTGAGAAACGGCCTACTATTTTGATAGGCGCCCATAGAACCATAGCCATAGAATTTATAGGGTAGGTAGGGGCCAACGAATAGTAGGGCCCCTTTATAATAGTAGGGCCCCCTTATAATAGTAGGGGCCATAGAATAGGGCGGGGCCCACCCAACCCGTCCTATAATTCCCACCCTGCTTCCCGGGTTGGGTGGAGATTATAGTGGTGGGAGGAATGGCTCAGCCGCTCCTACCTCGAGAGATCCGCCCTCAGGCCCGCTCATACGCCCAGATCCCAAAGGGTAATAAATAGACGTTAGTATGAGAAGCTCTGTGTTCCTCTATGTGTCGCTGAAGAGTAGAGCCGTTTAGTGAGGTCCCTGTTCCTAGATCTGTTGATCTAGATATTGAAGAACCAACCTAGCTAGTTATATAGCTTAGATCTTATAGATAGATTGAACCTATGGCCATGGCAATGGAAATGGGATCCGGCCCTCTCTCTATCAACCACGGGGGCACCACCCTGCTTGCTTGGGGGACACAATCCATCTGCCGATGAAGCCTGGTCTTGGTGATCTCACTCTCTATATAGAATAGAGGGCGAACGAAAACTATAATTGGGGGGGCCCTCCGGAACTATAGTCCCACAATTGAATCTGAGGGGGGGGCGAAAATAAAAGAGCGTGATTGAACGGGGACATTGCCCACTTCCCGGACCCGGGACAGCGGGGCGCCCCTACTCAAAAGTAGGGGTAGGGCGTGAAAAAATACTTAATTCTATGGCAAAAGGGCGGGGCGCAGCCCTACTATCTATAAGGCGCCAAGCCCTACTATCTATAGGCCCGGGCGAACGCAGTGAGCCCTACTATCTATAGGCCCTTGTTTGAACGCAGTGAGCCCTACTATCTATAGGCGGACAAGGAGTAGAGAATCTGCCTGCCCCGCCTTCCTTGTCGCCAACTATATAAAGTTCGACTCGAATAATAGAATAATAGGGCTCCCACCCCCAACTAGATCTAAAGGGGGCATGTTACGTATAGAATTGAGCCTACTATTCTATTATTGAGGGAGGGCAGGCAGATAATAGGTAGATGAGGGCCCGTGCAAATCTATCCCTATCCAGCCTTCCTATCCGGATCGCCCTACCATTCTAGCCGGCGATTCCCCATGGCCCGGCCCCCAACTATATCAAAAGGGGAAAATAGTAGGGCCAAACGAGATTCTATACGTAACATGCCCAGGGGTGGCTCTATCACCCCCACCCAACCAACCCGCCCTACTATTCTAAGGGAAAGCCCTTGCCGAATAGTAGGGGGCCATAGAATAGGGCGGGGCCCACCCCGTTAATATCTATAGTTGTTCCGGGGGCGCGGCAATAAGAAAATAATTCTATCCTAGCCAGCCAACAGCCTTCCAGCCAAACTAGAATATTCCACGGATGGAAGCCCCCTACTATTCTATGGGGCCGGGTGACCTATCCTCACCCCCGCCCCCCCTTTTTATTAATTGCAGCTGGACCGCCCATAGAACCCTTTATAAAATAGGGGGGGCCGCCTTTAGAATAGTAGGGCAATGCCTTAGGGCGCATGCTCGCCCTTTTTTCTATAGTTGGAAGGGAAGATAGTCTATGCTTTAGAGGGGCCCCCAATCAATATAGCGGATCCGAACAATCCAACAAGAGGTTACGGCCCTACGGGGTGAGGTTACGGTATGAAGATAGTAGTTATCGACCTTCCTTAAAAGCCTTCATTTCATTCAGGTAAGGGACCTTTTTTCTATTGGGCGGTTGGTTGCCCTCTATAGTTGTTGACTTCCTTCCCTGTAGGGGGTGTGGGGAGGAACTAATAGCCTTCACCCCCTCCTTGGATTGAAAGCTCATGCTGTAGAGCGCACCGGAAAGAAAGAAAGAAAGCAAGCTCCATCGCCATCCTTTGAACCCCCTCCCTGCCATCCTTCACCGGGCTCCCTGATCCTTCACCCCCGGTAGGGAGTTAAGTAGCTACGGGAACAATCTAACTACCTAAGGAATATATGGTTAGTGGGGTTGGGAGCTTGCCTGGGGGTTTGACTAGGATGGCACCCTGCTGCGGTAGGTAGAAAGAAAGTTGCCCTTGAGAATAGTAGGGCTCGGATCGTGAACAGTGAGTTAACCCAACCCCATAGAATAGTAGGGGTAAGTTCCCTGCAGGGAAGGACTTCACCCGCTCTGAAGCTGTCGGAAAGGGGAGCTTGTCCGGTTCAGGATGGAACAGCATGAGAGCCCATAAAATAGTAGGGCCCCCGGTGGGCTATCCGGCTTGCCCCCCACCCACTAGCCGAAGTTAGGCTAGACGGGGCCAACGACTAGCTATTTAGGAGGCAGGGAGTTAAAGAAAGTATTGTATCGGGGAGGAAGGAAAGGAGCCCCTACTATTCTAAGGCCCGCCCAACTATCTAGAATCTTGGGGTGGGAGGAGGAGAACTATAGAAGCGGGTGAATAGGGCCCTCCCCTACACCATTTTCAAGGGGTGTTCAGGGGGGACATTAATTGAATTCCGATTTATCAATTGAGTGCCGCCATGGGGATGGGGTCGAGGGCGATGTCGAGATCTACCATCCATATATCTAGAGGGCCTTTAGGCAGGCACTCGACCGCCCCGAATTTCTCATCCCCCTTCGATAAGATATTACTGTAATAAGGGATTTCAGCAATTATAGATAGATAGATAGTCGAGATGGCGGAATGATCTATATAGCCTTGATTGGAGAGGATATTACGTGTGTAGTACAGGATTGATGCTAGCGAAGGACGTTGCCTGCCCTGCATTAAGATCTAAAACTCGCCTTAGAATAGTAGGGCCGTTTGGAGTCGTCCCCCGGCCGTTTCGGGAAATGTTTGGAGTCGTCCCCTTACCTCCTCCCACAATTCGAGATACCTCTTAATTCGAGCAGTGCCCTACTATTTGAAGGATAAACCTGCTAGCCCTCCTCTAATTATAGTTGCTAGCCCGGGGAATTCTAGATAGATAGATAGATAGATAGATAGATAGATAGATAGATAGATAGATAGATAGATAGATAGATAGATAGATAGATAGTTGGGAATTATAGAAAAAAAGGCCGGGAAATGAGGAATTGGTTTCGTTTCGCCCGAAGCATCGGACCAAGAATCACCAATCCCAATCCCTCTCCTATATGGCGAGGGGAATCTCCCTCCCCTACAGCTGCTTTGTTTTACTCTATATAGCTATGTTTCCGTGTCAGCACCTGTATGCGAGGTGTTCAGCGACATATAGAGATAGGGCCGTTGGTCGATGGTCGAGAGCATAAATCGCGAATTAGAGATAGGGGGCACTCCCCCGCTCCTCCCTATATACCGGAATTGGTTCCGCCGGTGATTGCAGATCGGGGTGCCATTAGATTAGACATTGAGAGAGCCCACTGAGGAGAGCGAACCCTTCTATCATACCACTCTAGTTCATCTCTGAAATCATTTGAGGGTCTGGTTCATCTCTGCAATCATTTTAAGGAATTCAAAGATCCGCCGGGTGTGAAATCCCATCGTATTCGGGGAGTCGACGTTAAACACCGGGTCGCCCCTCTCGTATACTATATTGGGGCAGAATTGACAATTGAATCTGAGGGGGAGGGCCCTACTATCTAAAGGGCTCCCAAAAATACCACTCTGCAGGGGGGTGGCCACGCATGTTACATCAATCATGCGATCAGCTGGATCGGAATTCATGTCTTTTCGAGAGGGGGGGGCCATATCTATTCGCCCCCCACCCCATATAGAGATAGGGAGATAGGGGGCGCTCAATTGGTTTATCGTTTATCAATTGAGTCTAGATGGGGCCATCTATCTATACAGTCGAGGATAGGGATAGACCCGACGGCGGATGGGGCACCCCTCTATAGCTAATTCATAGGGGGGCCTTAAAGAAATGCGGTTGGAGTTCTAGTCGTGCCCCATATCCCATATCGTACGATAGGGGCCCTCCGGAATCTATAGCTATAGCTAGAGCCAGGGGGGGGGTGCAACTCCGATCCCAATCCCAATCAATAGGTGTCCCAATTGGGTGGGAGGGAATTCATAGTTGGGGGGGTGGGGGTGGCGGCTATATCCCATATCATCATTCTCGACCTCTATTCCAGCATTATAGATAGTCGAGAGAATGACGGGATAAGATATTACGTACGTAACTATCTGGCGATCAGGTATTCCATTCCGATCAAGACGCAACTATATTAGTTGAGCCGGGCGGAATAGGAATAAATAGGAGGGCCTCGTGATGGATGGAGATGGAGACCCAGATGGAGATGGAGAGAACCGCTCCTATCTATCAGCGGTGCCTTAGAATAGTAGGGCCATCAAGGCGGCATAGATGGGTTTGTTTCCCGGATTGAACTAGCCATCTCATCTGCCTTACCTCTGGGCGATCTGCCTTACCCTACCGCTGGGCGCCTATAGACCAGATGCCCGCTAGGCCGAGCCCCGTACCGTAGACCAATGCCCTTACGTGGCCCCCTATCCATATCTACATCTGGGGCAAAGCCCTCAAATTCTATGGGCAGCCTACAAGTTAAAAGCCTACTGTATCGCAATGGCTCCTCCAGCGATTACTCCAATAATAGGTATCTATGGGTGCCTTTATAATAAGGGCTGCGCCGCAGAGAGAAAGGTATCTACTAGATAGTTCCCTACGTTGCCCTACGGGCCCCCTCCGGTTCGGTAGCGAAAGAACCATACGCATTCGATGGTAGCTGGAATCTCTCCTATTCTCATACATCCATTGAATTCGCTTGATCTGCATTCAGATCTTACCATAGTCACAACTACTAGAATTGGGTTTGGTTGAGAGTCTCTTCATGAGATTCTGCTACGAAAGGGATTCGTTGTGATATACGTAACTATTGCCCTTACAAATAATAGGGCAATTATAGATAGATAGATATATAGTTCTCGATTGTTAGTGCAGAAAGAGAGTAGATCAACCATATTGTGTTGGGCGGCTCCAGGCAGGAGCAGCAGAAGATCGATTGAAACAAACGCCTTAACTACTATAATTGTCCATAGACACAATTGACAGGCTGATCCACCTCGCCCTACTATTCTAAAGGGGCGGCCGGCCATAGTAGTCGCTGGAAAACACTCGTGGAGCCCCGATACCTGGAGGCCAAAACTGCCTTTATACTTATACTCGAGTTGGCAGGAAGGCACCGGGGCCCCACTTCCCCTTTTATGGTGAACCACTTCCCAGCTTCGCTCTTTATTGATCAGCCTTCAAAAGTGGGGACAGTGCGTAAACTACCTTTTAACAGGAACGACCATTCCCCTTAGAATAGTAGGGCCCTTTATAATATAGGGGCTTGAGAGTCGATGATTCACCACCTTATAGATAGCAGTGTCCTATGGTCGCCCATGTTGATGAGAAGGGCGTGTCTCTAGCTCGGCCTGTATCGGCCGGAACCTGTCTTGTTACTCTCGGTCTTGGGATGGATCTTACTGGGAGCGGAGCTCCCTTATAGATAGTAGGGCAAAGACTTGCTTTCGCCTTTAGAATAGTAGGCTGCTGCTCAATCGAATACTTTCTAATTGCTAAACGTTGCCCTCTGGGTAAGGGGCCCAAGTTAATTGTAATTAGTTGCCTATACATGTCTTCAAGTTGCTATATTCTTATTCTGGAAGGAAGGTAAGTAACGCCTACAATTCTATGGGAGCGCGCCATTCATGACGATAAGGTTTCTCCTCTTCGTTCCAGTATGCACGCAGAATCCATTATCAACTGGGTGGGCGGGAACAATAACCACACTATCAATTCAATTCGAGGGATTATTGAGCCCCGTGTTCGGCAAGTTCAGTGCCCCCCCCTTTTGATATAGGGCCCGGACCGGGCAGGTGCAACCACTCTTCCAATCTATCGCACAGTGCCTATCTAACTATATGGCCATCCATTCGTGGCCCTCCCAAGTACTATTTATTAGCTTCCCGGCCTAAAGCCTTTTTTATATAGGGGGCCAATGTTCACTCAACCCAAGATTTCCCTCTGACACTACTCGATGGATGGGAAGAAAAGGTAGCGGGTGGGAAGAAGAGTGAGGGAGGGTCTGATCTATATCCGACCCATCCCCTTAGAATAGTAGGGCATTTCAGAGATAGCTTGAGATATAGCAGTGAAAGGGACGTGGGCACGCTTGCGCCACATGATGAGTTTCTATCTATGGATGAAAGGGGCACCGCTCATGACCGCCGCCCTTTTTATATAGGGGGCCGAAGAACCATTCGTTCCCACTCCAGCAGCATCAAACGAAAGGCGGGGCCGGGCGGGTAGGTCGCTGTCGCTCACTGCACTCCGTCCGTTCTTTCCTTTGGGCTTGAGTAAGTCAAAGTTCACCTTGGCTCTGGTCTACTATACTATACTGGAAGTTAACCAAACCACACCCCGGCCCTCTCTGGCTGGTACTATCTATCGGACAATCGTTAATGCATGTATGTGAAGGAAGGAGTGATCGTTCTCGTAAGTGAGTAAGCTTCACCAGTGAGTGATCTCGTAAGCGATAAGAGAAATGCATGCCGATCCGAAAGGGCTCCGTTAATACATACATATATAGGCAAGCAGGCCCCTATATTAGAAAGGGGGGAGTAGGAAACACAAGTGAAGAAATGACTTGAAAGCCTTAGAAAGAAAGAGCCAAACCCTGATGCCCTATTATTATATTATTCGAGTGAATAAATGCAAATTGTTAAAACCTAAGTTCCCTATATGTATGGGTGGGTGGGATGGACAGAGCCTCTATGTCTGAACTTAGAAGAAATAAAAAGTAAGTGGCACTCTCGACCTCGACTTCTCAATCTGAAGTCCAAACGAAGGGGCGGGTTCCCAGGCCTCTAGATGATTGCTGCATGGGAACCAAGCGGTAACAAGGGATGATAACTAGGGCACCCATGAAGGGTAGGCACTACCGCTCAAGCTACGATGTGCAAAACAAAGAGGAACATATAGAACTCTAATTCTATAACTATCTATAATTGTACAAATTGAATAATCAATATTCGCCCCCGACCCAAATAACAATTTCATATTCAGGTCGTTGGTGCGAGGGCGACCGCCCTATATTATAAAGGGCCAAATAGTTTCCATATTTGATCCGCCACACCAGAAACTGCTCCATCTCCTGTCACGGGCCCTTTATAATAGTAGGGGCCCCATAAAAACTTCATTGCCCCTGCAATATGTGAAAAATTCCAAAGTCTACATCCCCATCTCTCTCACGAACAGGAATGGCCAGATGACTGAACCTGAGCTTCCAATGGAGTGCAGTAAACTCCTGGATCCATTTGTTCCCCTTACCTTCATTTCATTCAGGTAAGGGATAACCTGGGATAAACCAAGTCGTTTTAATGGTTAGGTCCGGGCCATGGTCCATTCTCGGTTTCTCCATGAGTCTTCGAAGGTCACATCCCATTCTCGGGCCGGTATCTGCAAAGGTGGGCCCACCTCCACCCCTCTGGATTCGGTGGGAAGAATTCTAGCGGAAGGAAGAATCATGGGTAAAGGAATGGATTACTACATGGGTAGTTGGGGTTTGGGGTAGTAAGTACAAGCAGCTCGGGTTGGATCTTGGGAATAGATCAATGGATTCGAGTCTAGTTAGTCCATGGAACTTCTGTCGTTGCACTGAGTATGGTTTGCCTTTTTTCGGAAGCAGCTGGACCGGACATAAAATTGATTGATTAAGAGCACTTATTCTCTCTGTCCTCCCTAGTTCCGCTAGTCGATGCTGGCCCTATTATTTAAAGGGACCTGTAGGACAAAACCAATAGAGAAATTGGTAAGGGGCGAATGGGTCTGCTCACACATGCACACACACCCGGCCCTACTATTCTAAGGGGCCCTCAAATTCTATGGCTGATTAATCAAGAGGCCCCTCAAATTCTATGGGAATAATCGGTAGCAGGCTAATTAATTAGAGGAGAAATCTTTCTCTGCCTATAGAATAGTAGGGGATTCTCAAAACCTGCCCTACTCTTTTCTAAAGGGCGTTTCGCCTTATAGATAGTAGGGCTGATAAATGACGTTATTTGGCAAATAAAGTAGTCTCCCGGGCCCCTTTGCCATAGTAGGGCGGCACATTCGGAACACCCTCTCCCCTACGGAGCATCTGTCGAAACTCATTCAACTCTTTAGATACCACCGCAACCACAGGATGTCAGGGTTGGTTCTCGCTCTCATATCTGGTCGGAACCCTGCCCATAGAATTCCCCAAGGGCTCGACTTTGGTCAGTCCCGCGGGTGAGTCGGATCTTTATCTGCGTGCTCATCATATTACGTAGATAAGAACAGGTGCCCACCAGAGAGGAGTCGATCTCCACTGAGACTAATTGATGTTTATCCCAACCCCCTTATAGATAGTAGGCCCGTAGGGGCATCTTAGCTCGACTGAAACTGGTGAGGGACTTTGAGCATTTTTCCCAGCCAGATATTCTGACATCATCCATCCCTAGGTGAATCATGGAAGCTTGAGTTGGTTCTCGCTTTCGGCTGTGAGGTTTGTATGTATGGAACTCGCAGCTGTCAGTCTCGCCTCTGTTCCCGCTCCTTCTGCCTTTCATCCCTTGGGCCTATAGATAGTAAGGCCATTTCCCGGGATTTGACCCATTAGCCCCCTCTTCGCCCGCTAGCCTATAGAATGGTAGGGGGCATGCAATATTTTTGAAAGAAAGAATCTTTGGTCGAGTGCCTCCGACATGATAAGTTCCAATAGACAGCTTTCAATGTTCCAGTATCCCAATGTGCCGGCCGCTTCTGGAAGCAGCGTTCGTTTAGAGCCAATATTGATAAGGCCCGGCACTGAGCTCCAGATTCTATTAGGATGAACGAATGAGAGAGAAAGCTAAAGGGGAAGTGATTAGCTCTTATGTGCTCCATGCCTCGGCCTTTATAATATAGGGCTGAACTCGTTGGATCAACGGCCCCCTCTTGTCTATCATTCTGGGTGGGAGACTCTGTTAGTTGTCCATATCGATAGTGGTTTGGGAATATGTGTATAGATAGAATCCAGTCGGAGCCCATAGAATTGTAGGGCCTCAGCTGGCACTTTAACCCCCCAGGGACCTCCAACTATATACCTCAATTATATAGAGGGGGGGGCCACCCAACCCCCTTAGAATAGTAGGGCCCTGGCCTAACTATTGCCCCCCACCCACCAACTCAAATCCCGCCCTGAGATTAATGTACGCCTGCTAGAGGTTGCCATGTTTCAGCCCATAGAATTGTAGGGGGGGCATCAGCCCCATTAGAATTTGAGGGGGCCCAATTAATCAGCTTGTTAGAGTACCGGGGGCTAGAATAAGCTATAGATTGAGTGGGCGGGGGGCTATGCAGGGAAGATATAGTTGCTAGCCTCCCACCCACCCCCCTTTATAATATAGGGCGCTGGGGTTCGGTTGTTAGATCGATTCGGGAACTATTGCAACTAGAATTAGTTATTCTAGCAAGCTGCTCGCATTGGAGGGCCCCCTACAATTCTATGTGGCTGATGCCAATTTTATAGAGGGGGGGAACTATAGGGTGGGTGCCCAGGAGGAGCAAGTATAGTGGCGGCGCCCTACTATTCTAAAGGGGCCCTACTATTCTAAGGGCCCTACTATTATAAGGGGCTGGGATAGGGATAAACAAAATATCGGCCCTTAGAATAGTAGGGCCCCTTTAGAATAGTAGGGCTGATGCCCAGGGACTCCTAATAAAAAGTGAGAATCCACCCCTACTATTCTAAAGGGCATTGGGCTTGGCATAGAAACCGGAATGGCCCGAACAACTCTTCATTATGTCTTATCCATTCCCCCATAGAATAGTAGGGGCCCACCCAACTAGAATTATATCTGTTATGTTGCCCTTCGCCCGTGAGATTGTTGTTGTTTGTTCCAATGTAGTGGGTGCGCTCCCTACTATCTATAGGGCGTTGGGTGTGATGGGTGGTGGGTCCTTTTGTCAGGTGGTCAAAAGGGGTTGTTGTGTGCTTTGTCCGACCTGGCTCCTTTGCGACCGAGACCAGATTTGTCTGTTCAATAACAGGTAGTGAGAGGAGCTCCTCTCACTACCCTTAAACTAGTTATGCTACTGATGCTGGATAAGCTAGATCCACTGCAACTATATAAAAAAGGGCGACATCAACAGCTGCCCCACCTTTAGAATAAGGGGCTCCAACCGGGCGGCCTATATAAGCTACTGAGTCAACTGCTTACTCTACTGGTGGTGCTTCTGGATATGGGTATAGATCTGGATCAGGGCCCATTCAAATAGTAGGGCAAATCCCTGCAGAATCGACTATAGCCTCCCACCCCCGGGAGGAAGGGCCTGGGTATAGAACTGCTCGTGCTACTGATGGAAGGTATGCTGCTGGTACTGGATCAAGAGCTTATACACGTGCTTAAACAAGGTAAACTAGGTACGATGCCCCATAGAATAGTAGGGGGTCCGGTCGACAGAATCAACAGCTTAATCTACAGGTCAATCTACTGCTGCTTCATATACCGAGACTGGTGCTGGATCAACAGCTTAACCTGGGTATGGATCTCGATATGGATCGACTGATGCACCTGCCCTTGCTTATTAGTAAACAACTAGCTTTGCCCTTAGAATAGTAGGGGGTACGAGAAGGATCTGTATCAAGGACTGCATAATCAAGGTCAGAATCAAAGGCTTAATCTGCTGGATCAACGTACTCACCAACGTGTGCTTCCCCTGCCCTTGCACTTGCTTATGCCCTTACCTATGCTACCAAAGCTTCTGGCTCTAATGCCTTTGCTTATGCTTATGACTCAACAGAATCAACAAGATCACCCCCTACTATTTGAATGGGCAACTGCCCTACGCCCTACCCCCTACCCCTACCCCTACCCCGGCCCCGGCCCCGGCCCCGGCCCCGGCCCCGGCCCCTACCCTACCCTACCCTACCCTATATTAGAAAGGGGAAAGGGCCCTTTTTTATATAGGGGGCCCGCATTTTCCCTATATAAAAAAGGGGGGGGCCCGCATTTTCCCTATATAAAAAAGGGGGGGGCCCGCATTTTATATAGGGGGCCCCGCATTTTATATAGGGGGCCCGCCCTACTATTATATGCGGGGGCCCGCCCCGCCCCGCATTTTATATAGGGGGCCCTACTATATAAAAAAGGGGGGGGCCCGCATTTTATATAGGGGGCCCGGCTATTATATGCGGGGGGGGCCCTACTATTCTAAGGGTAGGGGCATCATGTTAGAGTGACTACAGACTCTCGGATCTGTAGGAGTTGGGATTGCCATAGAGTTGTAGGGGGGCCTTCCCATTCTTATCGCTTGAATGGCGGAATAATATAATAATAGGGCCATCCGGGCAATTGAATGGCGGCCCGGTTAACCATTATAAGCCCCCCTTTTCTATTATTGGCCAGATTCTATACGTAACATGCTAGCCCCTCAAATAGATTATTCTAGCTCATTCCATTGCCCTTAGAATAGTAGGGCATCCAACTGGCTAAGATATATATAGGGCCAGACCATCCAGAAAGCCTATCAAATTTGAGGGCTTCTCATCTTTCAACCATGTTTTGTAGGGGTAGGGGATTCTCTACGTAACATGCTAGGAGTTCTAGCTCAGCTAACCGGGGGGCGTGTTTCGTAACTACTGGTTTTATACGTAATACAATTCCATCGTGAACTACTAGAATTGTGACAGTTCAAGTTCAATTGATGGTGGGTTATACCGATTGATGTTTCTTGGACCATGGGTTAGTTCCGGGAGACGAGGTTCAGTTCCCACAGCTTGGTTCGATGGCTTGGGGGTAGGGTCAATCAGTTCATTGTTTCAGTCAAGAGGGGGTCAAATCTTAGAACTGGACTATTGCTTGACAGCATGACCCAGACTATTTGTAGGCCACCAGACTCTTTTTAGGTTAGGGAGTACTAGTTCTTATTCCATGGATAACTATTGGTTCGAGATACTATTGATTTCCCATGACACGCCCTACTATTATAAAGGGCGAGGACAGGTTGGGCCCTTTATAATAGTAGGGGAACAATAATAGAAAAGAGGGCAATAATAGAAAATAGGGCCATTGCCCGATCCATTGGTGCAGTTTCAAGAGCTTAAGGTTTGGGTAGCCCAGGTTGCTTGCCTTAAAATAGTAGGGCATCGGGTTATACCAATTAATTTGTATGGGACAACATGGCCCGGCGAGGCCCTTCTCAATATATGGGGTTCGCACAGTATATCTTCCCAGTGCCTTACCGCACATTTGGCTCAGTCCAAGGCCCTTCTCAATATATGGGCAGCACGAGGTAGACCAGTCAAAGTCTTATTTGAAGTATAAGTATCATAAAAAGTATCAATGACTATCTCTAGAATAATAGTTTGGGGCGGCCCCTCGGCGAATAGTAGGGCCCTTGCCGGGCTTTTCACCTTTATTATTCTTATCTTTATAGGTCACACACAGCTTCAACCAGACCAGGAGAAAGGTATGGATGAGCCTAAATAAACAATAGGGCCATCCCATGAGCAGGACGAGGTCAGGATGCTTATCAGCCCAGCAACTAGGACGAGGCAAGGATGATGGCCCAATAGCAGGACGAGGTCAGGATCCAGCCTACTAACTCGACTAGGACGATTCAGGGGTGCCAGATTAGAACTAGACTAATTATTAGGGTTCGGTCACTAACAGATTATCACTCGACAATGCGAGTCGAGGTACCAGACCAAACAGCTCGGGATGATGACCATCCCAAGAACTATCTAGCGAGAGTAGCAGTAGGAGGTAGACCAGCAATGGCACCAGAGTTCATCGGGGACAGATAAATAAGCAGAAGCATCTCCAGATCGAGTTACAGCTCCCCTACTCTAGATAGGGCAGATGCTCATGGTCCAGAGACAGATGCTCGTGATCCAGAAGTTGATTATGCTATTAATTAATTAATAAAGCAGCACGAGCAGTTAAAGATACAGGAGCAGTTCCAGGTCCAACAGTAGATATCGATCCATCCCTAGCATCGGTGAATATAGAAAATATGGAGCTTAGAATTCCTTCGCGTGGTTCCTGTTCTATCAGTATCCTAGCTAGCAGCAGTAGGCCCAGTTGTTCCAGGTGAAGATACAGATCGTAAAGATCCAGATAGAGACACTATGGACCAGTTGCCCTTTATAATATAGGGCAAAATTGCAGCTAAGGTGGTTGATTTAGGTGATTCTGATGAAGCAGCAGTAACAGGGACGACGAAAGAAGCATGCACATCCAAGAGGTGGCATATATAAAAAAAGGGCCAGCAGACTCCAAGAGCAAAGCCCTTTTCTACGCGAATGAAGCCCGGGTGAGCAATTATAGAAAAAAGGCCAATTGAAAGCCCCTACTATTTCTAAGGGTCCCCGCGGGTCGAATCCTACTATTTGCCGCTCACCTACTATTCTAAAGGGCTCGCTCATATGACTGCCAACAACTATATCAAAAGGGCGGTTCGGGCCCTTTTGATATAGTTGGGCGGGCGACCCATATCAATTCCCCTAAGGAACCCTACCGCATCTTGATCATTCGTCTGGCTCCTATGACTGGTGAAGCCGGCATATATAAAAAAGGCGAAGCCCTACCCCCTACTATTAAAGGGGCAAGGGGTGATAACTACCGCTGCGTTCGCCCTATATTATAAAGGGCCCTTTTTGATATAGTTGGGCCTATAGAATAGTAGGGCTCCGGCCCGGTGCCCTACTATTCGCCAGGGGCCCTACTATTCTTAAGGGGTGGCCATGTGCAAGCAAAAAGTCGGCCCTATCTATATATGGGCTATGCTGCCAACTATATAAAAAAGGGCCCCTTTAATAGTAGGGGGTAGGGCCCGAAGCTTCTGGTTCAATTGCGCCCCGCCCCCGTAGGGCTGGTGCTTATTCTGCTTGCTTTGCTCCAGATACCGGCAGCAACTATAGGCTGGTGGCTTTGCTTGCTCTACTGGGGCCGATGGTGGTGCTTAAACTGAATAAACTACTGGGTCTACTGCTGCTACTAGCTGTGCTGGATCAACTGCGTAATCTGGTTCCAACTTGGAACACGGTATGGTACCTATATAGTGGTGCATATTTCCCAAAGCTACGTATTGGCTAAGCTATATGCCTTTGTCCCGGCGGGGGGAAGTAGTGGGCTCCTGGGCCCAGGAGTAGTCGGATCTGAGATTTCCGAACGTTTTAGCTACTATGAATGAGATCAAACTACTTAACCGATCGATACCGATCGATGAGGGACAAAGCATGCATGGTTCGAAAAGTGAGAAAGCGCCCGGAGTTAGGTGTATTACGTATAGAAGCAGTAAGTCTCTTTTCTGCTTTCTTTCGCATCGGAGCTTAGCTCTTATTTTGAAAGACCTAGAGGCCCTTATAGATAGTAGGGCGGGTGGGAACTTAGGGAGCCCTACGGGGGCGGGGCGTGGCAGTCTAACTACCCCAAAATAGATCTGATCTATAGGGCAAAACATTACCCGCCCTTGCCGGGGAACCCGGCCCTTAGAATAGTAGGGCTATCCCCACCCTGCGAGAACTTCCCCAATTCGCCCTACTATTATAAAGGGCCCCTACTATTCGGTTCGGCAAGGGAATCCGTTCATAACTATACCCCCCACCCCCATAGAATAGTAGGGGCCCCACACGCCATTAATCAGCCCGCTAGCGATAATATGCCCTTTTTTATTCTATAGTTGGTGGCAAATAGTTAGTAGGGGTAGGGGCCCCCTTGCCGAATAGTAGGGCCCTTTAGAAAACTAGAGAAAGGAGGGGGGGCTAGCCCTTTAGAATAGTAGGGGCGCCGAATAAGTGGGAATAGTCAAGTTCCGGACTGCCAGGGTCTTCCGCATGCGTGAACACGTCATCTGCAGCCTACGGGGTGCGGAACTAGAGTTTTGTTTCCGCATTTGCACGGCCATAACTCTTCCAGGGCCAAGGCCCCTACTATTTAGTTGGGCCCCAGCGCCCGGGCCGGGTTCATTAATCAGCCCCAGCCCCCGCCTTCAAATTCTATAGGCAACTCGAATTCACAGGTTAATTAATTCACTGCTCGACTCGATTCTAGCAGGTTTATGCCATTTACTTACTCTAGCAGGTTCCTCCCCCTCAAATTCTAAGGCAGGGCCCGCCCGGGGCCAGGGCCCTACTATTCTATGGGGGTCGCCGAACCAAACTTAGAATAGAAACGGACTCGACCAGATAGCAGAGATAGGGCGGAGAACTATAGAGCCCTATCTCTCGGGCTTCTAATTATAGGCAACGGCACTATAGTTCACCTACCGAGAGTATAGAGTAGTAAGGCGGAAACGTCGACTGATCAAGCCCTATAGATTGTAGGGGCTCCCCACCCCAATATAGTAAAGGGGGGGCCATAGAATTTGAGGTAGGGGCCCTGGCCCTTCAAATAGTAGGGGGCCCGGGCGGGGGATGGATTATAGGGCCCGGTCACTATAGTGGGTGGCTCAGGGGACCCGGATGGGGGGGAATTAGAGCCCCCTACCTATTAATCTAAACCGGGCGGCTGGAATTATTGACTGAGATAGCCTTTAGATAGTAGGGGGCTAGCCTTAGAATAGTAGGGGCCCCCACCCATCCAAGTTTGGATACGTTCCGGATAGTGCCGGGAACTCTAGTTCGGGGTTAGCTTCCTTTCCGAACTATAGTTGGAGATAGGTTCATCCCGGATCTCCCACTATGGATTGTAGGGCTCTCAGAACGAACAGCCGTGACCCAACCAATGTTACTCAGGTGGCATCACGACTATATACGTGATACGACCCCCACGGCCCCCTACCTCTTAATCCCGGATAGGGAGCCCTATCTATTCTATGGGCCCTTCTCCCTTTGCCCGGGCAAAGGGAGAAGGGCAAAGGGAGAAGGGCAAAGGGAGTAGTTTCACAATTATCCGCTGCCCTTATAATTAGTAGGGGCCGGGGCCCAATAGAGCCCATAGAATTGTTCATGCGGGGCCCCCCCACAATAATAAAGAGGGGGGCCCGGGGGCAATAGGATTTGGGAGGAGATAGTTGGGAAGGAGTCGAGTCTATTATCTACGTAATATGATGTGAGCTCGAGTGCTAAAAGGATTTCCATAAGAAACTATAGGCATCGAGAACTCAATAATAGTGCCAGAAGGGCGGGGTGGGTGGGAGGCCCCTTTAGCCCCCCACCCAGCCCCACAGGGCCCTTTCGAGTCTCTCGGGCGGGCATCTTTCTTCGAAAGCAGGATTTGAGCTAAGTCCTTCTCCCTGAATTTGAGGAAGGGATTTATGAAAGCTTGAACCGGTCGACCGAGAAGCCCTACTATTATAAAGGGCGCCCCAACTAAATAGTAGGCCGCACCGCATATATAAAAAAGGGCGAGAACCAATGGTGCCATTTGTCCACTTCGATCGAATGCAGACCCACCGTTCAATCCTATCTCGCCCCCTACTATTATATGCGGGGGCCCCAACTAAATAGTAGGCCGCACCGCATATATAAAAAAGGGCCATTCAGTCTTTCAATTGTTCCGGTGCAGTGGGAGGCCCCTACTCTTCTAAGGGGCCCTACTATTCTTAAGGGGTGGGTGGGCGGATATAAGTTGGGAGGGGAGCGGCAGAAAGCCCTTTTTTATATAGTTGGAGCACGATATACAAAAGCTGGTAGCCCTTTCGGAGGTGGGGATTTGACAATGGGGGGACTCAAGAGCATTGAAAGCAGGAACTTCCGCAAAAGGGCTTCAGTGGGTAAGGAAGGATCGATCGAACCATCAATACCGGGAGAGGCGGAACCTGCATCGTTGATTCCCGATCCTCTTAAGACTGTTCTAGCATTGCCCCCATGCCCAACTATATGGGGGGGTGGCGGGGGGTACGGAGCTCGTTAATTATTGACTTTCTCAACGGGGGCCAGCAGTTCGAGAAAGTTGCTCGGGTCGACCCGCCTTCTGAGAAACGGAGAGGGACTCGACCTAATGTGATAGGGAGAGGGATTAACGTCAACTGAAAGGAGAGGGAATCAATAGCTTTTGCCCTACTATTCTAAAGGGCCCCCCCGCATATAATAGTAGGGCTATGGGGCCAAACATCTCATTCTCAATTCCACATCAGTAGGCTTAACCGGACCGAGCAGAGGCAGCTGAACCCGGGCCATCACTCAACTCTCAACCATCCATCCATCCAAACCCCTGAGAATAGTAGGGGCCCCCCACCCGATTCCAACCAGAAACACCGGGAGAGGGTCGAAAGCAGCTTGTCCCCTTTCTAAAATAGGGCCCACTTCCCCTATATTATAAAGGGCCCTACTATTCGGCAAGGGCCATCACCCGAGCCTCCATTCCGAGCGATGCAGGAACCGAACCGCTAGCGGGAGCCCTTAAATAGTAGGGCCGGTAATATGTGTAGAATATATGGAGCGCCCTATATCTATAGTTGTGGGAAACAGCCATAGAATTGTGATTCCCTTTTTTATCAAATTGTTCGACTCCTCACCAAATTGATGCATTTCCCTCACCAAATGACTGCTTAGAGAGCTCCGAAATGCACCAACTCCGGCGCCCTACTATTCTAAACGGGCAACTCAAGCTTGAAAGGTTCAGCCGAGCAGGTGGAGTTAGCAGTCTCGTTACTTCGTTCCTCCCGTAGGGCCGGTCGGGTTCAGTTCCTCTACGGCACATCTAAATAGATATAGAAGAGTCGGAGATCCGCCCCTAAGGAATCGAGTGCCTCCGCCCTTCTTTTCTATTATTGAGTTATCGAAGCCCTACAATTCTATGGCCTATGGCAGCCCTTAGAATAGTAGGAAAGGGCAAATGCCAAAAGTTCTGTTCTGAAGTCGCCCTACTATTCTAAAGGGCCCCTACTATTCTAAAGGGGGGCCCATGCCGAATAGTAGGGGCCATAGAATAGTAGGGGCATTTTGCACATATGTCTCCCCGTAGGGCCCTGGCCCCGGGCGGGGGTAGGGGTCATGTTTTAAACCCGGTTGGCCCTACTATTCTAAAGGGGCCCCTACTATTCTATGGCGGGTCGACGTCATTTTGCTTGCACATATGTCGAAACGCTCGAATGCATGTTCATTCCGAAGGCGATGGCCATCAGTTGCTTATAGTAGTATTATCATTGGAGCTTGACAAGATACCCGAGCAGAGGCAGCATAAAAGCGAAGCTGGTCACCTGCCTTCAAAACAACTAGAATTCGCTAGCTTTATTTATTTCTTTATTTTGGTAGGATTAAGAGGCATTGAACCAACCCTGTTGGCCTCTTATTTCTGAACGGGCAGTTCCGCTTATCCATTCCTCTCCGGCATTGCCCTTATAATAGTAGGGCTCATGGGGGCATAGTGATTTGGAGGTGTGATTGTTTGCCGGGAGAGAAAGGAAGGCTTTTGCCACAACAACTATGAAGACAAGGGCAACCTTTGTTATGGTTCAAACCAGAACCAGCTATCTCAGAAATAAATAAATCAAGACAGAAGGATCAAACCCAGATAGAAGTTTAGCAGCACCGCTCTTAGCTGCATTTGCCTTTAGAATAGTAGGGCCCCTTAGAATAGTAGGCATTCCGATTCTCCCTCTCCAGCCAATAATATATAAACCTCTGGGCCTTGAAACCCCAACTATGAATATTGATGCCTTTTATATTATTGGCCAAACAACCGACCAGCTGCATTCAAGAAGTCGATCGAATGCCCCAAGGTACTTGCCTTAACGTCTGGAGGGACGATTCATTATATACTTATTAACAAACAATCGGAATGACAATAATATAAGAATAGGGGCCACCCACCCCCCTACTATTCTAAAGGGGCCCTGGCGAATAGTAGGGCCCAACTGAACCCCTTGTTCCAATGCAGCCCCTGCGGTTCGCCACTGCGCTCGATTCGATGACGAATCTGCCTTTCACTGGCAGGAGGGACGATCAGCCTTTGAGTTGAGTCCCCGAGCAGAGGCGAGCTAAGATGCCCCTTGAATGATGGGTTAAATGCCTCTAACGACGGGTGCCCTACAATTCTATGGGCGGAACTGCCAGTTTCAATCGATCGACAGCCCCGGCTATTATAAAGGCTACTAGCCTTTATAATATAGGGCACTGGCAAGATTCATTCCTTCATTCAGAACCACCCGTTGTTAATACATACAATAGAGAGAGGGGGGCATTGCCTGAAGTTAAGGAT
>BSBK01008560.1:0-380000 GCA_027943335.1 Chamaecyparis obtusa | reverse complement strand
TAGAAGGGAGGCCGATATAACGTCTGTAATATCTCTGGATATAACATCCTATCCTGCTAGTTAGGTTGAGTCTCGGTTGAGGCGACCACCATAGAATAGTAGGGCTCTACGTAACATCTTAGGCGGATTCCCAAATGAATCTATTTTCTTGGGAGCGTTTCTACCAGAAGTTGTTAACCTCCATCCTCACCCACAATAACCATTCCCCCCCACCCGGTGCCTTAGAATAGTAGGGGCCCTGGCGGGCTGCAGGGCCCCTACTATTTGCTTTGCCAGGGCCGCCAGCCCAAATATTCATCGGCGCCCAAAATCAAATCTTGGATTGGCCGGCATTTCAAAATAGCTTTCTTGAACAACTCAAATAAGGCTTGCCTGCCAAGAGAAAGAAAGCAAGGACAATTATATAAAAAAGGGGCGGGCAATAAAGATTCACCCTCCTACCAGCTTGTTCTCTTTCTTGCCTCCCATCCAAAGTAGCAGCCAATTTCCTACCCGGGCGCCCAGGGCCCATCCTTTGTTTCTATCCGGAAGGAAGGTGGTTGAGGCCCTACAATAAAATGGGAGGAGGTATCAAGTTAACTTCTGCTTTCCGGCCAACTATAGAAAAAGGGGCATCGCATCATCAACAACTATAGAGGGCAACCGGGAGTAACGAGTTAACAACGACTATCAATGAAACAGGGCCTACTATTCTAAAGGGCACAGGAAGGTAGCTCCGGTGGTTAGAAGCTGCCCTACTATTCTAAGGCGATGCTGAGATAGAAGCTGATGATGTATAGTTGCTCACTTTCTTTCTCCTTGTCCTACCGCTTTCTTTCCCACTTCTCGAAGGCCCTCGTGAGCCCTATTATTCTATTATTGCCCTAACGAGTTAACCCAACGAATAGTAGGGCCCTTCCATAGTAGTTGGAAGTCCAGCGCCAGCAGCACCAACTCCGCCAGAGCAATAGAATAGTAGGGCACGCCCTATAAATTGAAAGGGGGGCCGGCCAGCAGCACCAACTGTTTGGCTGTCCCATCGTTTATTAGCTATTAGCTAGCCTAGCATCCATCGGTAGCTCCCCCCTACTATTCGTTGGGCTGTGAGATTTCTGTCTCTGGGCCCCTGGAAGGTAATTAGTTTATTAGTTCCGCCCCCCGCCGATGATATAAAGGGCCCTACCCCCTACCCTACCCTACCCTACCCTACCCTACCCTACCCTACCCTATATTTGAAGGGGAAGGGCCCTTTATATCATCGGTGGCCCTTTTTGATAGTTGCCCGCATATATCATCGGCGGAAGGGCCCGCATATATCATCGGCGGAAGGGCCCGCATATATCATCGGCGGAAGGGCCCTTTATATCATCGGGATTCGGTCGGAACTCTAGTTTCCCACCCACCCTGGCCCTATATAAAATGCGGGGCGGGGGAGATTCTAGATAGTTCGGGCGGTCAATTATAGTTCCCCACCGGCGGGCTGGCACGAGAGCTGCCTCTATAGTCTCTACTTTTCTTGCTCCTGGCCGGGGGCTCTGTTCCTTTAACTGAAACTCCTTCAGAATAGTTGGGGTGGGGCCTCTGCTTCTATATCATCTCCACCGGCCCCTATATCGAAGATAAGGCCCTGTAGGTTATGCATCTGTATATGGATATTCAACTAGAGCATCTGCTACCGAAGCTACTGATGTTGGGTCTACTAATGATGGTTCGGGGTCGATTGGGTCAACAATGACTGGGACTGGAGGCTCTGCTTCTAGCTTCCGATCTCGATGAAGTGCGTCTGAGCGAGGTGGTAGTTATGCAGGATGCTTCCAGGGTCCCGGGCAGATTATTGCCCAATGGTTAGCGAATCTGGGGAATAATAGAATAAAGGGCGGAATTGAGGTAGATTATTGTAGGGCCCTGGCCCCGGGCGGGGGTAGGGGCCCCCCCAACCCTGCAGGCCACCCACCCCGGTTCCATTAGAGTTCCCCTATGAATGCACACTGCCATTATGGCAGCAGGGTTTCTACTTTAGGGTGGGTAGGCCCCTACTATTCTATGGCCCCCTACTATTCTAATAAAGGGGTTCCGGAAGATATAGTTGCTATCCTCCACCTGGCTTTTCAAGGGGCCCACCACTAGAATCCCCACCCAATTCTAGTTTTCAGCCCGGGGCTAAATAATTCCTGTTACTCATATGAACGAAGTGAGGATGAGGGTATCCTTCTATGTTGTGTCTATGTTTTCTCCGTGTCGGGGCCGAACCGCCGTGTTGTTACAATTCTATAAAAGAAGGGCCCCGTCATTATTATTATTCTAGATTCCAATGCACCTTTCTATAGTCGGGCGCTTTTAGTTCAGTTCGGTAGAACGTAGGTCTCCAAAACCTGATGTCGTGGGTTCGAATCCTACAGAGCGCGTTAACAGTAGTTCATCTCTATCTATGGAACTATCCATGGAACTATCCATCCTCTATCTATCTATTAATAAGATATCTTCTTCAACCATTCACCCCTACTATTCTAAGGCGATTGATAGGAGCTGCCGCCCCTCACTCACCGATCGATAAGGGACAAGAATCGAACCTCCAGTCTTCTGCTGGGCCCTACTATTCGCCCTTTTTTATATAGTTGGCCGCCTGACGAGTCAATCAATTACTCCGCTAAGTACTATATGAAAGGAGATCGATAGGGAATTACTCTTATCTTCTTCCCACCCGCTCTTAAGATATAAAGGTTGACTTACCTCTCTCCCAACCCACTCTGCCCCTACTATCTATAAGGGCATCAGAGAATTCAAAGCGCCGTGAATGCCCTTTTTTATATAGTGGCCGGGAAGCAACCACCTTAGAATAGTAGGGCCCGGGTTGGGTGGGGATTATAGGCATAGCCCCTACTATTCGACCACCCACCCAACTCTATATTCGAGGGCAGTCGAGTCTCGCCAAGAATCGCAATTATAGAAAAAAGGGCTGGCAGTCGAGTGCCCTCGATAATCACTACCTTAGAATAGTAGGGGCGGCACCCTATAGTTCCCCATGAACACTGCCATTATGGAAGCAGGGTGAGCCCTAAATTAGCCGTTCAATAGTTGTAACCTTCACTCCATAGAATAGTAGGGGCAGTTTCAATAATAGAATAGTAGGGCCGCCTTTATAATAGTAGGGCACCCCGGATACTTATTCATTCCGGATGGTCAGTTTATTGATCGCCCGATAGTCAATGCACAGTCTCAAACTTCCATCCCCCTTAGAATAGTAGGGGGCCATAGAATAGTAGGGGCCCGCCCATCAAAATAGTAGGGGCACGGGTGCTCCATAAGCTTCGCCGGTCGGCCCTGCTGCCAACAATTCTGCCCCCTACGGGGCACCCCGCTTTTTCTCTACTATTCTCAACCCAACGAACTCAACATTCCCCCCCGCTATCTTCCTCCCAACCCACCCTGCAAGCACGGTGGGTGGGCCCCTACTATTCTATGGCCCCCTACTATTCGGCAAGGGCCCCTTAGGGCCGGTAGATAACTATGAAACTATAATGGGGGGGTGGGGGGTTCTATTGCCGGTGCAGAGGGTTAATTCTATTTGCCGGTGCAGTGGGAGGCTATATAAAAAAGGGCCGCCGATGAGGCCCTTCCCCTTCCCCTTCAAATATAGGGTAGGGTAGGGGGGCGGGGGTAGGGGGGTAAGCCAGGGCCGTTGAATCTGCCGTTCGTGCCGAATAGCTGGGAGAACAGCAGTACTCGATCCCGCAGCCAGCCCCGAAAAAAGGAAGTGGTGCGTCAATATCTCGAGACGAAGGCGGCCCCTGCGGATCCAATCATGGCTCTATCGTGCAATCTGCCCCTACTATCTATAAGGGCCCTTCTCTCAACGACCCCGGGCCGGCCGGGTATGAATCCAGGAACCTCTCCTACCCCTACGGGCACCGCAAACCGCAATAAAGGAATAGGATTAGTGACCCTTAGCCGGGTAGATGGGTTCAGCAGTTACTATAGCCATGATTCGAAATGCCTTATAAATAGTAGGGCCCCCGACCAGCAACAGTATCGGAAACTGATTCAAATTTCCTAGCCCTACCCTGGAATCTAATGCCCTTTCCCTCGTTATCCGGGCGAACGCAGTGAGAGCAAGGTTCTTCCAACCGGGGCCCTTTTGAAATAATAGGGGCAGCCGGCAAGGTTCTTCCAACCGGGGCCCAACAATAATAGGGGCAGCGGGCAAGGACCGGCCTTTCTTGTCGCAGTAGAGATTGCGTCTGGTTGGGAGTAGGGCTAGCCGAAGTATCATAGTAGCGGATCAAAACGGGTGGGAGGGAGATGAAGTCGTCGGATGAGGGCCTGGGTGGGGCTTGATTAGGAGGATATGGCTTGTCCTGCGATCCTCGCGTAGGGATGGGTCTGCTTGAACCCGCGTAGGGATGGGATGTCACGAGATACGTTGTCGGATGAGTCGGGGATAGAGCGGTGAAGAATTCGATGCCATCGTGGATCAGAAACCATGTGGAGTCATTATTTGGCCGGGTGGGGCGAGCCCCCTACTATTCTATGGGGCCCTACTATTATAAAGGGCGGGCCCCGATGCGCTATCTCATTTCCTAGCCCTAGCTCCAGTCACTTGTCCCATCTCGTGTGTGGGGATGGCCCTACTATTATAAAGGCGGGGGGGCCTTGCCTTAAAATAGTAGGGGTCCTCGCCACCACCTTTTGAATAAATAAGTTGTCATATCCTTCCCTGCCTCCCTTCGATCGCCTGATCCCCGGGGTGGGGGGGAATGGTAGGGAAGAGGATGGCTCATTCAATACTGATCTAGATGGCGACCCAGCGAATGAAAGAAATGATGCGAAATCTAGTTTAGGCGGAATAAGGGACTATTATTCTACCACCTATCGATGGCTACATGCCAGAGCTGCCTTTGAACGGAGGAAGATACGATGGGTGGTTCAGAAAGGCTGCCTCACTCGCATCGGAGAGGGAAATTGAGAGAAGCCCCCTGAGCCATATATAGATAGGGGCATGAATGAAAATATCTCCCCGCCCATAGAATTTGAAGGGCCTCCCCGAAACCATGACATGTGGTGGCCAGTTCATCTGATCCTTCCGCTTCTCCAAAAAACGGTGGCCCATAGAATTTTAGGGCTCGGGGCCCGCCCAATTCTATGGGCCCGCCCAATTCTATGGCCCCTACTATTATAAGGGGGCATGGTCTGGTGGTTCAGTGGTGAATCCGTCCCTTCCTTATCCAGTATCCTATAAAGGGTATATGCTGTTGGCCCCCGAGAGATAATCTTCTCCCTTCGATCCCCCTGATCCGGAACCTGGAACTTAAGAATTGATTGAATCTCCCCCACCTAGCAATTAAGCTTCCGAACGGGAGTATACGAGACGATTCGCCTACAATTCTATTCGCCCCCGCTTCGAGATAGCAGGGCCGCCGCTGATTCGATTACAAGAGCCCGCCCAATCCCTTTATAATAGTAGGGCCCCATAGAATAGTAGGGGCCATCAATCCGAATCACTGGGCTAAGCCAACTAAATAGTAGGGGCCCTACCCTAAAATAGATTATTGTCGACTTGCCCGCCCCGCCAGGGCAAGGAAGGTGCGCCAGGCGGCTATTATTGTGCCCGCTAACTCCGCCTGTTCTGCCAACTATCTCTTCCCACCCTGCTGCCCAATTGTAGTTGGAGAGTCTACAGCTTAACACATTGGTCCTGCATGCCTATAAGTCCCACCCAACCAACGGCCCCATAGAATAGTAGGGCCCCTTTCAAATAATAGGGCCATAGAATAGTAGGGGCCCGTAACCCACCCGCTAGCAAGCTTAAACATGGCAGCCCCTACTATTCTATGGGCTAGTGTCCCTCCTAGCGGAGCCAGGAGTCTGGTGTCCAATGCGAATGAAGGGGAAGGGGAACCCTTGAGCTGTGGTTTGGTATTAAGCCGAGAAAACTATCTCCACTGCAAACCGTCTGAGAAAGTGGTAACAGTAACTATCCCTCGCCCATAGAATTGCCCTACGGGGGCTCGAGATTCTATACGTAACATGCCCCCTATATTATAAAGGGGCCCCCTTATAATAGTAGGGGCCGATGCCCATAGAATTTGAGGGCTTCCCCGGGGCGAACTCAGCAATTTGTCTGGTGAACATGTGCCCCCGGGCGAAATCATCCTTCAAAGGATACGTATCCTCTTCCATTGCATTCGGGCGCCCCCCTACGGGCACGAGAATCACGCAGCGGGGGTATCATTTTCACGCAGCCCTGCCGGGCTCCATCCTTCACCCTCGGCTCGGTAGGAGTAGTTGATTAGTTCCTCCATCCTGGGGCAGGCAGGGCGCCAAATAGTAGGGCACGGGCAAGGATGGGAACTCCATAATAACTATCCCTCAACTATTCCTGTTGCGGGTTCCAACTCCCCCCACTATATAAAAGGGCCCTACAATTCTATGGGCGAGATTGAGTTCCCCGGGGCCATAGAATAGTAGGGGCGGCCTATAATAATTCTAAAGGCAGATTCTATACGTAACATGGGCCCCATAGCAATTTATAGGGCCCCCCCTCTAGAGAATTGAGGTAGATTATTGTAGGGCCACCCAACGATTACTATGAAGCACTATAGTTCCCACCCAACCCAACGGCAGCAGCGGCCCCTCAATTCTATGGTTGGTCTCGGCCCCACCCCCGGGAGGAGGTAGCCCTGCTATCCATCCCCCACACCCCCGGTGCACCGGGTAGCTTCTTTCCCTGCCTCCCTCTCCATCGTCCCATCCTTTGTTTTCTACTGTGCCCCATCCGCCCTGGCGAATAGACTTGTTGGTGCATGCATGCAGAGGGCCGGTGCCCCTACCCCACAATTCTATAGGGCCCACCATTCATTATTGGCTAGGGGGCCCCCCATTATTGGCTAGGGGCCCACAGCCATAGGGGGCGTGATGATGCAAATGCAGAGGCGGGCAACCGGAACTTATATTGACTCTATAGCGACCTGGCCGTAGGGGCCTGCATGCATGCAGGGTGGTGCTGCCTCTGCATCGGTCTGGATCTGAACCAGGAACCGGGCGATCCCAGACTTCATCGTCTGAATCTACCTTCGCCTCTTTATCGATTCCTGCCCCCATCTATACTGCTGCTTGCTTCTCTGTCACTTAGCTATCAAGCGGTCAATTCACTATATCTCCCACATGCCCTACGGCTTATAAGGGGCCCCGGGGTGGTATCGGTTGACTACTGTGCCTGCATCTTTCGCTAGTGATGCTTCAGGCAAAAGGGATGCTGTGCCTAGCACTGCCTATAGTTTCAACCAGGCTGCACGAAGATCTCGCTCGATCACGAACTCCATAATCTCTATATACGAGCATCTGCCCCGGGGCCCCGCCGTAGGGAAACTCCTGCTTCTGGATCGACTGCTCTGGAACTGCCACTTACTCTGGCTGTAAGGTATGCTTCAGCAGGCAGAGAACGCTTAGAATTGGGAAGGAAGGTCCATGTATAATGGAAAGCAAGCACAGTAGAAAACTGCCTGCCTCCCTAGCCGGCCCTGAGAATTGTAGGGCATTCAGCCCTTTTTTATATAGTTGGCCCTTACTATCTATTGGCCTGCAGCCTACTCAAATAATGGGGGTGACCTCGGCAACTAAACTAGATTGATCGGTGGATCGACCTGAATGAAGAGCTAGATCTCCCTTCTGGGCTTCGGCTTCTGCATCGGCACTTGCATTGCCCCCTACCCCTACCCCTACCCCTACTATTGGCGAAGGGGCAGGGGAAGGGCCATGCCTTATTCTAGCTTATTCTAGCTGCCTCAAATTTGATAGGGGCCGCCTTGCTCTCACTGCGTTCGAACAAGCTATAACCTTCATGAAATGAAGATTACGCTGCATTCAGATGCACCGTAGGGCTGGTGTTACGTATAAAAGAGTGGGGTATCACCTTCAATTGAATCCCACCCCGCCATGTTCTGTAGAGATCAGTGGGCACCTTCAATTGCCCCCTACTATAGTTGTGCCAGGGCTCCCACCTTCATGCCCATAGCCTTTTTGCCCGGGGCCCTTTTTTTCTATTGTTCACCCTGCAGGTTCATGCATGCAGACGCACAATGGCATGGTAGTCTGCTATGATTGCAGAGGCCCCTGCATGTGCCATTGGCAGTTGCACCCGCCTATAGAATGGTGGGCTATAGAATTCATGGTGGGCCCCTATAAAAGAATGGGGAATGGTGGGCCCCGGTGGGCCCCTATAGAATGGTGGGAATGGTGGGAACTACCATTGTGGGGGTAACATGCCCCCTTTATAATATAGGCTACTATAGCCCTACAATAATCTAGAAGGGGGGGCCGCATCATCTGCAGACGTGTGCATAAGGGCTGGGCTCACGCGGGGAGCACTCACAGTTGCAACTACCATATCCATCCCTATCGCTTTGTTAGCCGTTGCGGCTGTAGGCCCCTATATTATAAAGGGTCTCCCTATTGCTTAATCTTTGGCTAGGTGGGAATGCACAGTTCCTCCTTCGCCGCTTTGTGTCCCCAATCACTACATGAATGACTGACTCGTGCTTAATTAGAACATATATAGGGCAGGCTGTAACGAGATTGTAGCAGAAATGTTCGATGCTTCTTGGGGCTCCTTTGGCGGTGCACCGTGTGCATGCATGCAAAGTCACCTAGTTCTTCTTGCCAAGTAGATAGATCCGATCCTACGGAGGCCCTATATTATAAAGGGGCGTAGCGTCTTAGTGAGTGTCGGATCTCTGCATGCATGCCGATCGACCGATAGGTCGCCCTGGACCCTATATATTGCTTCTTTATGAAAGCGGAGGACCGGGGGATCGGGTGAACCGTCACTGTGCATGGTCATTCTGCATGCAGACGCTAATGGTTGCCCTTTTTTCTATAATTCGAAGGGATTAACGTGTTTTCCCCGTCTCAACCGGGCACGCACGATTCCTGCAGAGTCAAGCGGATCCGGTCGCCCGGGAGCCCGTTAGTTTTCCGGTGGAACCAACCGAAGAACTGTATAATGCCCACTACGTTCGTCGGTTAAACCAGCATTTCTTAGCAACCTCACACACTTAATCTCAATGAAAGAACCATCCCTTACTAGAACACTTCTATGTCGCTCAGGGCTGCCTACCGGGCACCTCCCAGCACTATAATGAGAATTCTGCCTCCCTCAAAAATGCCCTTTATAATATAGGGCCGCCGGTGGAAAACTCCCCTTATAATAGTAGGGGCAGCCGGGGCCTACCACCCCTTGCCGCTAGAATTCTGTAGGGTGGGCTGGGGACCTCCAACTATATACCGACTACCTGGCGAATGGTAGGGGCCGGCCCCTGGCCCCGGGCGGGGGTAGGGCCCTTGCCGAATAGTAGGGCATGCGGGAAGCCTACAATAGTTCCTGCATGCAGGGAAGCCTACAATAGTTGCAACTCTATCCACATGCCATAGAATAGTAGGCATGTTACGTCTAGATCAGTGGCTTCATCTCGTGCCTATAGAATGCTAGGGCGGGTTCCCTACCCCCGCCCGGGGCCAGGGGCCTTTAGAATAGTAGGGCCTGCAGGGTGATTGATCTTTGAGGTTAGGGGCGCCCTTTTTTTATCCCCATAGAATTGTAGGCCCTGTGGTGGTAGATGGAGAACGCCAACCGGGGAGAGTTCTATGCCGGTCTCCATGCAAGGGTATCGTTTCTCTTGCTTGGCAACGCTATACTTAGGACTCCCTGGGAGGTACGTACACGGCAATGATGGTGCCCACGGTCTAGCGTTGCGGATTAGTTGATTGGTTAGGACAAGCGCCCGACATGTTCCTCTTAATCGATCTAGCTCTACCAACCTAGGCTGCATCGGGGGGCCTAAACCAGGACCTAAGGCAGTAGGTGGACAGAGACAAACCGGGGGGGTGGGGAAGCAGATATGAGTAATCACAACATTCTCCGCCCATAGAATTTGAGGGCCGGCACAATAGTAGGGGCCGCTCAATTGAATTATCCGCTGCCGGGCCGCTGCAAAAGTGGTGCCTGTTCCACCCTAGATAAATACTGGGGGCGCTGGGGTGCCTGCCAGCCAGCTAGAATATTGTTGCCGGGCCCACCCGCTGCTCAGGGATAGGGATAGGCAAAACTCTAGTTGGGTAGGGGCGGGCCTACAATTTAATAGGATCTACCTAAATTATATAGAAGGGGGGCACCGGTGCAGATGAAAGCAGGGGCCGCCGATCGACCGGACCCACTAATCTAAAGAATCTTCCCAGCCCCTACTATTTGAACAATTCTAAGAGAACCGCATAGCCCGTAACCTTCACTATCGTGAAGGAGAGGCATAACCACCCACCCCAGGTTGGTTCCCTACCTCTGCGTCTCGGGATTCACCTCAAGCCTCGAGCCCTACTATTCTAAAGGCCCTCCTAACTTAGTTCAATGAGTGCGGCATAAGAGCCAATTTTCTGGTTACCTCCCCTTATGTATGAACCCAGACTTCCCATAGCCTTTTTTCTATTGGGGCCCTTTTTTCTATTGTTGCCCACCCAACTCTTATAGTAGCGGAGGTTGTCGGTAACTCCTTCCACAGCGCGGTCTGCATTGTTCAGGAGAGTCACTTTCTTCTCGCCCTAAACTATTTAGCGGCCGGTTCAACTCGGATTCCTAGTTTGGCCCCTTTATAATAGTAGGGCCCCTGGCCCCCCCTTCAGATTCCCAACCATTCTATAGGGGGGGCCGGGGTCGGATGCCAATTAGACATATTACCCAGCCCCAAACAGATTCTTTTGTTATAGATAGTAGGGAAAGCTTTCAATCGGTTCACCGTTCCCACCCGCAGCTCGGCTGATACGGCACGATCGACGCGACGGATCACTCTGCATGCATGCATCTTTCTTCATTTTCTCCACGGACAGCTAGGCAGAAGCGAGGGAATCAGCAGCTTGCTGGTTCAGGTGGGAATGGGTACTCGAATGCTAGGGACAGGGATTTATTCCTTTCTTTCCCCCGGCAGGCACCTCCAACAACTATATACCAGCAGACTACCTTAGAATGGTAGGGGCCCGCCTTTAGAATAGTAGGGCCCTTTAGAACCCTTTATATATATGGGGGGCTGCCATGTTTCAGTGCCCTACTATTCTAAGGATCCGTTCATAACTTGACCAGGGTTGGGTAGGAACTATAGTGCGCCTGCTCTAATAATAGAATAATAGGGGCGTCCGCATCGGAAGGCCCATAATCTGATTCTCATGGAAGATCTTCCCACTGTTTATCCGGGGCGGATACCAGCCCCATAGCCCCACTATTTGCCAGGGGCGGGCTATTCTAATAGTAGGGCGTTCCTTACCTTCATTTCATTTAGGCCCTTACCGGGATAAATGCGGTGAGTGTTAACCACCCTGCTGGCCCAATTATATGGTAGTTGTTTATCCAAAAGAAAGTAGGGGCCCACCTAACTAGAATCCCCTGCATCTGCACCACTGCCATGTTTCAGCCTGCTTTCATAAGGAATTCTAGCTTGGCCCCATAGCCCCACTATTTGCCAGGGCGGGCCCCTTGACCCCCTCTAGAATAAGCCCTACTATTATATGCGGGGGGGCCATAGAATTGGCCGGGGGGCGGGCACCCAGTCATAATTGTTGGTTCGGGCAGATATAGGAGCAACAGTTCCAGTTCCCTCCGTTCGGTCGCCATGACCAGGCCAGATCGGTCGCAGCCCCTAACCGGTGATTGACCCAGGAGCATACTACTCAATCCCACCCTTCATCTGCACCAGCATGCATGTGAATGCACATGCAGGGTGGCACCGGGAGTGAACAAAAGCATAGCCTGTTCGCCCTACCATTTCTATAGGCAGCTCGGGTACTAGTTACTGTAGGTTCAATATCTCCTCTGCATGCAGGTTCACATGCACAGCCCTTACACGTCTGCCTTATAGATAGTAGGGGAGTTGGGGCCCTGCAGATCGATATCGAGATGCATGCAGAGCTTATTGCTTGTTCCACCAATTCCGGATCCGTCAGAAGCAGATATAGATTGGGGTGGGTTGGGGCTTAGTGGTTGGCAGAGGTGGGAGTTTGCTGGAACAGCAAACGCGCAATGGTGCATGCACAGGATCTCAATCGGGACTAAGATGCACCAGGGGTAAGGATAGAGCTATCTCCAGCACATCAATACCTGCCTAGGTCCTCTCGCCCCATTCATGCTGTGATCCGTACGAGACCAGGGGGATTGCAGCGGCGTTTTCTAAAGCAGCGTACCATACCACCCGCCCTTCTTTGAGAAAAGCGAATAGCCCTCCTGTGTACTGCTGCAGCGGAACCCCAACTAGAATTCAGAGTTCATCGGGAACGGGGACAGCGGGGCAAGAAAGTAATGCCGGCTGCTTATTCCGATTGAAGATGGTGAAAGCATGGTGCAGAGACAGGGATAATGGAGGCCAGAGCAAAGGTAGTTTTCCGCGGCACCACCCAAAGCAGTTCAGATAGCTAGAGTGTAGATGGTGGAGTGAGCGATAGAAGCGAAGGCACCACCATCATCATTTGCACGGGGGCAAGGCCATAAACGGATACCTCCCCGCCCCGAAGCGGGAGTGGCGTATATAGAGGCAGGAACATGGATGGAGTCGACGGAAGCAAAGATGGGGGCTATAGAGACAAAAGCATAGGCATCGGTGGCATCTGATCGAGGTTACTCAGAAAGATATGGAGATCGATATCCAGCGCCCCCTATCAAATTTGGGCAGAGGCAGTTGCCCGAGCAGATACCGATGAGCCCCTTCTCAATGTTGGATTGATAAATGCTTTCAAATGGCAATTTTGAATAATTGCCTATAGAATAGTAGGGCGCCTGCACCGTCAATATATTATTCGGATCGATAGATCAATCGGCCCCATTATTTTATAGGGCTGGCCAACTATATAAAAAAGGGCCCAGCCCATAAATTGGGAGGGAGGCGGATCGCTGCCTGCCTACACATGCCCATAGCCCCATAGAATTGTAGGGGGCCCCTACAATAATATACCTCAATTCTCTAGAGGGGGGGCACGCACCGGCCCCCCCCCGGTGCATGCAGAGGGCTTCTATTCTATTGCCAAGGCTCAATTCCCCTTTCTAAAATAGGGGCCGGGCGTTCAGAATAATTGCGTAGGGGGGTTCGTTCATCTAATCTAGAGTTGTTGGGAAACAAAGCAGCCCGGAGGGATCGAGGTTTTATGAGTCACAGAATGAGAAAGATTGGATGGCGGCTCTCCGGTGCCCTACCGGCGGCTGCCCTTTTTTGATAGAATTGGCCAGATTGATTGGAAAGGTGTCCGGCCAGGCTAAAGAGAAGGATTGATTGGATTCCCGCTTTCTTTTTGATGCAGAGTGGGGCGGGTGCCAATAATAGTAGGGGAGAGAGTGGCATTGGCGCCTACAATCTATCCATAGATCTGCTTTTCTCCATCTGCTCTACTCATACAATATAGATATGGATATAGAGATATAGTCTGGACTCAGCTTCTATGTCCTATGCCCCGGGGGGCCCTTAGAAATTATAGGCAACCGCGCCTAAACTATCTAGAATTCTAGTCCCACCCCCAACCCCCTTGCCGAATAGGGCTGGGCCCCCCTATCCCTAAAATTCTATGGAACCCCGTAGGGAGTACTATAATAACACAGCTCCCCCTATCAAATTTGAAGGCGCCCCCCTCGCCCTATGGGGCCCTTCAAATTTGATAGGGGCTATGGGGACGCCTATTCAATTCTAGGGCTCTCCCTACTATTCAATAAGGCGGGTGGGCATGTGTAGTACTCTATAGTGGGGTGGGCATGTTACGTATAGAATCTGCCTTCACCGTAGGGGCCCCCTTTTTGAATAGAAAGAAGGGGCTCCTCAGTCTCGCCTACTATTCTATGGGCCTGCAGGTGAAAACTTCTTCAGGCTGGCCCGGATCAACCATCCAACGCTTCAACCCTTCTGCTTCATACGCATCAACAACTGCTGGATCAACTGCATGGCCATGCAGGGCCGGCTGAACCAACGAACCAACTGCCCCTGCCTCTGCTCCCGCTCCGGCCTCTGTGCCCACCTCCGCCCCCGCTGCTGGTTCGAGTAGTGGTCCCGGTCCCTAACATCTGCTGCTCGATCTCCTACGGACTGACTCCGGGGGTGCCGTTGCTTCCTAAGCAGACTGGGGGTCTCGGTCTCGATCCCGCAGAACACCCGGCTCTGGCTATCTGTTGGGCTCCCGATCCGGCATCTCAATGATTAATGGGTTGGGAGTAAGCAACTGGATCGATTACTGGTTCAGGGCCAATGGAGTCAACTGGCACATCACTAACCGGCCACGGCCGGGGGCTATGCGCGGATTATGTCTCTGCACCCGGCTCCTCCTAGTTCTAGTAGGGGCCTATCGAAGAAGCAACGAGTTAGAATAGTAGGCCTCTGCTGCTAGTGACTCGACCAGCTGGGTTATGAATCATTCCCCCTTTCCTTCCCCCGCCTTTCTCATATACGTATTAACAACTGAACCTCGTCTCCGGGCAATCGATATCGCATCCATGGATTTCCCTACTATTCTAAAGGCGATCGATGCGATGCTTCTCGTCCGGTGCTGACGAAGCAGGCATATCATTGCACGTGGACCGGAGCCATCCATGCCGAAAGGGATCGGGGAGGAGGGCCGTATCTCTTAATTCCTTCCGAGCCATAGCCCTACGGGCCGGTGCATGCGTCCCATAGAATAGTAGGGCCCATATCCCCTATGTGTGCAGGCAGAGGATCCGGGTCAAGGGCTACTTCTTGAATTATCCCCCTCCGCCCTACAATTCTATGGGGAATAGTTCCCTCCGGTTCCGCTCCTATGGCCATGATGGGGAGAAATAGATGGATGGTGACAGGCAAGAGTGAGCTGCATTGAAGCATCAATGGCTAATGCATCCGGGGGTCCTTGCCTGCTTGCCCTATCACCACACGGGGTTCGGACCAGGGACCGGAGCTAGACGAACATGGGAGGATCATTGAAAATATCCTTCTCTGACCCCCAACTTGTACGTAATAGCCCTTCCAACTCGGGCCAAATGAGAACCATCCAAATGAGTCGGTCGGTTGGCCCTTCATCACTCTAGGGAATGGGAATGAGATGAATCGGACGCCATCGAACGCCTTTGTCCGCCCACCCAACCCCACAGGGCCCCCCACAACCTTCATCCTCCCTCCCACCCAACCACAACTCAACTCAACTCATATATGGGGGGCCTGCAGGCCCTCTATTCTATTGTCGATAGTTGGGGTGGGTGGGAGGATATAGTAGGCGGGGGGCGTCGATTCCCCACAGAGGTCAACTGCTCCTGGTTCTGGTTCGGGTGGGAGGGGATTATCGTTGTCCGGTTCCCAACCGATTCCAGAGGGGATCGATGAGGGTATGAACCGGACGGAGCTAAGCACTGCCCTTCAAACCGGAAAGCCCACCCTCTGCACAGAAAGCCCTATCCCCTATCTGTTTAATACTTCATTTCTGATCCGGCCTCCTCTCGACCGAATCAACTAGAATCCCCACCCCCCCCCCTCTATAGAATTGGCCCCCCCCTCAAATATGCCCAACTATATATAAATTGGAGGCCCTTACTATTAAAGGGTGGGGCCCGGTGCAGTGGGAGGAGACGGGGGGGGCTTATCCCACAATAATCTTGTTGGGGGGGCCGAACCGCTTTCGATGCGGCTTGGTGCTCTTCCGATACCGCTTTCATTTCTTTACTCGACCCCCCTACTATTCGCCCTTACTATCTATAGGCGGCCCGCCCCCAACTCTGAAGACAGGTATTGGCATTGGTTCTCAGTTCGTGGCTGCCCTAGGGGCTGGTCAACTCGAGGATCCAAGCCTACCGACTGACAACAATATAGATAGGGGCCGATTGATTAGTAAACATCTAAAGTCGCCACTCAAGATATTGGAATCGATAATCCATTCTAGTTAATGGGCCCCTACTATTCTATGGCGGCGGCCCCTACTATTATTATTGGCTCATCGGGAAAGGCGCTATCAAGAACTGCTTCTTTCTCTCCCGCTCCTATGGATTGACCGAAATGCCCGACTTCCACAAGACAATTCCTTGAAGGCAGCCCTATATTATAAAGGGCGAACCAGACCAACAAACCCAACTCGTCATTCTGAAGACTGACCACCCGAACCGACATCATTGCAATTAGTTTCTGAACTATAGTTTCCCACCCGCCTATAGAATGGTAGGGCCAGTGCATTCGGAACAAAAGTAAATGAGTCAAGCTGTCCCAGATCCTCCATCTGTCTCCCGGGCTCAATCAGCTCTTTTCCGCCCGCCCTCTCCCTTAAGGCTCTATCTGTGGCCCTTTTTTTCTATTGTTCCCCGAGGGGATGAAATGCACAATACGGGTTAGTACGGATTATGATCCGGGGTTCGAAGGAATGATGGAAAAGAGGGGCAGATCGGAAACGAGAAACGGCGAAGCCGAGGGGAAGAAGCAGGGCTATCTCCGGTACCGGCTCGGTACTGATTGTTTGTCGAAAGCTCTAACATGAGCCTCCCGATCGATCCGCCTGACCTGATTAATGTGCCGGGTGGAGAGGGAAGAAAGTGATGTTAATCATCCATTTCCGAGAGGTCTGGAATCAAGGTAATCCGTTTTCAATGTCGATCAGGGGACATCTCCGCTTTCGGAAGCTATCGAGCAGTCTCTTATTGACCCACCGGGCCGGAGAGGGGATGAAACAAACAAATCCGCCCCTTCTCCTTGGCCCCAGGAAATGAAAACAATTCAGTAGCAGGGTAGGTCCGGAGCAAGGTCTGAAAGCAGCAATCTACCAAAGATGACGCGCTCTACCGATTCTATCTCTGGACGGGGAAATTGGCACCGGAACTCCTTCTTAAGCCGCCGGGATGCCGTAGATAGGCACGCAGCGGGAAAGACAGTGCCGTACGGGGTGGCACAGATCGGTAGGGCAAGAGGCAAGAGCCATCTTTTCGCCGGCGAAGTCTTCTCCAAGTCGTTCTATCCTCTTTGATTCACCCACAACCACCTGGAGTACGTCGTCCGGTGGCTGAGGCATGGGCGGGAGCGGAGGCGGAAAAGGCATGAGCAGCCTCCTTCCCATCCCACCCGAGGCTGAGGCACGGAGGGAAGTCGAGGCAGCGGGACACTTAATCGAATGGACTTTGTTGACACTTACTATGCAACTATAGGATCTACCCTCACCCGAGATTTCTCTCGGGTGAGTATCCACTATAATTCCCCCCCCCACCCGAACTGGACGTCCATGCTTTTCTCCATACCGCAGCTTTCACTCCACCAACTGGATCCTCATCTAGATCCGGATATGAACCCGCACCAGTAACTGAAAACAAATTGGCGAGGCTACTAGCTACCGGCCTGTAAGGTATGCGTAGCGAGGTAGCTGATCATACATGTAGATAATGTTTGACTGGGCCGGGCTGTAGCGATGGGAGCAGCAGTATCGGGGGGGGGAATTCTAGTTGCTAGCTCGAAAGCTGACCCCTGGCGGGGCCAGCACCAACAATTCTAGAAGGGGCGCTTCGTTCGGTTCCAGGTCTCGATCCATATCGATATCAAGAGGCAGAGGTGGGGGCAACCGGCTACCATTTGACCAATCGATCCAGTAGCTTATCCATAGGTAGTTGGGGTAGGGGCAGGCGTAGGTCATTGCCCAGTGTTTGATATGCCCCAGTTTCGGGGTCCACCATTGTTCGCCATAGCCCCGCCCGGGGTACCTCCCCGTCCCAGCTCATCCTCGCCTTGCTCCAAACTTAGTGAATTCAGTTCGACTCGTAGCAATTATTTGAGGTGAGAAATGGATACGAATCTGCATCATTCGGCGAGAAATCATCTACTAGAATTGACAAAACCAAAACAGCGGCCCCAGAATAGTTGAATAGTTATCTACCCCCTTGCCGAATAGTAGGGCCTAGCCGGGGCCCCCGCCCTATTGAAAGGGGCAATTCTAGTTCTCCCTCCCACCAACTATATCCTCCTGAACACCCCCCCCCTAGCCTAAGGGTAAGGGGGTGGGACTAGCCGTTGCCGGCCTATCCTATAATTGATAAGGGCCCGGGGCAGATTCTATACGCCTGTGGGGTTGGGTGGGGGGCCCCTGGCGAATAGTAGGGCGCCCCCGGCTATTATAAAGGGGCCCCCCCTCTATATTAATTGGGGCGGGGCGCGGCCTATAGAGTAAAGGGCCTCAATTCTATAGAGGGGGGGGCGGCTGGTAGGTGAGGCCCTTTATATATTGGGGGCCGTTGCCCTACTATTCGCCAGGGGTCCTCCGAACTATAGTTCCCACCCAACCCGGCCGCCATAGAACCATTATAGGCTTCATTTCATTGTCAATTGATAGTTGGCATGTTACGTCTAGAATCGCGGGTGCCCGCCAACTATATCCGTTTGCCGGGGACCCTATGATTCCCACCCACCCTGTTCACATGCAGGACTTATCCTATATCCACACGCCATAGAATAGTAGGGGCGGTAGATTCATTGTGGGGGGTTCCCTTTATATCATCGGCGGGGTGGGGGGTTCTATTGCCGTTGATTGGGCAGGAGTTTCAGCATCAATGGCGGAGGTAGTCGCATGTCCAAACATAGTAAGCAGCATCCCCCCGACGGGGTGGGGGCCGGTTCATGTATTCGTGTACAGATACAAAGGTAGCATCCTCGCAATATGGTTCGAGCAGATCGAGTAACAGATCCATTTCTAGATCGAGACCTAGAACCAGCAGCATCCAAGCCGGCAGATACAATTGATCGAGTTGATGAGCCAGAATAATAAGATCCAGAGCCTGTTGACCTAGCACCAGTTGTAAGGGCATAGATGGCAGCAGGAGCAACATAAGCATCAGTAGCAGGAGCAAAGCTAGATACGGAGGCCCCTTCAAATAAATTCTATGGGCAACAGGAAAGGCAGCTTATATAGGCACAGGCAGAGGCAGCTAGTTACCCACCAGTCTTAGCCGATGATCCAGTTCCGGATGGTCCAGTTCCATATCGACCATAGCCAGCAAGCAGATATAGAGCCGTAGCCAGCAGCACCCCCCTTTAGAATAGTAGGGCAGATCCAGGCACTGATACAGTACGAGATCGAGCCCTACGGGGCGGTGAAGCAGTTGAATACCCCATAGCATATCCAGTCACAGAGACGAAGGTAGCTTACCTATAATGTATAAGGGATGTTGTGCCAAATGGAAAGTACGCTGAGCGAGATGAAGAGTCTGTTGATTCAGTTGCCGGGGTTGAATCAGAACCTGTCGATCCATAAGCATCACCCGCAGCATACCTTAAAGTTCCAGATCCTCCAGCCCACTATATAAAAAAGGGCATAGGCACCAGCATCGGCATAGGCATGGGCGGAGACTGATCGAGATCGAGATCCAGAAGCAGAGACAACAGTAGCAGAGGTAGCAGCACCGTCAGCAATTGTTGAAGCACCACTAGCTATCTCCGGGAGGGTGGGAGGAGATAGAAGGGACCAGCAGCAAGACCAGTAGAAGACCCAGCAGCAGAGTCAAGGACTTCATGGCCATAGCCTACAGGACCAGACCCTACAGAACCAGATCCATACGGACCAGATTCTGATGTTCAAGATCGAGATCCATACCCTATAGATCCAGAAGAGCGAGTTACCCCCTTACCCCTTATAATAGTAGGGGTAGGGCCCCCCAACTATATAAAAAAGGGCAGGGCAGCCCCTTTCTAATATAGGGGGTTATCTACCGGAAGACTACCATAGCCCTACCCCCTACTATTCTAAGGGGCGAGGCCTATAGATAGTAGGGTCCTCATCTTCATAAAATTCAGATGAGTTTGGAGTCCCACAGAAAACAGAATGTTTCTCCTTTACATACATTTCATGGCCAACCCCCTGCACCGACCGGCCCCATCTATCTACAAAAGGGCATAATTTTTTCCGGGAAGAAAAATGAGAATAGAAAGTTTAAAACGACCTCCGCCACTCTGACCTACCCTTTTTTTTGAGCTGTACTAAATCTATCACATCCAGCAACCAACTCGAAACTAACTTCTATTAACTACTATACTACTCTATTTAGCGGAACAGTGGTTCCGGATGACAAGATCAAGAATATGCTAGTCTGCAGAAAGAATATGCAAGTCTGCAGAAAAAATATGCAAGTCTGCAGAACGAATCAGCTAGTCATGCTCAGAGTATTGCTAGTCTGGAGTCGGAAGTTGCTAAACTGCGTGAATTAATCCGATCACCGTCAGCGGCTGCTAAGCCACCTACTCCATCCAATTCCACTACAGATCAGTCTGCTGCTAAGCAGCCTCTCACTGACCCAAAAACGGTATTAGAGCAACCTACTCTGCCCTTTATATCATCGGCGCATCCTCCTAAACCGAAGGTGGAGGATAAGAAGCAGAAGGCTAGGGCCCCTACTATTATAAGGGGGCAGGGGGAGAAGGGTAAGAAAAAGGGCAAGAAGCCGGCCTATATTATAAAGGGGGCACTAGCTAACCTGAAGAGGGAATTGTAGTTGTCGCCCTTTATAATATAGGCCCCACCTCTATATACAAACCACCAACAGCTTAGGTAGTAGCAGCTCCACCCCAACCCCTACTATTCTAAAGGGCAGTTAGTCGACCAGTCAAAGAACCGTAACCAGCAGCATCAACTCTCGTGCCAGTCTACTGTGTGGAGGCAGCAGATCGGGATCGAGGAGCAGTTGTTTACCAGAGGGCCGGGGATGGGTATTTGAGTTTTTCCGGGTCTTCAGGCACGGGGGTGGCCCCTACCATTCTAGCCGGCTAGTGCCGGGGTCCGGCATCCGATCCATTTGCGGATCCATATCCAGGTCCGGTGGATCCAGTTCCATTCATTGGGGCCCCGCGAATTATGGGCCCTACGGCCCTCGATGGAGAATCCCATTGGCGGAGCCCGCCTATCATTGTTGGCTTTAATTGAGCCCCTAATATAGTAGGGCTTCCCCATATTCCCTACCCCTCTCCCCACCCCCTACTTTCAACACATGTGACGTATAGATGCGATGAGTTTCCCTCCCCGGGCCCCGACTATAGTTCTATACTGTAGGGCCTATGCGGGGGGCCCCCAAGTGCCATATAGTAGAGTTCCTCCGATGACGAGACACGTATATAATGGATGGATGCATCCGACTACACTAGCCCCTACGGGGCGGAATGGACTGCATTAAGATAGTTTGGACTGCATTAATATAGTCGAGTCTAGTCCGGTAGTCTAGTCTGGTAGTCTAGTCCGGCTGCATCACTGGTTTGGAACAGTGAGCGCCCCTACCCCTACTATTGCCCTTTATATCATCGGCGGAAGGGCCACCCACCCACCACTACCTGAAAACGTAGGGGGGAGGCCCCTACTATTCTATGGCCCCTACTATTCTAAGGGGTGCACAGGAACTTGACTATGGAACTCCGCCCTCCCCTTTCTAATATAGGGCTATGGGCCCCCTTTATAATAGTAGGGGAGGTTGCCATTATGGAAGCAGGGTGCTATAGTAGGGGTGGGAGGGAAACTATAGTTCCAACCCCACACACGGAACAGTTGGTCCCCTGGGATGATGACTAGATGAAGGCCTTTCTGTTCGGAGCAAGAGACGGAGTGAAGACGGGGAGTACATGCATTTTCGGATAGTGGGATGGCCGACGACGCGCATCCCGGGACGGAGCCGTATGATGCGGAAGTATCACGTACGGTTCTATGAGAAGGGAGTGGCTACCCACTGGAGCTTTTCTTGACTATAGTTTCTTAGGGTTAGGAAGGTGGCTCCGCCTTGAGATTAGTAGGGCCTGACTAGCTATAGTTGAGTTTATCGACGGCTCTGGGGCTACCCCCTACTCTCCTATCACTATAGGGGTTTGGGGTTCGAGACGAAGGAAGATCAGGGCAGCACATCAGTTTTTCCCATACACTTCACTCGGATCTGTTCTTATGCTACTAGCTATTCCGTCGATTCTCTCCCAGACAGGAACTACCGATTCGCAAATCTTATCAACCACAGAATCCAGTGAGCGGCGCCAAATCTCTCCATGGATTGCTCCTCCCGCTCCTTCCCCCGTCAAAGTGCCTATGGTACCAGTTCATATCTGGTCACCCGAAGCTCATGTAGAGGCACCTACGGCTGGATCCGTAATCTCGGCAGGAATTCCTTCAAAATTGGGAACCTATGGATTTTCGAGATTTTCCATACCCATGTCTCCCGAAGCGACACTTCGTCCCACTCCCTTCATTTATACTCTAAGCGCGATTGCCATTCTATATACTCCCCCGACCACTCTGAGACAAATCGATCCTAAGAAGATTATTGCCCACTCCCCAGTAGCCCATACGAATCCTGTGACTATCGGTATGTTCAGTCGGGCGGCGGCCGTTAGGTCACCTATAGTGAGTTACAAACACACAGGGCCAAATGTGTGCCGGGCGTGCGACCCATCAACCCACTAGCAATGGGGGAGAGAACATAGCATGTCGCAACAAAAGCTTGATCGGGACGGGGAAGCAAGCATTTATGCACCCCGGGCGGGCGGGAAGGCCGAGAAAGCCTGACTATGACTATAGATAGTGCCATCTCCCAATGCAGGCCTCCTCCCCCTCCAGACCCATTACCTTCATCCTCCGGAAGGCATTTATCAACCCTGCTGCCATAATGTTGCCCCTGCATGCGGGGGGCCCTACTATACTATACTATAGATGGGCTCTCCCCCCTACTAGACTCTATAAAGGGGGGCTATAGTGCCGGGTCTATAGGGATAGGGCCCTATCCTTCCTATCGGCTGGGGCTGGGGTGGCCCTACTATTCGCCTGCCTATAGATAGTAGGGCTGCACGGGCCCTACTATTCGCCCTTTAGAATAGTAGGCCCTTAGAAGCCGTAGGGCCCACCCTGCATACCCAACGGCTAGTTGTAAGGGTGGGAGGGAGCTATAGTTGGCCCCTCCCCATGCACGCGAATAGTAGGGCTAGAGTTGCAAAGGTAGATAACCCCCTATATTAGAAAGGGGCTGCCCTGCCCTTTTTTATATAGTTGGGGGGTTCCCTACGGGGGGTGGGAGGGAGGAAAGTAGTTGTTTTCGATTCTCAGGAATAGAGCTCCCGCCTGCCCTACTATTTGAGAGGCAAGGGGAGCCCTATAAATGATAAAGGACCCCGAGCACATACATCTATTACGAACGAGTATCCATTCCATCATCCCACACAGAAGGAGATTGCCCGTATCATGGTTGTCCGCTAACGTGAAGCGAGGGGTTGAGCCTGAATGAACTGGCGAACCGAAGTCGCTTTCGGAACCGTACTCCTCACACACGTGTCCAGCCCCCTACTATCTATAGGGCCCGAATCCCCGCCGGCCATCGGGACCGAGTGGTAAGGCCATCCATAAGGAAGATTGATCTGGCATTGATCGGACAGGGGAACGGATTACTCATTCTTTCTTCCATTGGGGACAGGTGCGCGACAACTCCGAGCGTCACACATCCGCCAATGCCCTGACTATAGGTGGCACCAGCGAGATCCAGCCAAGCGGCCTCTTCATCCGCGGCGGCTGCTCCGGAAGAGAAGAAAGAGGAAAGGAGATCGAGGGGTCATAAATGAAATGCCCCCCCGGGCCCCCTACTATGAATTGAATAGGGCCCCCCCACCTCCCCCTCTCATTTAAGAGGGCCCTCCCCCTCCCCCTCTCCCTCTCCCTCTGTATTTATATAGATAGGTAGTCCCCTTTCTATAGCTAGAATTCCCACCCTGCTTCCCGCCCCTCTGATTCAATAGGGGGGGCGGGTCGAGAGCACCCTATGGATAGTTTGGTGCCCGCCGGGGGGCCCATAGAATAGTAGGGGGTCCTATTATTATAAGGGGCGGTTGGCGAGAGAGAGGCGCATGCATAGCGAGACTATCAGCCTTCATCCGCTTCGCGAGCGCCGCACACGCAGCACATAGGAAGTCAGAGGGCCCGTACTACCTGCCCAACCCAAACCCACCCCAGTCAAGCTCCGAGGGCATTCATGCGCTCACCCCTCGGCCCCCCCGGCACTATAGTGGGGGGCCGCCCAACTATGGATATAGGGCTCCGCCTCTCAAGGTAGGGGGTGGGGGGTCGAGTGCCTAAAGTAAAGGCACTCGCCCCCCCCCACTATAGTGCCGGGGCTTGCCCCCGGGGCTCCTTTCTATAGTAGGGCGTCAGTCGAGCCCGGCCCGACCCCTACTATCTATAGGGCCCTTTCTATAGCTACCATAGAATAGTAGGGGCCCCCCCACCCAGGGGGCTCGACCCTACCCTACCCGGGGGTGGGGGCCTGCCGGTTGTTAGGGGAAAACCTTCTTCACAACTCGGAGGGGAAGGGGCCTATGCATGTATTCGAATTTGACCCGAGCCAATCCCCGTCCCCGCCACCACGCCGCAGGAAGGCTCGTGTGGAATGGAGGGGAACGTTACAATATGTGATGCCCTTTATAATAGCCGGGGCGGGCGTAACTAACACACTGCTACCCAACCCTGACGTCAGGGTAGCAGTGCTTCGGAAAACTGCGATTGATCCGTGCCGTAATCTATTCTGCTTCTCCCAATCCTTCCCCGCTCTTCCCCGGGGCCCCCCCCACCTAACTATCTTCCGGGGGTTCCAGAAGCGCCATAACTCGGTAAGGGGTTCATCTAGCCTTGGTCGCCATAGAATAGTAGGGGCCCAGCCCCCCCCCTTTACCCCCCCCGGTGCCCCCCCCTCTATAGAATTGAGGCCCTTTACTATATAGGGCCCGGGCCCAACCAATAATCTGCCCTTTCCTACTATTCTAAGGCCCGTACTATATATGGGGCGGGCCCTTACCCTGGGGGCCTGCATGTTATCCCTGATAACATGCAGTGCCTTGCCGGGCTGCATGCAGGGGTAGGGGTAGGGGGAGGAGGGCCCCCTACAATTCGGCTGGGGCGCTACCCGTGCAGCCCTACTATCTATAGGCAGGCGAATAGTAGGGCCCACCCAACCCAACTATAGATTCCCTCCCACCCTGTTCACATGCATGCAGGGCCCCTACCTCAAATTCTATGGGGCCCTACAATAATCTGAAGGGGGGGGCCCCTACTATTCTATGGGGGGTAGATTGATTAATTGTGGGGGGCATAGTATGGCAGAGGTAGATTAGTTGCCCTACAACTTGATTCTAAGGGGGTAAGGGGGTGGGGGGTTCTATTCCTCCCACCCCCCTACTATTCTATGGGCCCTACCCCCTACCCCGCCGGCCCGCCGATGATATAAAGGGCAGATTATTGCTTCCCACCCGTTATGTTCCTTCCTATGAACACCCTGCAGGGTGGGGGGTTATATTGCCCCCCCACCCTGCATAGCCCTTTATATAATAGGGCATCCCCGCTCTTCACCCCTACCTTTATAGTGGTTGGCGGGGCCCGAGCCGACCCATTCTTCAGGAGCAAGTGAAGTTGGTGAGCCGTATGATGGGCAACTATCTCTCGCGGTTCGGAGAGGACTCGGCAGTTGGTTAGTACCCCCTTGGTCTTGGGGCAGTTAGGACCCTTCGTCGCGGGGTGGACCCTTCCACCCAATTTCATTATATACGCTTAGCGAAAATAATGTATCCCGATACACCTAGAACATGGGTGATATATAAACCAATGGATCGTGACAAATCGTTACTACTAGCAATTACTTTCTCCTCCATTACTTCATTCTTCCCGTATCCCCCTCCCTCGTTCTTAGTTACTCATCAAACGGCACCAAGTTCCTGTCTGTGATTTCGATCAGTTACTTGGAGAGGTTCAAAGAGAGGGCCGGTAATCTTTCAAACAGAGGGGGCCACCCGCCCTACTATAAATGGGCAGAAAGCGAACTATAGTTGCTTTCTAGCCCATTTATAGTAGGGCGGGTGGCCCCGGCTGCTAATATAGTTATAGTAGGGTTAATTGCTTTTCCTAATTCTAGTGCCTGGGGGGCCCCAACACCCTTTATATAGTATAGTAGGGCGCCCAAACAGCCACTGAACCCATTGTAGAGTAGGCCCCCCAGCTATATGAAGCGCTAGAGAACGGTGGGCGGATACAGATTCCTAACTATAGTAGCTACCTACTCAAATAGTGCCTGCCGATGAACCGCTTATGAATAAAGACCCACTTCATTCCCCCCGGCCCTACAATAATCTAAAAGGGGCCCTACTATATCTTAGCGCTTCTTTCATTCCGGGGGGTAGGAGTGCCCTATTAATATTAGTGGGCGGGCATCGCCAAAAAATTCCTCGGGCCCCTACCCCTACCCCTATATTAGAAAGGGTAAAGGGTAAAGGGCCCAGATAGAGGAGATAGTTGCCCGGGCCCCCTCTCTTTATTATTGGCGAATGGGCATGCGGTGGGCCCCTACAATAATCTACCTCCCTGAAGGGGGGGGTAAGGGCGACTGCAGTTCAAATTATGTACTTTTCAATTCCAGGGCATAGCCATTGTACATCCTAGTTTTGCCCTACTATTATAAAGGGGGCGCTGGGTGCACTCACTCGAAGGGATTCACTATCTATCTATCTATTGAAGTTGACATGGGCACTTTGCGCCTTCCAACGAATCAATTCGCCATGGTGCTTCAGGTCACTTTACGGCCCCTACTATTCTAAAGGGGGGCACATGACTAGACTCTATTCCTCCGGAGGGATGGAAATAACTATAATTCCCCATGCCATAGAATAGTAGGGGCCGGCAATATAACGGGTGGGCCCCTACCGGCTTTCGGCAAATGGCCAATGATTAGAGGCCAATCGAGAAAACCTTCCCTCTCAAACTCAGAGGAGAAAGAGATAGGGCGCGTGGGCGAGGAATGGAATGCCACGATAGCGGTAAGGAACGTAGCTCCGATTCATCGGGCCCCCCAGTTAATAGCCGGTAGGGGCCAGTTAGCAACAACTATTCCCGGTTACTCCCGCCGCCCTCTTCTAATAGCTTTAGAATCGAGCGATCGTTATAACGGGGGCAATGCCCGTAGGGCCCTTACCCTTCCCTTATAAATAGTAGGGGGTAGGGGTAGGGCCCACCCTGCATACCCAAGCGTAAAGCGGTCATAAACCTTTCAAATGGTTTAACGATTAGAACCTGTTTAGGCTCCGGACTCACTGCCATTGGTTCCAACCACCATGGAGGAGTAGCAAATTGCAGTCAATCCGGGCTTCCATTCCCTTGCATGTCGGATCTAGTTGGGCCGTTACCACCTAATCTTTATTACTATTCAAAAGTATTTCCGTAGCAACTCAAATATATAGGCAGCCGGGCCCTACTATTTGCCGGGGCCACCCACCACTTCCCACTATAGAGGTAGGGCTACAGCTCCCTGACTATAGCTCTCTGGTCGATTCTCTAGAGAAAGAAGAAACCTTTTTCTCCGTCCGGCAACCTTTGATCAATTCATTGATGGTCTATTTTACCTTCCTCCCACCCACCCTCTCCCTCCCCCTTTATTATTGTCGGGTCACTTTCCGCCTTCACTTCATACGGAAGAGTTCACGACCGACTACGATCCTTCACTCCCAACCGGAATAGTACACGACCAACGACCATCCTTCGCTGAACACGGAATCCTGAATGGGTACTCTTCAGCCTTCCTCCTGAACTTCATCCTGAATCCTTCCTCCGTCACCTCATACTTCCGAGCCAGTGGGGGTGGGAGGCTATAGAGCGCCCCTGTTCAGCGCCAATAATAGAATAATAGGGCGGGTGGTTCATCGGGAATCATAGTTCCCCGGTTTGAGGACAACGGCTATCCACCCACCCGCCCCCGTCTTCCTCCTAATTTCCCTGGAACAATTAATCCACCCACGTGATTGATTATATCCCCCCACCTGCCTGGCCCCTTTCAATAGTAGGGGGTAGGGGCCACCCTTACACGCCTATATTAGAAAGGGGGGGCCCGCCTAATCGTTTGTCTCGTTCCAGTGTTGGGGCCCATTGTTTCTGATTGATGGCCCTTAACCCTCCGCGGGTTCTAGCCATTTAGAAACGGGATACCCCGGGATAAGGTATCCAATTCCGAACCCCCGGTTTGAATAGTTGTTGGGTGGGAATTGAACAACTATCTCCTGCATAGTGGTGCATAGGGAATGGTTATTGTGGGAGGGCGCTTTATCTACCCATCCCCCACCTTAGGCTATGCGGGAAGATATAGGAAGTCCTTTCCGGGTGGGCGGGGATATAGTTTGTGGGTGGATATAGTTGGCGGGCAACAATAGAATAGAGGGCCTGCATTGGGCCCTATATTATAAAGGGCAGCAGGGTGGCCCTCTATTCTATTGTTGGGGTAGCCTCCCACCCACAACTCCCTGGCGAATAGTAGGGGCCCGCCCACCCATAGTAATTGCCGGGTTCCCCGGCCGGGGAATAATAGAATAATAGGGGCCCCTTTAGAATAGTAGGGCCATCTCTCCATTGATAATTTTGATCGCTCATATGACTGCCCCCCCCTTCTGGCCCTACTATTATAAAGGGGCATGCAGAGGTTTCTATTATTCGACCCGGGTGGGTGCTTCAGCTATAGATGCGGGTTGGGTGGGAAACGGCTAGTGTAGGGGTTGGGTGGGAAACGTGCCAGGGTTGGGGGTGGGACTTGCCGTTGCCGGCCTATCATTTCTAAAGGCAGATTCTATACGTCCGGCCGGCCAACTATCAATTAAGTTGTGGCCCTTATTCTAGTAGGCGGGCCCCCCCAACTATAACTGGAGGGCCGGCCCTTTATAATATAGGCTTCATGTTACGTATATAATCGAGCAATAATAGAATAAGACTCACAATAATATAATAATAGGGGCGAAGTGAAGGTGAGGGCCTTTAGAACAGTAGGGCTATCGGCCAAGGCTAGGCCAAGGCAGGTGGGAGGGCACATTATAGTTGGGTGGGAGGGCTTAATTAGTTGTGGGGGGTTAATCTATATCTCCCACCCGGGCCTACAATTCTATGGGGGTTGCCTCTTAGTGCACCTGCCCTACAATTCTATGGCGTTTGTGGGGTTGGAACGCACTATAGTTCCCACCCAGTTGCCCCAATCTATAGCCTCCCACCCAATTTATATAGAGGGGCCCTGCCCCTTCAAATAGTAGGGGCCCACAATTGAATCTGAGGGGGGGCGGGCCCTCCCACCCATAGTTCTAGAATTCGCCACAACTAGAATTGAAACCGGGCCAGCTGGTCCCTACTATTCGCCAGGGGCCGTTCCGCCCTTTAGAATATTAGGCCATTAGTGGTTGGGAAGGCAAGAGAGCTTGTTCAGATGCATGCAAAGGTTGATCGATCTTTACCGCCGGAAGGAGTGGGACAGCTATCCGAGAGAGTTGGACCAGTGCTTGAATAAATGCTGGGGAGGAGCGGCCGTGCAAGTGTTTCTGCAGGGTGATGCCCTACCCGCTAATGAAGAAGATACAGGAATGCCTGACTTTAGTTCAACTACTCCTCCCTCTGCAGCGATCCGCCCTCAAATATATTATCGTGCCGGGATGGTTCAGTCGCGGCCCTACGGGGCCGTTCCCCGCTCTAGAACATTGAGCGAGAAGAAGGCATTGGAGGTTCAGGCGGCCCTACTATTCGGCTGGGGCGACTGGTGGTATTCGATGCCCCGCCGACCGATGTTATCCCGTAATCTGCCCATTCAAATAGTAGGGCCTATTCTAAATGGGGACGGAAGAAGAGATTAAATAAATGAGGGAGGGGCGGACTTCTGATCCTTCCATCCCACCCTTTGATCTTGTACTTGTCGAGTCGGCACCGGAAACCCAGCAGTTATGGATTCGAATCGGTCGGGTAGGCCCTTAGAATAGTAGGGCATCGGAATACTATCTCTTTGCCGAAATCGTGTTAGCCCCTCTATAGAATTGATAGCTGATCCCTTCCCCTTCCCTACCAGAACCAGCCTATAGAATGGTAGGGGGGGTGGGTCATGAATCGACTAATCCCATTTATCTGGAGAAAAGAGAAAGAGAATATAGGGTTTAGGGATTGATCCGGATCCGGAACTGAAGAAAGGATTGGGCAGCAAGCTGACTAATCAAGCCCGCCAGGTCACCAGGAGGTCATAGCGCATTATTTCTTGCGATGTCAACCCGCTCCCTACTATTCTAAAGGGGCTGGTTCATCGGTATCAAACCAGTAATAACGCATTCTATTCCGATAGGTCAAGAGATAAGAGATGGGTTGAGATCCAACGTGTTCACCTCTGCCTGCCCTATAGAATTGTAGGGCAACCACAACCACGGGCGGGCCCTTTTTTTATATATGCGGCCCCCTCCGGCCCCCCCTATAGTTGTTGGGCAGAGGTAGATTAGTTGCTATAGTTGGGCGACTATGCCCCCCACCCAACCCCACAGGCGTATAGAATCTGCCCCGAAGGTTGGGCCCCGGAACTAAGATCGGGTGGGTGGGAATCAACTATAGCCCCCCACCCTTCTGGCATGTTACGTATAGAACTCGACGATCCGTCTCAACCATAGCCCTACTATTCTCAACAAGGTAGGGCCCTGCCGATGATATAAAGGGCTATAATTCCCCTCAATTATAGCCCTTTATATCATCGGCGGGGCGGGCAATAGTAGGGGGATTATTCGGAGAAAGAGACGGCCCCTCAAATATTATTATTCGGAACTCAAGATCCGTCTCTTCCGCTGCCCTTTTTTATAGCCATAGAATTGCCCGCCCTTTTTTCTGCCCTTTCCTACTATTCGGCGGGCCGCCCTACGGCGCCTTTATAATAGTAGGGCCTTAGAATAGTAGGGGCCCTACTATTCCAAGGCATGCGCGAGTGTTCCCCCTACGGGGCTGAGTGCCTTTGGGATGATGCTTAATTGGGGCTGGTATTTTGCCCTATATTATAAAGGCTATGGGTGCAACTATATAAAAAAAGGCGCTCTTTAGGCTATAGATGCATTTTTGAAGCACAGGCGAATTGGTGGGATATAGGCAGTCCAGCACCTCGCTTTCTTTCTCATGACGAGGGGCCCAACTATATCTAATTGGGAGCAATATGAAGCTACTTACTCTGTTTATGGCTTTGATGCTGGTTAGTCTGCTCGCTATGAATCCACAACTGACGAATCTGGAACAGGATATGCTGCTAGCGGGAATGCTGGTCAAAGTGATGGCAGGAAAGCTGGAACTGGCACATAAAAGTAAACAACAAGATCAACGGGTTCCGGAATTAGCTAATATGGATATGCATCTCGATCTGTCTCTGCTGGTGGATCCACTGCTTGTGGTTCCCGTTCCCGGTAATCAACGAGCTATAAAATTGGAAGCCCTATATATAATGGGCAACGGACTATCAAACTGCTGCTACCCTTGCCCCTGCATTCTTTTATGTGCCTCTGCCGGTTATGCATTTGTATCTCCATATGGTGGAACTAGAATAAGAACTGTAAGATATAAAACTGATAGCTCTGCATCCGGATCTGTAACTACTATAACCCCTGCGTCTGGGTCTAACACTGATGGCGGCTTTGCCCGACTCTCTATTCGCGGTTAAACGAGACCAAAAAGCATATTGACTAGTTCAAGGCCTATAGAATGGTAGGGGCTGGTTCTTCTATTCGATCTGCATCTTTATCTCAATCTGCTACGGGGTCCACTGGGTGGTCAATCGGCAATGTCTTTCGCTCTACCGCTGATGCTACTTCAATTCTTGGTGCTGCTACCCCCACCTATGCCTTTAGTGCTTAAACGTCTGCTGCTGATACCTATGGTTTGATTGCTAATGGATAAACTGATTCCATACCAACTTAGCTTCCTACCGCCCACCAACTATTGGAGGAAGGGGGCCCTACTATTTATAAGGCTTTCGCCTTACTATCTATAGGGGAGTTGCCCTACAGAGAAGATAATGAAAAGGGCAAGGCGAACGTAGAAGATAATAGACTCGACTTCGGCTCGCCCTATTATAGTAAAGGGCGGGGAAAGCGCGACCCTTTCTTGCTTCTTCAGCGAGGCCCGGCCAGCCCTATTCTGCAAACATTACCTCGGCATAATTAGAACGTTGCATCGGCTCCAGAATAAGAGTAAGGTGGAGCCCTATTGTCTATTATCGTGTTGATCGAGGCTTATCGAAATCATCCCACCCCACCTTCTCATCTCGATCGATACCTCTTCAGCGAGGCCTACGGGCGCGAGCGTTAATCGATCCATCCACTCGTGGTTCAAAAGGAGCAGGCGAATAATTGAGAATAGGGGCAGTTTTGCGCCCCGAAGGTTCTCTAACATCACATCAGCAAGCAAGCCCGGCTCCCTACGGGGCTTTCTTTCCAGGCCAGCTGGAGTTAGTGCCCTAGCCCTACGGCACGATATCAGCTATCATAATCCGGTTGATCCGGGGGTCGAGGGAGAGATAGATAGCATTTACTTCATGCGCCGGCCCTTTATAATAGTAGGGGACTGGTCGAATCAATAGGTGCCCTACTATTATAAAGGGCCAGGATAGGGTTATTGGCGGAGAGGGATCTTTCGTCAACTATATAAAAAAAGGGCCATAGCCCGTAGGGCTAGAGTTAGTTAGTTAGTTAGTTAGTTAGTCTAAGAGTACACGGAAAGCAACCAACTATATAAAAAAGGGCCCATCCATCCTGAACAAAGAACTGGAGAAAGAACAGGCTTGTTGCACCTCAAGGGGCCCTACTATTCTATGGGAGGACAGAGATGCTATTCACTGGGCCTATAGTACTGGTACTGGCAAGCGTTCAAGCATGCATGGGCGGTGAAAGGGGGAGATTCTACAGACCTACAGGAAATCAGAGGAAGAGGTACAGTCAGTAGGAAGGCCGTAAGGAATGGGAGGAAGGCCAGTCTCTTCTCCCCGCCCTACTATTCTAAGGGCCCTACTATTTGAAGGGGAAGGCTATGGAATGGATGGAATTTGGAAGGCTAGTCTGGGAATAGCAGACAGCCTTACTATCAATAGGGCAAAAAATATCCCCCCGCCGGAAAGAAAGGGAAATTGCCAATAGGTACTGCTAGTGCTGGCTCTGCTGACTCTGTCTCTACGTTAAACCCTCTTAGAACACCGCCTTTAGAATAGTAGGGGCAGCCCTTAGAATAGTAGGGCATATCTAAAGCCTTACTATCAATAGGGCCATCAATGTAGACCCCCTTATAATAGTAGGGGCCTTAGAATAGTAGGGCCCTTTATAATATAGGGCAACAATAATATGAAAAATGGGCCGCGCATAAAACCATAGAAAATGAATGACCAGCAGCCACTCTTACCTTACTTATTTCCTAAGCACGCCAGCTATCCGGTTCACTACGCAATATCCGCAGCACACCAGCGTAGCAGGACACTTCGGTATCCATCCGGTCTACTGATCTCGGTATCCGGTTAACTGATCAAAGAGAGCTGAGAGGCAGGAAGACGGACACTCGCCCCCTTTGGCTGGAGTAAGAGGCAGGTAGTCGGGAGGCAGCAGGGCAACTATATAAAAAAGGGCCTCGAGGCGGGTAAGAAAGCGTAGAGGCAGTCAGTCGGGAGGCAGGAGACAGAAAGTGAGTTAAGGTTATCCCTTCCCCCTGGCCCTTCCCCCTGGCCCTTCCCCCTGGCCCTTACCTAAGACTGGGATACTGGGGTCGGTTCGACTCCTTAGTCCTCTATTCCATCCACCCGTGACTGACTGTGTTCTTGGCAACTATATAAAAAAGGGCGGTATGAGTGTGCCCTATATAATTTTAGGCACCCAGCTTTCTCGGCCACATAGAGATAGGGCGCCCAAGTGATCGGGACTGGGCCAGACACCTACCGAGAACCGGCCGGCAGCCCGGGCATTTCATTGTTTATGATGGCCAAGCTCCGAACCGTCCAGATTCTAGGCCTTACTATCAATAGGGCCCCCCACCGCTTCTCATTTCCTGGGCAGAACGAAGTCATTATGGAGGAACCGCTGAAAGCATCCAGCCGCTTCCCGCTTATAAAAGAATAAACAGGCTCCTTTAGAATAGTAGGGGCCAAGCCAAGCCAAGCCAAGCCAAGCCAAGCCAAGCCAAGCCAAGCCAAGCCAAGCCAAGCCAAGCCAAGCCAAGCCAACTTTCTATATAATAATTGAAAGCCCTACGGGCTCCCATAAAATTGTAGGGCCCATTAGAATAGTAGGGGCCCCCTTAGAATAGTAGGGCCCTTACCCTTACCCTTACCCTTACCCTTACCCTTACCCTTACCCTTATAATAGGGCGGGGTAGGGGTAGGGGTAGGGGTAGGGGTAGGGGTAGGGGTAGGGGCCGCCTTACGTTTCTATAGGCGATCTCTTCTTGTTGGTAAGGTCGAAGGCAGAGCATTTAATGTTTTCTTTCGAGTGCACCCTTATTTCTTTTGAATGTCGAAACCCCCGGGGCGTTAGTAGCCTGCTCTACTCCGTTTCAACAGTATCTAAATGAAATGGCTAAGATGCTGCTAAATGTTCAATTCTATCCCCATCCCTTACTATCTATAGGGCCCTACTATTCTAAAGGGCGCCAGGACTTCAATTTATTACTCTCCTTAGTGACTATAATGAGTTCGGTTAGCTGTCCATCCTTAATCTATAGCTGGCTCGGTCGGCCGGGCGGGCCCTTTTTTTATATATGCGGAAGTATTAAGGCCGTTTTTGTTGAAAGGATTTCTATTGATAGGTAGGGAGAAGCCCCGTGAGATTGGAATGAGGCCCTTACAAATAATAGGGCCCATTAGAATAGTAAGGCCAGGCGTCCATCCGCCCTATTGATAGTAAGGCCAAACTCGGGCATCTCAACATCTCTATTGGTTATCAGTTTGAAACAGCATCTCTTTTCTCCCACTACCGTCCAACTAGATTGTAGGGCTCTATCTCTCCCATCATCAGCTTGGGTACACTCATTCGCCGAGATTGGTTCGGTGAGCGACTTCCAAATAAACGAGATTGGTGGTAAGTTGGGGACCGGCTTAGGCACGTTATTCCAATGGTGGGTAGAGCAAGAACGAAGATTGGTGGGCATCGGCGGCCCATTATTAGTGCCGGGGGCCCTACTATTTTAAAGGGGACATCCTGAAGGATAAGAGGGTGAATCTTAACCACTTGAGCATCGAGGTATGGGCCTTTTTTTATATAGTTCCCTCTCACTTATAAGTAAGTACGAAAAACCGGGTCCCGATTCTATGGGCCCTTTATAATATAGGGGGCCCCTATATTATAAAGGGCAGTAGGTAGAGCTTATTCATCGGTACTTTTCAGCGGCATAGCGGCTTCGTCATCAGATTGAGTCTCCATCGGAGCTTCTATCGGTCAATCGTCTCTTACCGAGCCACCCTAGAGTTAGAGAGCGAGACGAGTCGGGTCCCCGCCCGGCCAGATTCTATACGCCTGTGGGGTTGGGTGGGGGGCATAGTCGGGGGTGGGAACTATAGGGTTGAGAATAGTAGGGCCCCCGGCACTAATAATGGGCCCCTTTATAATATAGGCTTCATGTTACGTATAGAATCTTTGAGTGCAAGCTCACATGCCATTGGGCCCCGGCATGTTACGTATAGAATTAAGATTACGCAGGCTGCCCGTTCTATGAATGCATGCAGAGGTGGGGTTCAACTCTCCAGTAATCAAAACCGGCGAACGGCCCCTTCAAATATAGGGCATCCCGGGCGTCAGTCAAGTGGGTGGGCGGCTGGGGGAGCCGTCCCGACAGGGCTTGGTTTATGCACTCGAAATATCCCACCAGCTTTCGAGCTGGCAGGCGCCATTGAAACAGGATATAAACCCGACCCGCCCTAATTGAATCTTGCCTCCGATCGGTGTTTTTAGTTTCGCCATTATCATACTATAGGAGCTGCGAAACCGACGGGGGGGTGGCTGGCAATTATAGAAAAAAGGGCTCATCTTCATGAATTAGTCCCCTCTTCAGGAGCCCGTTCAATCCCAATTCTAGGGTCCCTCCCTCACCTCTCCGGCCAGCGGTTCCCCCCACTCCCCGGCGGTGATCGAGCGACCAAACTGATCGCGCCATGAATGAATAAGCCAATAACGTTTCAATTCGCCCCTAGTCGACCCAGGGCGGCGAGCGGAGGCGGTACGGTAGCAGCAACAGCATCCCGCAGGCAGGAGCCCCCCTACCTAAAGCAATAGATAGAGCCAGTCAGCAGCGGCCGGCAGGTCCAAGACAGTCCCGGAAAATGATGTCGGGGTCCCCCCGTTCATGGATCGCTTCGTCCTATGCTCCGCCCCTCTCTCTGATTCGCTTTGCTCATCGGCCGCTCAGGACTACACATAGGTTCACCGAATCTTATCCGGGGCTACCCGTTTAGTTCGGCGCAAGAAGGTGGCCCATATGTCCCCTACCCAGTAGGGTAAACATGTCGGCTGAGGCAGGCAGATAAGGGGAGAGAGGAATAGATAGTGGGAAACTCCGACCCATAGACATCTATAGGGCATCTCGATTCGAACAGACATTCATGAAGCACCCCCAACCTCTAGCAGGTTAATTCATTGACTGGGGCGGATATAGCTCAACGAGTTCGTAACCGGCCCGGGTATTTGTGTTCACCACCATGGAGGCCCCCACTATCTATGAATTCTAAATCGTCGGCCCCTACTATTCTAAGGCCATCCGATGACCGATTAGTTACCTGGCCATTTTGGTACCATTCAACCAGCCACCGGTTCACCATTGATTGATCATTGATCATAGCGGATCAGGTAGGTCTATTATCTACGTGATACAACCAGATGCCTACCATGGGGTATCATTCAGTCTAGTCCCCCGCCTTATAATAGTAGGGCTCTTCTGTACTATATATATAGGGCCGAGGGGGAGCAACCGCCTATATACATAGGGGCATCTCAATCGGTTACTCTTTTCGTTAGTCGAGCATCTCACCCGCGGAGCCTCCCAAGCATACTGATTAATTGAACTATAAACTGCTCCCCGATGATATAAAGGGCAATGTTGCCGCAACTAGAGTTTCCTAATTCATCTACCTCTGCTTACTTTCCACCCCCCAACTCTAATTGGAGCCCCGGCCCCTTTCTAATATAGGGTCGCCCCCCCCCTACTATTATAAAGGGGGCTGATGCCATTGACGTGGTGCATAGGGAATCATAGTTGAACAATTATCTAGAATAATATTGCCGCTTTTGTCGAACAATGTTGCCGCCGGGCGGGGCCATGTTACGTATAGAATCTTGACTGCCCAACTATTAGATCATACAACTCCAACTATTAGATCATACAACTCCCCAACAATAAGTCGCCGGGGGCCCCCTACTATTATAAAGGGGGCTGATGCCATAAGGAACTCTAGTTTCCAACCTCTAGCCCCCTACCCCCTTGATCGCAGACATGACTGGTGAAGTGACCAACGACTATTCAAAAGGCAGCTCCATCGTTATCACTCACCTGAACGCAGTGAAGGCCCACATCTGAATGCCCTACTATTCTAAAGGGCCCTACCGGGGATCAATTTCTCATTGAACTCGCAGACATGACTGAATATAAGTCGCCCTCCGGGGGTTGCGGGGAGGGGGTTCCGGGGAGGGGTTCTCAATTCTACGGGTCGAGCCCGGGCCCCCGACGTATAGAATCGAGCCCTTTCTATTCTTGTTCAACGGCACCTGAACATAACGTAGTTCAGTAAAGCCTGGTTCCCGTCTCCCCCAACTATAGAAAAAGGGGCCCCTTAGGCGAAACCTGAGTACCAATGCATGTTACGTTTAGAACCATTATTGAAAGAAACCTCCCCCCCGCCCCTACTATTTGAAGGGCTGGGGCATTTTAATTCCTTTTCTCATTATTGCCCCCTTAGAACCTATATTAGAAAGGGGGGCCCCTTTAGAATAGTAGGGCCCGCCTCTGTCGACCCGGTTTGAGGAGATGCCTTTAGAATAGTAGGGCACTCGATTGATGAATCGAGGAGATGCCTTTAGAATAGTAGGGCACTCGACTGGAAGGAAGAGGATATGCCTTTAGAATAGTAGGGCACTCGACTGAAAGGAAGGGGGATCGGAACCAGGCCCTATCTCTATATCGGCGAAGACATTATTGATTGTTCATTGATTGTCGATGCACCCTACCTGTCACCCGTGTCAGCAGCAACTCAACCGACTGCTGATCGCCGTAGGGCCCGGGCGACCCGCCCATAAGTTGTTCGACCTTCAACGCCGTCCCCTACCCGAGCATTGTCGCCCTCCCCACCATTTGTTGCACTCGATATTCCAGGGTTGTTGGGTGGGACTATAAGGGAGAGGAAAAGACAAGAAGGTAGTGGTCCAGCCTCTCAAGCCTTCCCCCTCGGATTAAGAAACCTCACTTTCAACGGATAATACAGATAGAGCATAGGATAGCAGTGTTGGAAGCATAGGATTTTGGAACAGTGAACTCCCGGGATTTCAACTCTTCCGTCCACCCCCCTCCCCCCTATATTATAAAGGCCCCGCCCGCCAACCCCCTGCCTGGGCTTAGCAGCAGCCCCTACGGGCAGCCTTCCAAGCCTCAATTCCTTTGGATCCCCGTTTATTGAATTCCCCCTTCCCCGAGGTGCCCGGAACCAGGAACCACCGGGGACTAAAGAACGAAACCTCCTGCCTCAGAACCGCAATGAAATGGTAACCATTTATCTCCCCGAAGTCGGATCCTCGGAATAGAACCGCATCTCCTGGCAAGAAGATAAGCATTGGTCCCGCTCCTGCTGCAACAGATACTAATTCAGAGTTCATGAAACCCCTACCTTGGGATCCGGCCCGCCCGGGGCCCTTTTTTATATAGTTGGGCGCCCGTAGAATAGTAGGGCTGCCGAATAAAGATTCGTTATCCGCCAGGCTCCCTATGAACCGGATATTCCATGACCTGGGCCTAGCGAGATATGATGTCGCAACCTCAGGTCCGGTGATGACGAATCGTTGCTTCGAGTTCCCCAGCTCATTCAAACCTGCTTCTGGGCCCTGCCCAATTGAAATTTTCGGCGGATGAGGAGATGAAAGATAAGGAGTTGTTGACTGGGGGAGGCGGAAGCAGCTGCTTTGATGATGAATCCCCAAGGCCCTCGGATACATTTGATTGAATTGACAGCCAGAGAAGATGGATCTTCTGTTGGTTGATCAATTGCTGCCCCAATATAGTAAAGGGCTTCCTGCTACCGCTCCCGCCCCCCCCCTCGGGGAGAGAAGCTCCTCCTGGAGCACCCGTGCCAGTCCCTGCCCTAGCAGGCAAGATATTTCATGACCTTATGAACCAGCCCTATAGAATGGTAGGGGAACCTCAATCATAGAACTGCTATAACACTCCTCATCCGGCAAGGCGACTGGGATCAACTACATTTAATGCCCCTCCCCTCCCGATCAACCCCACCTGCCTCTATTGGTTGGACCGCAAACCGGGCTAGCTACTACTAATGAGTGGGGGCCTTCCGATCCAATGAAAAGAGAAGTATTTCTGGACCAGGAACCAGTCGAGTGATCTCCCTCTTGAAGGATAAACCCTTCCCCACCAGCCGGGCATAAATTCCTTCCCGGCCGTAAGAATAGTAGGGGCAAGACCTGGAAGCTGTGTTTGAGGTTCACCGATTGAAACCTTGTCCAAGGAATGGCCTTCAGTTGATCCAGTTGCCCAGAACCGGGAACCAGATTGCCGGGTAAGATGGAACAACCTTAGAGGGAAGGAAGGCAGGTGAGTGATCCGTCTTCTGAAATACTCTTCTTTCTTCTGATGCCAGATACTTCTATAGTGGTTCAGGAGTTCCCAGATAAGATGGAACCAGTTTCCGGGGGAAGGAAAGAAGACTGATGAATTCAACCGGAAGCCATCCATGAAGAAGTAGTGGTCGTTCGACCCACCTCTGCTTCTGATGGACTTCAGTGACTTGACCATTTGAGGGAAGAGGAGCGGGAGCCACTCGACCATTCTTCTCATTCCCACCCGGAGCCCCCTATCTATATATGGCTGCCCGTCCATCTTCGACCCCTATAAAGGAAGAACCGTATTGAATGCCATCCCGATTTGTTGGTCCCTCAACCCAGAGGATCCACACTAAAGATACACCGGGGCCCAGGTGTTGATCGGATGAAGAACTCCTTACCGGAAGGAGCAGTTTACTGATTCGATGAACCACCCCTGCTGGAAGACCTGCCCTACTATTCTAAAGGGCTCCGATTGCCGGGCATCCAACAAGGAAGGATCCTGCTTCCTCCCCCCCAGCATCCCAGATATTGCAAAACCCCCGACTTCCTTTGTTCCCCACCCGTCTCGGGAGACTCGACCGGAACTGTCCCAGTGAATAACCCGGACCAGCCTAACCTGCCTGCTGCTGGAACTGGATTTATTGATCGAGTGGTCGCACCTTCCCCTGGACCAGCATATTTTTGCCCTACTATTCTATGGGCGCTGCCTTTTCGCCTATAGAGAGTAGGGCCCTTATAATAGTAGGGCCCGCCTCTTAGATATGTTCTCGGTGGGGGGGGGGACGAAAGAGACAGATGCACTACTAATCAACTACCTTGACGAAGATTGGATTCCTTAACCTTGACTCCTACGGCGATACTCTGCCAAAAGGAGAGGACTTGACCTGGACTGATAAGCAGCCATTCCATAACCTGCCTTCAACAGAGAACAGAATACATTGGATTGGCCTGCCCCGACTGACTTCTCAATTCACTGATCAGCATCCCACAACTAATCCTCAATCCCACCTGCCTTTCAAACTCCCCCTTTCATATTAGGGCCCCGACTGAGGTACGAGATCAATAGTCCTGCGGTTCGACCCGCCTCTGGAATCACAGAAAAGAAATACTGTATTGTAGCCGGGCCGGCCGCTTACCCACATTTGGATCCGTTGACCTTGACTCCCATGACCCGGGAAGGGGAAATGAAAGCAAAGATTCGGAGACTTCTACTGCAATCGAGGGTTCCCTCCCACCCTAGGAACTAGAACTCCCTAAACTAATCTCCTCCTGCACCACTTGGGCCATCCCGCCCCCCTTTTTTATATAATTGGGCCAACAAAAATTCCCACCCTACTATTCTAAAGGGGCCCCCCTAGGGCAACACTACGCCGCAAACTTTGAGCAAATGAGTGAGCCTCGATCGTTTTTAAGCTTCTCGCGACAATGATGAATGGGTTGGGCCATCATGAATAAGACTCCTTCGTTTCAATCACTCGTCTAAATCACGAGATTTGATGTCATTTATCGGAACAACCATCATAGCACTCAGCTACTGTTGCCATAGAATTGCACTAAGCTACTTACTGTTGCCATAGAATAGTAGGGGCTGCCACCATAAACGGGGCCCCATCCCAGCCCGCCCTTTCTTCTATTCTACTATTCTCAAAAAGGGTAGGGCCCGCCGATGATATAAAGGGCAAAAAAAGGGCTATTATTCTACCATTATTTTGCTTATTCTATACGTAACATCATGATGTATAGATGTGAGGTATTCTTCATGTGACGTATAGATTCCAACCACTCCTTTGGTAAAAGCCCGCCGAGACAGAGACCGAAACAACCCGCCCAACCTTGAGATCCCCTTTCGCCCTTATTCTAAAGGCCCCCTACCCCTACTATTAGAAGGGGAAGGGGCCTGGGAAACAGAGGAAGGGGGGAAGGCCGCCCTTTTTTCTATAATTGAGTTCGCATTGAAAATACCGAATTGAGTCCGAGCCAATTATAGAAAAAAGGGCTTCTCTACATTATTAACGACAGGGCAACGGCAGTCGACTGCTTGCTCTCCTCCTGGGAGTTTCTAGTTGCCGGTTTGGAAGGTAGGTCATCTCCAGTAAGGGGAGGACGGGGGCTGGCACCTCTCTATTCCATTTCTGGCATAAATGGTTGAAAACAGAACTGACCTGTCGAGACGATCACCAACGAACTTTAACCTGCTAGTTGGATGGGAAAGCCCCTACTATTCTATGGGGGTATCCCTCATCCGGGATCGGGTCCCCTATAGAAACAGAAGGGCAAAATCGAGTCGGGGCAACGGAAAGCCTCTCTATCGCCAGTTATTCTCAAAGCTCATTCCATCACTTCCCCCCAGATCGACCCGGATCAGCAGCATTGAATCGAGTTTATAGCAGGGGCCCGGGCGAGCGAGCTTGAAAGATTGAGTCAACCAGGTCGAGTCAGCCGAAAGCTATTGGGGGGAGCCCTATCCCTACTACTAGCTGTTTGGGGTGCATTTCTGTTGGTCGAGTGTTTCAAACGAGTCGCAACTTAGATTCTCCATCTACGCCCTACTATTCTAAGGCGACTTGCGCATATCTATAAAAGGCGATCATTGGGAAGTGCAGCACCTTTCTAGAGTAGGGGCGGGCGGTGTGCGGTGTAAGAATGGGCGGGAAAACCTTGGCAAAGGAGGCCTTAGAATAGTAGGGCCGAGAGCAGGCCCTACTATTCTAAGGGAGTCGCTTAAATCAAAACCAAAGACGGAAGGGCGGGCCACTGAACGAGAATATGCGTTATTTGCTTGCCCGGTTCCTCCAATAGATCCTGGGGAGCCCATGTTTCGTGCAATCTGCTTCTCATCCCCAATGAGCGTTCCTGAAGATATGGACGTTGCTCCGGTGGTTCGAAGTCAATTGATTGAATCTCCCAATTGTCCCTATTCGACCCCCCCCCAATAGTAGTTGTGAGCCAGGGCAAAAAAAAGGGCAGGGCAAATTTGACCAAAAGATTGGGGCAACAATTCTAGAAAAGGCACTTATTCGCCCTACTATTCTAAAGGGGCGCGCATGCTACGAAAATATGATCGAGCACCACCCACCCCATTCAAACAAAGGTGGGGATAAAAGGCGGGGATCAAAGGCGGCCCGAAGCTTGATCGGAGCCGTTCGTCCCTCTCTTTCGTCGAGTCCTGATCCGCAGGCGAAGTGCCCCCTACTATTATAAGGGCGAGCAGTCGAGGAGTCACTGGTTCCGACTCGGAATGCATTAATGAATAAATTGATGCCCATACTCACCCCAGCGGGGCGGCCTCCCGCATCTCGATTATATACGTAACATGGGTGGGTGGCCCCTACCCCTACTATTATAAGGGTAAGGGAATCAACGATTGAAACTTCACTTCTCTATCGGAGGGCCCTACTATTCTAAGGGAGAGTAGAGTTGAGGAGGGCCGGCCCCTCCCCTTAGAATAGTAGGGCCCTTTATAATATAGGGGGCCCTACTATTCGCCCTTTTTTATATAGTTGGCCCTACTATTTCTAAGGGCTCCCCAACTATATAAAAAAGGGCGAATAGTAGGGCGATTGATTGATGGATGGAAACAAAGAAAAGAATAGTAGGGGATCAGAACCAGCAACAGATCCTACTATTGGTTTACGGTCTCCGCGTTTCTCTACTCTATGGCATCCGAGCCCTCGTCGATGGTTCGGTTCTAATTATATATGTGAGAATCAAGACCGAATGCGGCCATCTTATATCTATCCGGCGACTCGCTCCTTGAGCAGTGGAACAACTTTTGCAGGGCATATTATGAGAGGCCCGCATATCTTGTTCGTTCCTTCGGCTAGCGGCATTCCCGAGGGCCCTTTTTTATATAGTTGCCCGCTGCTCCGGTTCTGAATCCACTAGAGGCGGAGTCTCCAGCAACTGATCGAGATGCCCCATTCAAACAAAGGCACCCCGATCCGCCTTTGGAATAGTAGGGCGGTTACCGTTCGGGAATAAGCAGTTAAGCCAGTGAACCTATTGATCCATATCCATAGCTCATAGCGAGAGATCCTTCGGTATCGATTGGCCTTGCCCGGGTGTGGAAGGAGAGACGTATGGGCACAAGCGAATAAATGGACATAGGGGTGCATATTGCAATTCCCAGGGTTCATGGGGGCCTATCTATAAGTATTCCAAGGCATCCTGAGCCTGCCTATTGGGTAAGCCTTGTCTCGATCCGCCCTTTAATATAGCCATTAGAATAGTAGGGCCCCCGGGCCCTTGCCCCGGGCGGGGGTAGGGCCCTTGCCCCGGGCGGGGGTAGGGCCCTTGCCGAATAGTCTGGGCGATCAGAGCTTTGGAACGTAAAGAAGAGAAGGGACTATAGTGACGTAGGGCTGCAAAAGTGCTGCTGATGTGCTGATCAGCAGTGCCAGTGCTTAACTATAGCTATAATTGTGCTGCCTACAATTCGGCTAGGGGTGCTGCTGCCCGGTGCTGCCTACAATTCGGCTAGGGGTGCTGCTGCCCGGTGCTGCTGAGGTGCTGCTGATGTGCTTTGTTGGTTTTATATTCTATACGTAACAGTAGGGGCTACCCCGCCCCAATAGAATAGCCCGCCCAATAACAACTATCTAGGGGGGTGGGGAGTCATGTTACGTAGATAATCTTGCAATAATCGAATAATAGGGCGACCCTACTATTCTATGGGCGGGCCTGGCGCCCCCTGATAAATAGTAGGCCTCCGCTTCCTCGACGGCAAGCCCATAGAATAGTAGGGGCCCGGGTGGGAGGGAACTATAGGACCCGGGTACTAAAGAAAGGAGAGAATAGGCAACGGTCTGGGAAGGTCCGAGTATCACCGTCTGGGTTCGAATCAGTAGGAAATAGGCCCTTTCCCTATTGCCTGTTGAGTTCGAGGTGTATTGAATGGAGATACTGAATGCCCTACTATTCTATGGGGTAGCTGAATAGGGAACTCGACTGAGAGGTTAGGGGGGGAGAAATGACCACTGGACCGATTGCCCTATTATTATAAAGGGCCGGCCGCAATTATAGAAAAAAGGGCATCATCGGCTTCATCAGGAGGTCGGTCCCTCCCCTCAACAAGTGACTCAAGTCCCACCCGACTCCATGTTCGTAGGAGCTCCATCCATTCCGCTCCCAGTTGATCCATCTGGTTCGATCGCCCCTCTGGCACTATTGTTGGGGAAGCGTAGGCGATAACGCGCGCGCGCATATATCAAAAAGGGCCTACCCCCGGCGAATCCCTACGGCAAAGTGAGTGCACCAGCTAAGCTACTACTTAATGCCCCGCATCTCCCTTTCTCGAACTCCAACTATATGCAGTCGGGCCTTTTCGTATATTATTGGCCCGTAGGGGAACGGAAGAAGTACAGCCTTTGCGGGCTAGCAGAAGATGAGTAAGCCCTTAGAATAGTAGGGCCAACTATATAAAAAAGGGCGAATAGTAGGGCACTCCTAATTCCAAGAAACCCCTTAGAATAGTAGGGCGGGAACCATCCTCGCCCTTCGGGGAATCATGGGCAGGAAGAACCATTATTCGCCCTCCCTATTTAGAAGGTAAAGGGAGATAGCATGCACTATTAGATAGAGGAACGGCAGATACGATCTAAACGTTGCGTCGTAGATCGTCCCGACCCCCTGGCGAATAGTAGGGCTAAACGTTGAGATCTCTCGATTCAGAGGGGAAGAGACCATAACCCTTTTCCTGAGAGGGAGGGATAACGGAACAAAGGTCAGTGCTGAAAGGACAGAACCTATCTGACTGAAAGGTGGGTGTCGAAATGATGGGCACCGGGCCCCCTTTCTAATATAGGGCCATAGTAGGGGCGGCCCTTTATAATATAGGGCAACAAACCCGGCACAATAATAGAATAGTAGGCCATTTTTCTTTTCCCCTATATTAGAAAGGGCCGGTCGAGATCTCTTAATTCAACAGCCCTGTTGAACTAAAGGCAAAAGAAAATAGAGTTCGGCGAAATGACATAATAGATAGGGCCCCCTTTATAATATAGGGGCTGCCCTACTATTATAAAGGGGGCCCCTCCTCCCGAGTTCATTGGGTTAAGCCAGAAAGGGAACTCTTTTCCACACTTCAATCGTTTCACCATCCTCCTACTTAGGTTGGTCAATCAACTATCTATACTTGAGCACTTTAGGCGGTCCGAAGCGGGCTGACCAGAGGTGGGAACTAGTAGGGAGGAGGAATATAGGCTGGAAGTAGATAGTGACAGAATTCGTCCAGGCGGACTAAGTTCCATATTGTCGGTATGGCTAAGTCTCCCATTGCCTCTAGCTAGTAGTTACGTCGTCCGGGCGAGGGGGATCGATCGTACTTACATCATTACCATAAAGCAAAGCAGGCGCAGAAACGCTTGCAACTATATAAAAAAGGGCGAATAAGTTTATAGGCGGCCCCTTTCAATATATTATTCGGATCTTGAGGCGGGCGGCCCCTACTATTATAAGGGGCCCTACTATTCTAATGGGCGAATCGATTCTATACGTCCCCCTACCCCTTATAATAGTAGGGCTTGCCAGGGCCCTACAATTCTATGGCGGGGGTGGGCCCCTCTATCTATCTGGGCTTGCTGTTTCTTAGGGTTGCTCGCCAAGATGATTGGCCTTACCCACCCTTCCCAATTTGCCTATCTTTCAACCATCAACACACTATATAGACGATAGGTCCAGTGCATAGATTGGTTCTTAACCCGCTTCTGAGTCCTCTCCGCTTGATGACCTTTCAATTCGATAGGAGCTTTTTTCTATGATTCCAGCAGTAGAAGTTTGAACTTATACAATGGGAGTAACGATAGATAGGATTGGAGGGAGAGATGCTTAGGTGCAACCGAGGAGATATAGCTGCTATTGGGACTCAAGAAAAAACCTCAAATTGATCGATCTCACTCGGCTGCCATAGAATTTGAGGGCACCAACTTATGGATCTGCTCTCGTTTCATCTGATTCTTGTTCTGTCTCATCTCATTCTTCAATTGATGGTGGCCCTTTCTAATATAGGCCCCGGCCCCTACTATTCTATGGGCCCTACTATTCTATGGCGATGGGGAGGATGGAAGTCAAGAATATGCGGGTACGGGAGCCCATAAAATAGTAGGGCCGGGAACAAGATAACGAGATGGGTTCGGTGGGAGCCTACTTCTACGCTTGCGTGTACCGGATCTATCTCTTACACCCTCGCTTACCCATCAATTTCCGCCGGCCTCGACTTGGAAGCATTTGGTGGTTCGGTTCTACCCATAGCTAGCTCTGTTTCCCACTGCTGGCACTTCCGCTACGTACGGTTCTCCCTAAGATCTATAGGGCGACCGCGGTCGCCCTATAGATCTTAGTTGGCTCCAAACCATTACTAGAATTTCTTTCTTTCCACCTGCTGCGCTGATCTCTTGCTTCTCATAACTGGATAACTTGATTGGTTCAGTGAGAAGCTCTCCCTCTCTATATCATAGTAGTGGAGATGGGTGCAGCATCTGGTGTGACCGGTTGATCCGCTGGGGCTAGGGCTAAATATACATGGGGTACTGAGGCTCTCCGGGCCGATGATGCATGCCCCGGATGAAGAGTGTTGCGATGCCATATATAGGAGAGCGAATTCTCGATTCTAGATAGTGATGCGCCTATATATAAAGTATAGAGTTAGAGTCTATTCAATCCCACCCACCCGCCCCGGCTGGGGCGTGTGTGGGCAATGATATATAACCCTCCCTGTGCATGCGGCCCAACCAATAATCTGCCCCTTTTTTATATAGTGGGCGGGCCGATAATTGTGATTGTTTATAGATGAGAGGACCGCACCCCTGCATGCAGAATTGCTCTACCTACAATTGTTAATTGTTTGTTTGCTCTACCTACAACTGCCCTACAATTCTATGGCCCCCTATATTTGAAGGGCCCGCCCACTATATAAAAAAGGGCGGCGATGTTACGTAATGACTCTAATGGTTCAGTTCACCGTGGTCTTTCTGCCCGACCTTCTATAGCGGATGGGCTGCTACTTAGAGAGGCCGAGAACTATCTCCTAGCAGATGGTTAGGAGAGTCGCGCTCTATGCCTTTGTTTGATCAACCGGCCCTTAGAATAGTAGGGAACCCGGACTTCATTCATCATGTATGATCCATGAAGGTGAAACGGGGGTAGGGGAGCCTTTCAGATTATTCGTTCAGATTCTATACGTAACATGCTTCCCCACCCGGGCTCTCACTCGCAATAATCTTGTTGGGGGGGCCGGGGTAGCCTCCCTCTCTCCTCGTCTCTCACCCCGCTGGAACTAGTCCATCCCTCCTTGGGCCCTACTATTCTATGGCAACCACTCGACCATAGATAGAGTTGGAAGGACAATAGTGGGTCAGTGAGACCGAACAGAGGTGGTTCGGATGCAGAGGAGGGCGGGTCAGTTAGGCATTAGGTGGAGCTGCTTAAGATAGTCGAGATCCAAAAACACAGGATGCAACCAAGGAGACAAGGAAACACAGAAGCAAGGAGGGAAGCAGAACAACCGCAGCATCACCACCATACGGCACGGCACATTACTCAGCCAAACCACCAAACAAGTTCCCTACGCCCTGAAGCCTAGGGCCCTTTATAATAGTAGGGGGGCGGCCCCTATATTATAAAGGGCCCTACGGGGAAGAGGGCGATTCTATACGTAACATGCTACCTCCCATCCCCCTTTTTTATATAGTCCCCCTTGCCGAATATATTGGTGGTGCGTGCAGAGGGCTTCTGGTGCAGAGGTATATGGCCCTATCTATCTTGGCGGGCGGGCCCCAGCCGAATAGAATTGGTGGTGCGTGCAGAGGGCCCCGCCATCAATATAGGGCGGTGCAGAGGTATATTCCTAAGGTGGTGCGTGCGTGTTCTGGTGCGTGCAGAGGGCCCCGCCATCAATAGCCGGTTCTGCGGTGCAGAGGCCCTTTACTATATTGGGGGCCCTTTCTAAAATAGGGGGGGGCCGGGAATCTTAGTTCGAACTCTCTATCTCTATGGACGTAATATCGATGCATCCATATCACGTATAGAAGAAATCCCAGTCAAGCCCCCCCCCCCACCTTTCTCGAGTAGGGCTATATATAGTAGAGAGTAGGGCCCCTACTATTGGTTGCGAGCGCATAAATGATTTCATAGAAACGTCTGGCCATAGAATTTGAGGGGCCCTACTATTCTATGGGGTCAGCCCCTTTCTAATATAGGGCAAATTATATGCTCCAGCACGCACCCTACTATTGAAAGGGGGCGCGGGAACTCCATTCTATGGCCCTACGGGGAATGGCCGTTGGAACTTAGGAGGAACCATCCGGCCCTGCAGTTCATGAAGCAGGGTGGCCCCTACTATTCTATGGCGTTCTTCCGGGTCAGGGTGGCCCTGGCCCCTTATAATAGTAGGGGGTATGCAGGGGGAAGGTCTCACCAGTTCATTGAATTGGCCCCTAAAATAGATAGATTATTGTGTTCATAAACTGGAATATTCTAGCAGGCTGATGCCATAAAGGGTGGGTGGATAGCCGCCCTACTATGGCCCTTTTGATATAGTTGGGTCCTCTACTATTATCAACATTATGGCAGCCAGCAGGGTGATGTGTGTGGGGAATTAATATAGAGGGGGGGTGGGGGGGGCTACCTATAGATAGTAGTGGGGCATGTTACGTATATAATATGCCCTTAGAACCATTATAGGCCGGTCAACTATCTTCAATCCATCAACCTTTATATCCGTTGGGGCAGCCGGGTGGGAGGTAGGAAGTAGGAGCTACAGTAATTAATCAGCTTGCTATAATACGATGAATTAAGGATGGGAGGAGATAGTTGAGCCGAGCCCTTTCTATAATTGGCGATCTCTAATAATGATGGATGGGATGCCCCGGAATATGGCGATCGATGCCAATAGAATAGTAGGGCGGAATAGTATCATAGGGAACTCGAACCCCAACCGGGGCAACCACCAAGGATGCATGCAGAGCCCCATTATTGCGCATTAATTAACGCCAACTGCTTTCCATAGAATAGTAGGGCCTCCCAATGCACCGGGTGGGGGGCCCCTTAGAATAGTAGGGGGGGGGCCCTTCTTTCTATTATTGTATTGGTGGGAAAATTGGATTAGGTTGCCCCGTAGGGCCGTCGGTCAAGCCCCCATTAGAATAGTAGGCATTCCATCGTTTCGTGCCCCTACTATTCTAATGGGGGACAAATCAATTATCGAAGTGAGCTCACCCGGCTATCTCTAACATGGCTATCCTTGCCCTCTCCCTCAGGGGTGCCCGCGAATTCGTCAGTCCATAGAATAGTAGGGGCCCACCCTGCTCTGCGTTTCAATGGTTTCGTACCCACCCGAGAAGAGGATAGATTGGACCAGTTTGATTCTACCCCCGGCCCCGCCCGTTCCGTCTATTGTTAGGGGGAGCGAGGAGTTTCAATTTTGATGGGAGACCGAGATCTGCATGGACAAGATAGGCAGCAGAGTGCCTATATCCTATCTATGGCCCTACTATTCTAAGGGCGAAGTGAGATATTTCTCTCTTTACCTACTCCCACTATATTATAAAGGGGCCGGGCGACACCACCCACTGGATCAATGCCCGGAAGCAGCAGAACAAGGATTTGCTCTAACGAAATGGGGCCCCTTTTATTAATCGCCCTGGCAAATAGTAGGGGGCAGGACATCCATGTATAATGGGTAGGACTTGCTCGACCTTGGGAAGGAAATATTCTACTATACTTGGGGTGAAACATTCTAAGATAGAATTCCCGCTCTGGCGATTAATAAAAGGGGCCGGATCCATAGCTATAGCGGGTTGAATGCTAGCTCCTATTGAGAATCTATCCGCAAGGCCTATCAAAATAATGGGGAATGCTTGCTCCAAACTTCCTAGGCGCCCTACTATTCGGCAAGGGCCCTACCCCTACCCGCCCTATTCGGCAAGGGCCCTACCCCTACCCTACCCTACCCCGCCCTATTCGGCAAGGGCCCTACCCCGGCGGCCCTTTTTATATAGTTGGGGGCCCGCATTTTTATAGGGGGGCCGCCCCGCCCTATTATAAAGGTAAAGGGCCCGCATGCCTATATAGTGGGGGCCCGCATGCCTATATAGTGGGGGCCCGCATTTTATAGGCCCCTCAAATAGATTATTCTCCCCCGGCTCGTGAGTCCTTTCTCGGCACTATCTGTGGCTAAATCCGGATCTACCTAAAGCTTTATTGCCCTTTTTTCTAGAATTGAGCTGGTTGGGAACAAGGCTGCCCCCTTTATAATAGTAGGGCTGCCGGACCCCTCAGAACAAATTGTGGGAGCCATCTTTTATTCCCACAATTGATTGATTGATGGGCAAGCTTTCTCTTTATTCAGGTTATTCTTTCGAGGTGAAAAGAATAGTGTGGAGCCGGGTAGATCCTTTGATCGATGAAGTGCTGCATCGGAAATAGCTACTTATGCATCTCCGGATATCTCTATTCGTCCTAGGCCCCTTTGCGGGGGAGGATCACTCTGCATGCATGCACGGGTATCACATTGGTTATGAAAGTGATTCCGCCCCGGCTAGAATGAAGTGAATCGATGAATTTGAACTCAACTATAGAAAGAGGGGGGGGGGTGCCCCTTAGAATAGTAGGGCGGGGGGAGCAAGAGTGACCGGAGGAAGCAAGTGTAGGAGATTCCCCACCAATTAATAAAAAGGGGGCTCTTGCAGAGAAGGAATATTTGAAGGGCCCCCTATAGTTCCCTCCCACCCGGGACTCGATAGCCCGGCTGGATCCTCCGAAGAAATAGATGCATGAATCCTAGTCCCCTACTATTATAAAGGGGGCAGCTGCGACGCATCAGAATCATAATCCCCACCCAACCCGGGAAAGTTTAACCAGTTTCGATAGATGGGTAGGCGAAGGGATGATCGGAGCTTGACCGCAAAATTCTCTGCATTCTGGCGCGGGGGGAGCAGCTTGGGAAGGAACGGTAGAACCAAGCGCCTCCCGCACCACTTTTCTTCCGGTTGTTGGGAGGTAAGTAACGGAGGTGTACGTGATGCGAGGAAGGTTGGTTGCTCGCACTCTCAATACCTATTCTCCTGCCTATCTCTTGTCGCTTTCGCTTGATAACGTCTCAACCAATAATAGATTCGAGGGGCCCCCCCCCTACTATTCTAAGGGGCACCCCCCCCTACCATTTTATAGGCGTTACCGCGCCTCTCCCTTCCTACCATTTTATAGGCGTTACCGCGCCTCTCCCTTGAAGTCGATTCTATTATATACGTTCAAACAATTTGCTATAGTAGGGGGCTCTCCGATGAAGAACGAGTTGTCTCATTCACTAAATGATGTACATAGGAGTGAAGGGTCCAATACTTGCATGGGGGCTGAATGAATGAAGCGCACCAGAAAGATTCACTGCTGGTGCAGTTCCCGCTCTTTCGCTGAATACATGGCGGGCCCCCACCCACCTCTGCGATGTTGTCATAAGCATGAGAAGCACTGAGAGGAGAGGAGATCAGTTTCAGGTAAAAGCAGCGGAATCGAAAGTGCTGGTAGAGCGAGATGGAAGGTTCAACCTGACCCGGGTTCGCTGTGTCCATCTACATAATGACCGCTCACCATGTGAGCTTGTCGGCAAGCGACTGATAATCAGGCTTTCGACCATCGAGACATCGGAATGAAACGAGGCCCTTTCTTTTCCATAGTTCAAAAGCAATCGTTTTATAAAACCCTCCACCCCATAGAATAGTAGGGGCCCACCCCGAATGAATCAACGAGGATCTTGGGCTGCCGACTCACCGCACGGAATACCATCTCAAGCCCATTACTCTATCATGATCGGAAACTTATGTCGCGGAAGAATGTGGGTTTGCCCTATCCTCTAAACGCGGGTGCCCCTACTATTCTATGGCCGGATAGTTCACCATTCATTCGCGACATAACAGTCAGTTGGAACGATATGGTTAGAGCAGCGTTGTCTTGTGTCCCTAAAATTCTATGGGAATAATAGAATAATAGGGGCCCTCTGGACTCAATAGAAAAACACTTGATAGAAACCCCGGCTTCAATAAATGGATCGCTCGTGCCTTTCTTTTCCATAGTTGATTCGACCCCATATAGATAGTAGGGCATCGAGAAACCTGAAACATCAGGATTGGCCCGAAGAGTATTAGCTAAACCAACAGATAATGCACTTCAGGTAATGCCAGTCCCCTTAGAATAATAGGGGGTAGGCCCCTTACAAATAATAGGGCGCTAGTCCTATTACGTAGATAGATAATACAGTGAATGGGATCAATTGGGCAGTCGCCTTATAATAGTAGGGCGAGAGAAAGAAGGGTTCTCCTCTCCGGTCGAATGCCTAAGGCTTTGGGATCGAGGGGGCCACTCGTCAGCTGGGAGAGAAAGGTGATACGGTCAACTCGAGACCTCTTTGAATTTCAAGGCTGTCGGTGATCACCAGTGCCCCATCACCACTATTTGGTAGAGGGAGAGGTAAAGGTAGCCCTGCATGCAGGGGTGGGTGGGAGGAGATAGCGGTCGAGTGCCGGTCGGCTACCTCGTCAATCACAAAGCCTATGCAATAACGACGGAGATGAGATCGACCCGCTGCATTTTGGATAAGCACTCGCGACAAGCAAGATAGAGGTTTAAGGAAGAGGGAGTGGAATGGGAGAAGCTAGAATTCAATTCGTATGACCTATTCGCCGTAACTACAATTCCCACAACTAGAATCCCCAAGCATGCAGGGGTTCTAGCCATTGGCGAAACTACTTAGGGTGGGAGGGAATGGCTAGTGCCCTAGCCGAACCCCAGCGATTCTAGTTGCCCAAGAAAGAAGCCGATGAACTCCTCTTCCTCCTAAGTTCCGGTGCGGCCGCATAATAGTAAGCATCCTTTATTGGTGGGAACAGGAACAGAGCCCGCTAGAGAGGCGGTTTATCTTGACCCAGTTATTGTTGATCTGGTTGAACCAGTTCCTGTTGACCAAGTTGGGAGCCGGGCCACTAGCAAGGGCGGATTCGGTTGCCCTTTTTATATAGTTGCCCGCGAGGGGCAAGTATAACTACTAGCATCAGATTAACCAGCAGCATATATAGTCTCAGCCGCAGGCCCTACTATTATAAAGCCCTTTAGAATAGTAGGGGCAGCATCCTAACTTGGTAGCCATAGCCCGGCAGGACCGTTACGGATAACAGCATTTGATACTAATACGCATGAACGAACAACCCTAATGGGCCCCCATTACTAGGTGCGATAAGGGGAGCAAGGTGGCATACATATAGGCGTCATTCGGCTAGAGCCCTTTTTTATATAATTAGATATGGATCCATAAAAAAAAGAGGCAGCAGGAGATCCATCACTTTGCCTAATGTACCTCCCTGTCCCGGAACCAACAGCATACCGCATCAGGTCGATAGCCATTAAGTAAAGGAGAAGTAAAGGCAACTCAACGGCTATCCTCCGGAACTATAGTCCCACCCAACTGCACCGGGTGGGGGGCATGGGCCGTGCAGGGTGGGCCCATGGGTGGGTAGGGAATTATAGGAAAGGGTTGGGTGGGACTATAGTTCCGGTGGATATAGTTGCCCAGGTGAAGCAAAGGAACCACCAGTAGAGAATCCAGTCGCCTATAGATAAGTAGGGGCTCGTCGACCCAGCAGCCGCCGCCTAGCCTATAATTGAGCGAGCAGCATATACAGTTACGGCTAGGCGGCAACCTTCCTGGCAAAGTAAACAAAGACATAGGTAACAGCATCCTTTAAAGATCGAGATCGAGAGCCGGCATCTAAGGATCAATAGTGCCCAGTAGTTGGAGATCCGCGGAGACCCAACAGGGCTAGTGAATGCGCTAGCCGCAGTCCCATTTGAAGCGGCGGATCCAGTGCCAGAACCATATAAGCCCGCCTACTATTATAAGGGCCCAGAACCATCAGAAGCACCCATTTCAGTAGCATCAGCATCCAAGTCATAAGTTGCAGCGACTATTGACCCTACACCCTCATACTCAAATTCAATTTACCCTGTGCCCCCTACTATTATAATGGGCCGCCGCTATAATAGTTTGAGTTCGACATTTGCCTGCCCATAGAATAGTAGGGCAGGTTCAAAGCCAATTGCCCTTTTTTATATAGTTCGAGCACCCGCAGTTGAATCACTACCATTAGCAGCTTAAGCCCTTTCAATAATCTGCCCTTTCCTACTATTCTAAGGCCCGTACTATATATGGGGCGGGCCCTTTCAATATAGGGGTAGGGGCCCCCCTTCTATATTCTTGTAGGGGCACCACTACCAGCGGCCACCAGTTGAAGCATAAATAGTTACATACATACATACATAAGGAGATTTCTAGGTCCCCCACTTTATTGTGGCCTTCCCACCTCGACGTTATGCGAGGCCCCAGCTTTGCTCAGGGATGGGGGTCACAGGACGAATGAATCGGAATCGGTTGTGGAGGGCGGCTCGGGGAAATGATCATTGCTATAGTGTGATTTGAGGCAGCAACAGAATCTAAAGAAAGGGGGTAGCCTACACAACCTACGGAACCTGCCTTTTACCTATTACTGATAGAGTTCATATCATGGGGCCGCCCTACGGCGATCGATCTCTTATATGACCGCGGGTGCAGCTAAGGCTTCGTAGCGCTAGCACGGTTTACTCGAGTTCCATTGCGCCCCGGCGGAAAAACATCTAGGTCCAAAGCCAGAGCAAGAGTCAGTCCCATAGCCAATTGAAGAACCAGTGCTAGTCTCAGTTGGACCCGTTCTATAAGAACCAGATCGAGTGCCCCTACCCCCTACTATTATAAAGGGTAAAGGGCGGGCGGGGCCCCAAAAGCTGTGGATTCAGCCCGGCTGGGGCAGAAGTCGATCCACCAGCAGTTGCAGGAGAAGCAAAGGAAAGGTAGGACCAGACTCTACGGGACCAGACCCTACAGAGGATAGAGTTCTCAATTGAACGATCGAAGCGCGCAATAATATAAGAAAGGGCAATCAATCGGGCGATATTCTATACGTCCGGTAGGGGCCCACAATATAATGATGGGGGGCCTAGGGGGTTCCGATTCTATACGTAACATGCCCACCCCCCCCCCTTACCCCCCTATAGATAAGTTGTAGGGTCCCCAACTATAGAAGGTTGGGCTCCAGCCATAGAATAGTAGGGCGGAGCACTTCAACAGTTAGTGTGATGAGAGCGAACCAGGCCGGGCTCCCAGTACTAACCGATTCAGCCCTACAGGCGGGAAGCGAGATAATAGTAGGAAGGGAGGATAATAAAGGTTGTGGGAGGCCCTGGCCCCGGGCGGGGGTAGGGGGCCCTTGCCGAATAGTAGGGGGGGGGAATTCTAGTTCGTGCCCTACTATTCTAAAGGGCCCGCCCCTACGCCAGGGCCCTACTATTATAAGGCCCCTGGAGTTCATGTACTCCCATATGACGATGCCAGCCTTACTCCTCCCGCCGTATCGGGTGAGAAAGATCGAGTCCCGATCCGGATATCTCTATATCGATCTCTCTTAGAATAGCGGAGCCAACTTAACCGCCCACCCTGCCTGCCCGGATGCCCCTACTATTCTATGGCCCAGGGAGATCGACTAACGACATAATCACGTGCCCTACTATTCGGCAAGGGGATTGCCCGTAGAATTGTAGGGCGCATCGGGCGGGCTCGCTTCATGGCCCTGCAGGAGGAGATCGAAATGGTGGATATGCAGATGGGGGAGGGGCCCTACCGGGCTTGACGCTGGCCATTATTCCAAATCACTTCCCATAGAATAGTAGGGGCCCACCCTGCATTCACGCATGGGCTACAATTAATCTACTTACTCTAGCCCCCTACCCCTACCCCTACCCCTACCCCTACCCCTACCCCTACTATTATAAAGGTAAAGGCCCTAGATGATATAAAGGGCAGATTATTGCCGCCCCGCCCCGCCGATGATATAAAGGGCAGATTATTGTAAAGGCGGCGGTAAAGGGCCCTTTTTTATACCCGCCCCTACAACTTATCTATAGGGGGGCCGCATTTTATATAGTTGGGGGGCCCCTACTATTATATGCGGGTAAAGGGCTATTATTCGGGCCCCGGGGCGCCCTTTACCCGCATATAATAGAGGGGGGAGGGGGCATGTTACGTATAGAATCTGTTGAAAGCACATCAGCAGCCCCGCCGCCTACTATTATAAGGGCTATGGGCTGATCAAGATGCGTGAGAAGGATCTTCGAAAAAAGAGAAGGATCTTTCTTGCTGCTCGACTCACGCGGACATGACTGTCAAACCTACCGGGGGTTAGAAGGAAGGTCCCCCGGGCGGCCCTACAATTCTATGGACGAGTTGCCTATAGATAGTAGGGCGGAAGGCCCCCCCTAGAAATTCTATGGCCCCTACTATTATAAAGGGGGGGCAGATGCCAATTGTGGGTGGGAGGCTGGGCAACCGGCCCGTAGGGCCACCTTCCATTACCCGGTAGTTTATCTGGCTGGATGCCCCGGTTGTTAGATAATGTTGCTAAGGTCGGTCGCATGGGAATCAAACTCTATGTTTCTTTCTTGCTTAAACATCCGCAACCCCACACCTTGACTAAGAGGAGCATACTCCAACGGCATCTAGCTCCTACCCGGCCTAACATATTGTGGGCCTAACATATTGTGCTTGAAGTTGGATTGTTCGGTCTATCCGCCTTCACCATCAACTATAGCTTAAGCGGGAATAAACTATAGCTTAAGCGGGAATAAACTTTAAGCCTCTGCACCGGAACTATATAGAATTCTAGGACAGGAGCTAGCCCCCCTATTATTGAAAGGGCAAATAACTACTTTCTCAACTCAAATAAGGCCCTCTATCTATATTGTTCAACCGGTGCATAGGAAGACTAGTCTACTCCCTCGTCCTACTAGGATGTTATTGCATACGTTATTTATATCGTTGGGGCCATAGCTTCCAACGTTTCTAGCTCCGGTGCAAAGGAAGGTTCAATCAGAGGTTCAATCAGCAGGTTCAATCAGCGAGCATGCTTTATTCTCCGTTTGCCTTAGAATAGTAGGGCAACTATAGTTCCTCCCACTATCCCTGTTGCGGGCCTACAATTCTATGGGCAATCACTATCCCTGTTGCGGGCCTACAATTCTATGGGGTTTCCCTTTATAATAGAGGGGGGAGGATGGGAACTCCATAATAACTATCCCAGGAGATCGAGATCGATAAATAGACATAGTGAAGGATGAGTGAAAGCGGCCGGCACATTGAACCCCTCCCTTATTCTAGTTGTATACTCCCTCGGTCCGAGATAGGCCAGCTAACGGCCCTACTATTCGGCTGGTTAGCGGTATACCTTCGATGAGGGATAACCTCACCTTCCCTTGCCCCCGCATATAATAGCCGGGCCCCCTATATAAAATGCGGGGCGGGGCCCCCTATATAAAATGCGGGCCCCCGCCCACTATATAAAATGCGGGCCCACTATATAAAATGCGGGGCGGGGCCCCGCATACCCTTTTTTATATAGGGGGGCGGGCCCACTATATAAAATGCGGGGCGGGGCGGGGCGGGCCCCCGCATATAATAGTAGGGGGGCGGGCCCTGCCGGGGCCGGGGCCGGGGTAGGGGTAGGGGTAGGGGTAGGGGGGCCCTTGCCGAATAGCCGGGGCCCTGGCCCCTTTAATAGTAGGGGGTAGAGGCCTCCCACCCCAATCTATAGCCTCTCACCCATGTTACGTATAGAATATAAGTACCGGCAACTATAGTCCCCCCTTCTCGTTTCCCGGCCCTTGAGAATAGTAGGGGCCATAGCCCCCCTATCGGCCCCCCCCAATATAGTTGAGGTTTCTAGCGGGGCAATAAGATAATAATAGGGCTAGCCATAGAATAGTAGGGGCCACCCTGTTCATTCACATGCAGGACCAATGCTTCGTGATAGCCTAGCCGCCCTACTATTCAACGGGGGCGGGGTCATGTTACGTATAGAATCTGGCCGGGTTGGCCCGGGGGAAAAGTTGGGTCACCCCAGCCCCCTTTATAATAGCCGGGGTAGGCAGTCATATGAACCTATTCGTTGGGCATTCTTTTGGTTGTCCGCCCCCCCCTTCCTCTCTTGATGACATTTCTATACTCACCTACCCAATTGAAACTCCCCACCCACCGGGCAAATTCTTAGAATGTCGTATATACGCCATAGGAGGATAGGGCAACTAATAGAGAACTACATCCGGAAGCCCTATCAATTATATGGGGAGAAAGCCTACCATCCATAGGAAGCAAGCAACTACTGCTTAAAGCAAACAAGCAAGAAAGCAACCGTCCTACCATTCGCTTCTAGCCGGAAAGTAAGTTCCTTTCTCTTTCTTAAAGCCTTGCCTTAGAATCCATAGTTCCTGGAAGGAAGCCTGCCTGCATTAGTTATTACCCCACCATCCGCTTCTAGCCGAGTAAGATCTTTTCTTTTCTCTTCAATCAAATTAGAAAGAAATATTGACGAGGTAAGGATAGCAGGCAAGAGTTCAAACACCAATCCGAGGGAGATCAATTAGCGATTATTGGTTGGGATGTGCAGGTCAAGGTTGGTTGGAGATACGAATAGCTCACTCACTAAAAAGGTCAAGAGATGTGCACACGTGAATAGCTACTTTATAAGATAGTACACATACGTAGATAAAGCTCATTTCTTCAATAGCGCCCTTCAAAAATAGTAGGGCATAGTTCACCACCCATTCAATAGGGTTTCATATTTCTGTTAACTAGTTTCATATGATAGGTAATCGGGCTAACCTAACTAGTTAACATCCCGAGGTTGACAGTTTACCCGGACCAACATGATTGAATGAATTCAATATGGAGGATCTGAGACCGGCCGAAACAATATTCTATTATTGAATGCAACAATAGCCCTTTATAATAGTAGGGAGGGCCCCCCACTATATAAAAAGGGCGAATAGTAGGGCAGCGGTATTGGAATATTCTACTAGTTTGAAGCGATTCGTCGATGTCCGATCAATTTCCGCACACTATCTCGAGCCCGGGCCTGCCCGATTGAGTATTAAGCGATGAGGCGGGCGAGGCAACGTCATTAATTATTCCCGCCGGGCCCTACTATCTTAAAGGGCAAGTTCTACCTTGGATGGAGCAAGCTAGGGACATAGAGAGGTCTATCTATTCTCGAATATGGCATTCCCAGCAGTCATCCTTCTTTAGTGGCGGGTTGCCAGGCCTTCAAAAATAGTAGGGCAACAAACTGAATGTATGTATCCCATAATGAAGGTGCACTATCATTCCGTTTATCGGCACCTACCTCGACCGAAGGTGAAAGAAAGAGCCGGGTATCTAATCATTTCATTCTCAAGGAGGGGATACCTAATTGAGGAATCCTACTAACCGCTGTGGGGCTGGGTGGGGGGCTAAGGCTGCCTCCCACACTCTTCTACTTATTATATGTTCTATAAAACTAGGTAGGCAAGCGTAGCTATCACTATCAAGCGTAGCCAGCCGGCCCCCCGATGATATAAAGGGCATATTATTGTAGCTCATTCTCCCTATAGAAGAGTAGGGCTGTTCTGAATGCCCTACTCTTCTATAGGGCATGGGGTTTCAATCACTAGAACCTCGCGTAGGGTTCATCGGGGTGGATAGGGCCCAACCCCCACTATAGATAGGCCATATTCGAAGAGAGAGAAATTCAGTTGCACTATAGAGGTAGGGCGATCCAACCCGAACCCGACTGAATAGGTAGCGAGAAAGTCTGGCTCTTTCTAGAACCCCGCAACTATAGATAGAAGGTTGGGGCCCTACCTACCTTTTATCATTATTTCTGCTTGCCCAGCCGAATAGTAGGGGCCCGGGTGGTGATGACATCAAACCAAATGGTTAGGAAACTCTTAAACGAGTCACCCGATCACAGGCCCGCCTAAATAAACAATAGGGAGAGACTAGTTTACGTTAAAGTCAAGAGTTAGCGAGGTCTATAGTTAGATACTGGCAAGTGGAGGTCCAGGGATGTGCTTAAATAGCTCCCGAATAGTAGGGCTTCTGCCCTTTATAATATAGGGCTCGCCATCCTTCATTCCGGAGGGCGGGGACCGGCCAGATTCTATACGTAACATGCCCCATAGATAGAATAGTAGGGGCCCGGGAGAGGGGGGGCGTGTGTGGGGTTGGAACTATAGTGGGGGGGTTTCTTTAATATGGTGATTCATTCACGCCGATGTATTGTTGGTTGGGTACTATTTGATTTGGTTCCTACCTATAGTTGAGTTCCTGCCCATGTAATGTATAGAATCAATACAAATATACAATCGTTGCTACGGTGCATGCATAAATCTCCAACAGGATCTTATTCTATAAAGGTCCGATGGGCCGATTTTTGGAAGAACCCTCATCACTGTTCAAATGGGTCCCTATCCGGCAATAGGGTAGGGTGGCTCTTAAGAGCTTCTCCGGCGGGCCGTAGGGGCCCGGGCCCCTACTATTATAAGGGCCGCTATAGTACCGGGCCCCTACTATTATAAGGCCCCCTCGGGACTGCTGCTTCGCCCGAGTTCATCGAGTAGAGCAGCAAGCCCGCGATCATCTCTCTCGACCCGGGCGCGGGAGGGGTAGGGGGGCCGGCAGGCTGAGCATTTTCGCTCAGGTCCGCGGACGCCATCAGGCGGCGAGAGATTTGCTCCCGCAATTCTTCGGGTGAACCCGCTGGCGCCATTGCGGTAGCGAAAAATTGCATCTTGCCCTAGGTTGGGGGGTGGGTTGTACCGTAGCATTACTGCTCAATTGAGGAGGGGTGGGTTCTACCGAAGGCAGAGTAGCATTACTGCTCAACCGTATAGCCTCGCTGCCGCCCTTTAGAATAGTAGGGCCTCCTCGCGCCGTGCATAAAACTCTTCTCGCATAAGCTCTAGGCGCCCTACTATTATAAGGCGGGCATGCTGAAGCAAAGCGTTCATGCGCCGTGTTTCCTCCTCCGGGTCATCCTGGAGGGGGGTTGCCGGGTTGTTGCCGGCAGGCTGCTCCGCCCCGGCGCCCAGTGGATAGTAGGGCGTCCCCCCCAACTATAAAGAAGAAGGGCGGGCGCCCAGTGGATAGTAGGGCGTCCCCCAAATAATCATTAGAAGGTTCACCGGAATCGAATAGAGAAATGCCCCTTTAGAATGGTAGGGCGACCCTACAGCGACGAGGAGCTGGATGAACCAGTACCAGGCCTGCGCGCCCTTTAGAATAGTAGGGCCGGCTAGAAATGAGGTTTTGAGTTTGGCGAATAGTGAGGGGCGCCTGAAGGTAGTGACGCAGGGCTTCCATCTCCCCCGCTGGATGAGGGGGTGGTTCCCTCGATTCCTCCCGAACCACTCTCAACTATTATAAAGGGCCATTCCTGGCCCATAAGATACCCCACTAGAATTCCCACTAGAATCCCCCCGCTACGCCGCCCTCCCTGAGAAACCAGATCAACACTTCCTTCCTGGCTTGAACTACCTCTTCCCGCGGATTGTTCGCTGCTTCGGCACCTATTGATTTCGCACCCTCCTCCAGCATATCTCTCTCGAAGTTGAAAGTAGGTCTCCGCTCCATAGCATAAATCCCAAGAACCATGGCATTGACATCATCGATAGTCCGATGCACCATGGCGATGCCCTACCCCTACCCCCTCGGGCAAGGGCCCACAAGGGTCCAACCAACTATAAGACGAAAGCATGTCCCCGGGCAGGGCAGATTCTTCTGAAAGAAAAACCTGTTACACTGTTTGCATGAATAACGACTTTGCCCTATATTATAAAGGGCCCTACTATTTTTTAAGGTAAGGGCGTGCCGTTGTTTGTTGATTCCGCCCCCCTTTAGAATAGTAGGGGCCGCCGATGCAGGGGGCCGAGCGAGACTGAAATCTATGCATTCCGATACAGTAGGCATTGAACCGGGATAGGGCTCTATCATTCTGATAGGGCGCCTAGCCGCCCTACTATTCATTGGCGGGGGCCCCCCTGCATGTGCATGCACAGGGTGGGGGGTTCGGCACTCTAGTTCTATACTCAACTATAGGGTAGGGGACCTGATAAGATTCTATACGCCGGCCCGCCCGGCGGGGGGCGCCCACCCCGGATAGGGCAGCCGAATAGTAAGGGTAGGCCCTATATTATAAAGGGCCCTACTATTCTATTATTCCCCTACTATTCTTCTATGCGAGTTTGGTCCCCATAGCCATAGAATTGATAGGGCCCCAACTATATAAAAAAGGGCAGATTATTGTATTTTAGGGTAGGCGCGGAGGTTAGCCCGTAACCTGAATGGCCCTACTATTTGAATGGGCAGGTGAGGTTGCACTCTTTGATTCTATACGTAACATGCCCACCCCCGGCTAGTTTCCCTGCAGGGAACCCCCTACTATTTTGAAGGGCTTCCCACCCTCCCAGCCCTTTTTATAGTAGGGGCCAAAAGAAACTATAGGCACCCTGTGCATTCACATGCAGAATGATTCTCGTAATTAGTTTGGAATGCCCGGAGAGCCTATACGTTTCTAGGGCAGGGTACTACTATAATAGCCGGCTGGGGCCCCCTTCTATATTATTAGCCTATAATGGTTCTAAAGGCAGATTCTATACGTAACATGGGTGGGGGGAGATTAGAAAGGGCGAATAGTAGGGCCATAGAATAGTAGGGGCCCCCCCAACTAATAAGTTGTAGGGCCCCAACTAAATAGTAGGGCCCTACTATCTATATGGCCTCCTTCATATATTCCATCCATTCCTTAACTATATAAAAAAGGGCATCACTCCCACAGCGTGGGGCTGGGGAGAGTCCGCAGCTAAACATTGTGGCGTGTATCCTATAGTGGCCGGATCCTGCCGGAAGTCCCTAGGTCCCAATGTGCAGGTAGGGGAAGGGGAACCTTACTAGCTGTGTGGTAGGGGTGAGCCCACAACAACAATAGTAGTGGCCACCCCGAACGAATACGAAGGTGCGAAGGCGAGGGTTCTAGGATAGAGCATAGATGGGTCCGGTCTGAATATCAGGGTCCGGGCATATATCAAAAAGGGCGCGTCCATGGTTGGCAAGGGTGGGTGGGAGCCCTTTACTATACAGGGGCTCGAGACGGTTTGGCTGGAATCCTTCTTGCCCCTGTATAGTAAAGGGGGTAAGGTTGTTCATGAAGGATAGTAACTTGAACAGTGAATGAAGGATAGGATCTATAACTCCCACAGTACCGGAGGAGGCCTATAGATCTATATGGCGTGGGAGGTGAGTCTACAGCCAAACACACTAGTCTGGGCCACGCTTTGCGGGATCGTCCTCCGACCCGGATACGAGGGAAGTCCCTATCGGGCTAATGTGCGCTTTGGTGGAGGGGAAACCAAGGCTGGAGAGAATGAGTGTGTGCAACCATCGGTAATCGCGACTAAATGAAACGGGCGGCCCTTTCTAATATAGGGGGGGCCCGGCCCCAACTATAGCCCTTTCTAATATAGGGGGGGCATATTATTGTCAAACTGCCTACTATTCTAAAGGGCGTATGTTTGATCGGAGCCCTATATTATAAAGGGCCTGGCGGATCATCACCCGCGTTTCCGGATCGGCAATAATATAATAATAGGGGCAGCTTGAAGCAAGGATTGGGTGGGATACTCGGTGGGCCCTACCAATCGAGAACCGTATTCTGTCCATGATTCTGGCAAAGCTCACTTCGAGACGGCGTGGATCAATCAGATGGAAAGAAGGATCAATCAGATAAGTGGCGATCACCAGCTTCGAGCGGGAGAACCCTTATCCTTATTCCGGGAGAACCCTGATCCTTCTTTTTCTGTTCAGTTTCGCCCTACTATTCGGCAAGGCAACTCCTCCTAAGCCCCTATATTATAAAGGCGAAAAAGGAGGATAGTCTGCGGCGAAACACATCTATTCTATCTCCTCCCACTATTAATCTACCTCAATTATATAGAGGGGGGGGCAGCTGCCCTTTATAATATAGGGCGGCATGAGGGAGGATGCAGCGATATCTGACTTCGACAAGTGACTCACCTACCTACCCCCCCCAATCTCATTCTCAACTTAGGGTCCGTGTCAGCCATCTATTCTTTGATTCCAGTCAACCTCCTCCGGCCCGCCTTATAATAGTAGGGCGGGATGGAGGAAGGGATGCAGTGGAGCAGAGGGTGGGTGGTGGGTGTGGTAACTTGTTCGATATAGTCCTCCTCCCTAGGGCCAGCCCTACTATTGAAAGGGCGGATTCCACCTATCTTCCAGCCATTCCACCTCTCCAACTTCTTCATATCCGGTGGGTGGCAACCGGGTGGAAACTCTGGTACTGGTCTCCTTCCATTCCAGTTGTTCGAGTGACTGGTTTCCCAGTAGCTGGAGTTACTTCGGCCCTACTATTCTATGGGCAGTGGGCAATCTAGTTAGTATTCTCATCGAGCGAGCCCCTATTTTAGAAAGGCTCGAGTGACTGGAAGTGGAGGGATGGAGGGAAGGAAGTCGATCCACTCTCTCTTCTATAGTATAGCAGCTCTCTCTCTTCCTCTATCTTTAGTTCCACCTCTCTGAGCTAGTGATAGAGTTCCACATCTCTAGCTGCTCTTGAGCTAGTGATAGAGGAGAGAGCTGCTCTTGAACAAGAAGAGAGAGCTGCTCTTGAACAGAGTAGTTCGACTAACTGGACTGAAGTGAGATAGCTCTTCGAGCTCATGCCATTAGCTACACTACATCGGCGGCGAAGCTCCCCGCCCTACTATTCTATGGCCGTAGAACTTCCACTAATAGCCCCCGGAAAACCCTTTCTAAAATAGGGCATCGGCCCCCCCCTATAAATTCGTAGGCTCTATGGGGTTGGGCCCTATATTATAAAGGGCAGCAGGGTGGCCCTCTATTCTATTGTTGGCAGGGCATCGAATTAAGAGTTGGTATCCACTGCTGTCTTCTTATTCCCGCCCTATATTATAAAGGGGGTTAGCCACTCGATCAAAAACGAGACCCAATTCTACTTATTAACTGCGGGCCCCTACCCCGCCCTATTATAAAGGGCCCTTTTTTTATATAGTTGGCCCCTACCCCGCCCTATTATAAAGGGCCCTTTTTTTATATAGTTGGCCCCTACTATTCTAAAATGCCTTGCCGAATAGTAGGGCGTGTTCTTAAATAAGAAGCCCCTATTATTGAAAGGCATCATCATTACGCCCCTATTATTGAAAGGGCAACTCAAGTAAAGTGCCCCGGCCTACTCTTCTATGGGGCCTACCTACCAGCCCATAGAGTTATAGGGGGGGTAGGTGTATAACGTATATAATCACTTGGAAACTACCGATGCAGAATAATGATAGCCTCATATTCAAAGGCCAATCCCTACGGGGCGGCAGCTAAGAATTATCTTCTCGGGAGAGCCCCTTAGAATAGTAGGGCACTCCCTCGCCCTACTATTCGGCAAGGGGGCGGAGAGATACGAGGGAGAGTCACCAGCTAAACATTGGCAGTATACCCTCCAACTCTCCTAGAGGGGCTGATGCGTCATGTATGCCAATGTGCATTTCGCCCTACTATTATAAGGGGGGGCCCTACCATGGCCCTTCAAATAGTAGGGGGGGAACCGCTGGTGGCCAGATGAGCGAAATGTAGGAAGATCACGATATAGGACACCACGATTATAATTAGGGTGCGCAGGCGCCGACATTATTATGATTACGGTGTGCCCCGCCAGCCTATAGAATGGTAGGGGGTAAGCGATAACCTTAGAATTGTAGGGCTCTCGGGATGGGGGGCCCCTTTCTTTCTAATAGTAGGGCCATAGAATTTGTAGGGCCCTCCCACCCCATCGCGTCTCCTCCTCCTCCCACCCTGCATGGGGCCAGCCGGGGTGGGAAGCAATAGTTCCACCCCAATTAATGGCGCCTGCTAGAGTAAGGCATCAGCCTGCTAGCCCTTTAGATAGTAGGGGTGGGAGGAGATAGTGGCGTAACATGCTTTGCCGCCAGCCCTTTTTTATATAGTTGGGTGCCAGCTGGTTTGGTAGTCGGCTTGCATCTGCATGCAGAGGAACTCTGGTTTTCCCATTAGCTTTTGGGTTCTGATGCACAGGCATATTTATCTGGCACCTTTAGAATAGTAGGGGCCCCGCCAACAATAGAATAGAGGGCCACCCACAATTTTGTCTGAGGGGGATAGAGTTGTAGGGGGGCTGGCACGAGTCCACCTATCTCTATTCCCGACATGTCACGAGCCTTATAAGTACTAGTTACAAGGTTGTTGCACGCCGCTGGTCGAGTTGCCCCTATGGGAATCAATAGTTCCAAGGTTGTTGCACCCCCACCCACTATATAAAAAAGGGCACAGAGGGGAACCGCCGAATGTGCTTTGGCTTTCGATGCGAGCAGACAATGGACGTGATCGCAACCGTCAGATGGATCGTCATTCTTACTGATGATAGTGAAAGTTATCACCAACCCACCATCACTCCTCTAGCTTGAATGGGGCGCATAAGTACTACTTACTCCGCTGCGTGCGAATCAGTAGGCGGCTTCGATCGAGTCGCGAGCGCACATGTCTATCGGGAGCGAAAGGTTCATGATATCACTTAGATAGATAGCTCAATTCAGTGTTCCGCTCAGCTCCTGAAGTAGATAAATGGTCCAATCCCGTGGGGCCGCCCTTTCTAATAATGGGGTAAAGGTCATCGGCCTCAAGTAAGTTCCCTTTTCCGTTAAGGCATTGTATTCATCCGAGGCAGGCGCGCATAGAATAGTAGGGCCCTCTTATCGACCCGACCCACATCAAGTAAAGAACTATTCGGCAGGCCCTACTATTATAAGGCTGCTGTTACTAGAACTATACTTGGGAGGGAGAGAAACTAGCGCCACCGTCCGCCATGCGAGCGAGAAATAAGGGAATGGTGTGACGCTTGTTCCTTTCTGGGTCCCATCCATACCCTTTCAATGTGAGTGTTTCATTTCATAGTGATCGGCATATATCAAAAAGGGCCAACTCTGTCTCACGGGCTTATTCCGGATCGACTGCGCCCATTAGAATAGTAGGGAGATTCCCTCCCGCAATAATCGGCTATCCTCCTGAACACCCCCTCCCGGTGCAGTGGGGGGAATCAGGCGGGCGGGGGGCGGTGATGAAGCCCCTATTTTATAAAGGCTCTCTGGCACCCTACTATTTTAAGGAGTCGTCGGGCCCTCTCAAACACGACTATAAGAACTAACCCGCTTCTGTTAAACAAGTAGATTGAGGCAGATCGATCCGTACAAAACAACGATTAGGCACAGCTACAGGAATCTTTCCGAATCGAATCTGGATAGAATCTCTCCGAATCCAATAGGCCGTATGCTACTAAGTCAATGTTAATAAGGGCTAGCTAGGAGTCTTCTGCGAGAAAGCGTTACGTAGATATACGATAGGAATAATCGTATGCAGGACGATAACACCCCCCACCCCCCCCCCTCTATAGTAATTCCCCACAGCCCTACTATTCTAAGGGGAATGAAACACGTCGGGGGAGAGGCAATTATAGAAAAAAGGCCGATCATCGGAGGGCCCTGTTATCCCTCACCCAGCAGTGACCCATCCCTCTCCTTCGCTTGTTGTTCTTTCTGTTTCCTACTTAATTTCAACCGCTCACTGTATCTCTCGAGACATCAAGGCCTCCTTCCAGCAAGCTGGGATCTATTCCTAGTTCTGCATAGTGGCACCTCGGATTCAGTTTTCTTCACTATCTAACTAGAATCCCCACCAACATGAGCCTCCCACCCCCCTTTATAATAGTAGGGGCCATAGAATAGTAGGGGCCACCCACTGCACCGGGTCGGTATTGGGTTCCCGGAAGATAGAATTGGGCGGGAGCCTTACTATTCTAATGGGGTGGCGGTAGAAACATTGCCAGGGAATTACTATAGAGGGGGGGGGTGGGGGGTAAAGTTCGGGTGGGGGGGCCCCTGCTCAAATAGAGTTGAGTGCCCCAGCTACCTTACCCTTATAATAGGGCGGGGGTAGGGGCCCACCCATGTTACGTATAGAATCTGGGCAGCCCCCTATATTATAAAGGGCCGCCCCGCCCGGGTAGTTATCGTTTCAGCAGGTTATCGGGCTTTACCAATGTAGTATGCATGCAGAGGGCGGCATTATTGCAAGTAAGGGTATAGTTCCTTATGGCATCAGCCTTAACCACAACCCCCTACTATTTGAAGGTTGGGCCACCCACCCCAATTAATCAGCTTGCTAGAGTAGGGGAGTCAAAATGATGGATCGAATCGCACACCGGGCTCAAATTTCGTGCGTGCCCATAGAATAGTAGGGCCACCCGGCCACCCCAGCATTGCCTAAAGCAGTGGGTGGGCCCTTCCCATCCACTGCTGGGCCCGGGTTGATTCCGATGCACCAGCATGCCTCACAATCGTTGTCAACGTCATCATGACTCGCAACCGTTCTAAGCTAACCTTCTAAGCTAAAGAATATAGCCCCGGGAAGACCGGAGTGCTACTAGGTATAGATAGTACCTAAGGTCCTGGGAGGGTAGGATGGGGACCCCTCCTCACTCTCTCGTACGGATGATGCTCCCGCCCTACTATTGAAAGGGGCCGAACCCTGGTCCTAATTGCTACGACCAACTGGGATCGATGAGGCGCAATAAGCTTGGGGTGGGATAATAAAGTGGGATGTGGGGCTCTGTCGTTCCTATAGTTCCCGGACTTGAGACCGGCAGCCGGCCAGTGTTATATACGTTCTAGTCGATCCAATCGGGCCATCCACTAACTATTGCTGTGATAAGTACACAATTGTCAGGGCCTATAGGAACTTTAGTAGGGCCTAAAGAAACTATAGGCACCAGCCGATCTATCAGTGGTTGGAGCAGCTTTCTTTCATTATTGCCTCCGCTGTGAGAGTTGTACCTCTATTGAATCGTTTCCTGTACCTCCGGAACCGCCGATTGAGATGACCCTGCAAAGCCGCCCTTTACTATATTGGGGCGAATTAATGACCCTTATAATAGTAGGGGGGGGCCCCCCCGCCCTATTATAAGGGTAAGGGCCCCGGGCCCCTACTATTATAAGGGGGCCCGCCCCATATATAGTACGGGCCTTAGAATAGTAGGAAAGGGCAGATTATTGGTTGGGATCAAAAGTTTTGCTGGATCATATGACTGAACAACTATAGGGGGGAACTATATAAAAAAGGGCATGAGGCCCGCCCTTCAAATAGTAGGGCCCCCCCTTGCCGAATAGTAGGGCGTATAGATGCTTCCGGAAGATTTATGGGAAGGAAGCCAGATTCGATACATACGTAACATGCCCAGCTGGCCCCGCCCATAGAATTTGACCTAAAGTGAAAGGAGGCCCACCGCCCCGTAGGGAATAATAGAATAGTAGGGCCCGTAGGGCACCCATCCGGCCTCCCACCCGGCCATAGAATAGGAGGGCGGGGCCACCCACCCATGTTACGTATAGAATCGACCCTACTATTCTATGGGCGGTCTCCCTACCTCCCTCCCGCTATAGCCCTGCAGCAGGGTGGGGGGGGGACTCGATAGCTCCGGTGCGCTTCTCCGGCTGATTGGTAGCATTTCCCATCTATTCGCTTGAACTATATAAAAAAGGGCCTAATCTATTGATTCCCTACTCTTCTGACCACTAATCTATATCCTAACCGACCTACCATCCAGCCCTACCGGGGTACTATTGCGATTATTTGAAGCACTATGCCCTGTTGAGTGTCAAGTAAGGCTCTACGGCTATCTTCCATACTCCGCAGGATTCGGTTCTCGGTTAAGCGGTCCTGCATGACTTGAATCGCGTCCGCTGGTATCACCGCGGGCAAGGGGGAGGAGGGCAGCGTAGCGAACTCTTGCAAGAAGGTCTGATAGGTTTGACAGGCCAGAACGAGATCGTTCTGAATAGCGATTCTTTTTTCTTTTTTTCCCCTAAGGCTGTCCGGCCGGGAGGTAATGAACTAGTCTCCCTGCTCTGTCCCCTCCCTGCTCCCTGCCTCCCTCCTTACTATCCCGATCCCTCCTTTTCAATCTCGATCCGGGGCCCTATATTATAAAGGCTCCGGGTGGGGGCAACCATTATAGAGTAGGAGTTGGGTCCCCATTGTCAATAGGGCATAGCTATATGGACTGAACTTTTTCTCGATCCGTCACCTATCGAGTGCCCTACCTTTCTAGTGGTGGTTGGGTCCCCGGCCCCCCCTACTATTTGAAGGGCCTCCCACCCCAACTTTATCAAATTGGGCATAGCTATATGGACCGTGATTTTTATCGCCCCTTCTCTCCCTATGCTGTATCCTATCGAGTGCCCTACCTCCATACCGCATGTCGGGTCGCCCCATCTCGGGCAGCCCAGCGGGGGGGACCGTGCCCCTGAGACTCCTTATCTGGATCGAACCCCCACCATTATAGAGTAGGGCTTCCGTAGGGCCCCCATTACCTCTCCTCCCACCCACCCCCGGCACCCCTTCAAATAGTAGGGGCGGTTTGGATAGGGGAAATGATTGGGTAGGAGATCGAGGGAGATAGCCGAACCATTCATTGGATGGACCGACCATACTATCATAGCAACGCAACATGAGTTGATTGATGGACTGACCCGCAACATGAGTGGCGATTGATGGGTGCGTGATCACCACTATCTAGAGTGTAGTGATCACCAGAGTCTATACGTCACATGCAGTCATCAGTCCCTTTCTAATATAGGGGCGCCCTTAGAATAGTAGGGCATTCGTATAACGTTACGTTACTAGCCCATCTCTCCTCCCACCCTGGCCATTCGTATCACGTTAATAGATGGCCCGCGAACTCTCTAAAGTAAGGCGTATCGCGTTAATAGATGGAGCGGTGATGCAGTCACCGTAACTATAGATGGATGCGGGGCGGGGATGCCCTTTCTAAAATAGGGGACCAGTCCCTTGCCCATAGAATAGTAGGGGGGGAATGGGATAGAAGGAGCGGTGATGCCCTTTCTAAAATAGGGGACCAGATGGAAGGATGATGCGCGGAGAATGGTCCGCACCGTCCGATTGCTCGCTGATGCTAGCCCGATGCGGACGATCCGCCACTACTATAGTGCCGGGGGGGCCCCGGTGTCTGTATGTGTACTGGTGGTACGCTTTCTGTTTCTCGGTGATGATTGAAACGCGGCCCTTTAGAATAGTAGGGCCCCACCCCCTGCTTGGAGGCAGTGTTCTGCCCCTATTATTCTAAGGGCCCTACTATTATAAGGGGTGCTAATCTGTTAGCGAACTAGAACTCCCACCCGGGCATATTATTGCTATTATTCGGATCGATCGATCTGGAGGAGAAGAAATCTCTCCGGCCCCCGGCCCTACTATTTGAATGGGCCCATACCACCCACCCGCCCTACTCTTCTATAGGGGAGGCCAATAATATATAAACCTCTGGTCCGGCCTTTTATAGATATGCGCCGGATTATCCGAAGATTATCGTCTGATCATCGTCTTCACCTTCAGCTCACCCCTACGCAAACTCCATATCTCAGTATCCATATCGCCTTCAAATCCCAAGCCTTCGACTCGGAAAGACCAGCCCGTAGGGGTCCCACCCAGTATATCACGTATATAATCAATAATTGAACGATTGCCCCCCTATATTATAAAGGGCCAGGGGTGGGTGGGAGGATATGACGTTGCCCTACTCCTTCTCTATCGATGGCCCCCGCCCTACTATTCTATGGCGTTCAATCTTTGAATAAAGGGAGGGCCCACCAACCCCTATCGATAAGTGGGCAGGGGTGGGAGGATATGACGTTGCCCTACTCCTTCTCTATCGATGGCCGCCCCGATTATAGAAAAAAGGGCGGGGTAAGTTGAGTTGAATTCGTATAGAATCGGATCAAAACCTTGGAGTTCGAAGCCCACACCTCCCCCAGGGAGGAGATGCCGCAACCTCTGACCACCCACCCGGTAGTGTAGACATTAGAATGGATTGAAGGGGGGGGCCCTTTAAATAATAGGGCAGAAAGGTAGATGCCGCTGGTTCGCCCCCGGCCCCCTGCTCAAATAGAGTTGCCGGGAGGCGGCTACCATAGAATTGTACCCTCCCACAACCGGGCCCCACTATTCTAAGGGTAGGGAGGCGGGGGGGAGGGAATTGACGGGAGGTAGATGTTGTTTAATTTGGAGGTAGATGCGGTTTGGCAATAATATAAAAGAGGGGATTGCCCCCTCTTTTATATTATTGCATTTATTGTGGGGTGGGGTGGGGTGGGGAATTATGATTTTCTAGAATCCCGTTGCCAACAATATTACGGTTCGATAGTATACTCCCTCTGATATGGTTCGAGCTATATATAGTAGGCCGTCGGTCGCCAGTTATATCTATAGGGCCGTCGGTCGAGTGCCCCATATCCATATGTTCAATCATACATTCCCCCGAGCTCAACTCATTCGATAACCTCTAGCTCTAGCCTATATATATATTTTTTCTGGGGCTCCCTGGATAGATGGTTTTGCTGGCCGGCCCCTTATCCTATATGGCCGGCGGATAACCTATAGAGAGAGGCGGCCCATATCCTATGTCCGGCGGATAACTAATCATTGGATGGACGGATACGTGATATCGATCGATGTTGATTGTAGTCGAGTCGTATCGCGGGGGAGTGCCGAGTCTTTATATCAAGTGATGCGCGCCATATATAGATAGGGACGGTGCGCTCGGATTGTCATTCGTTGAACCAACCAACCGACCCTTATAAATAGTAGGGCCCTTCTGTTCATATAGGGCATTATAAGAGATCTTCACGATGTGGTGCCGACCCCCTTTATAAGAATAGGGCCGCCTTTGGGGATATCACGTATGGAATTCTTGTCTCGATGTCCCTTCTGTTCATATAGGGCATTCTGGGCCCTATATGGATGGGCCCTTTTCTAATAATGGACTCAACGGTTTCGTATCACTACTGCCCTTTCTAATATAGGGACCTTTTCATCATGACATGCAAATATCTACATATGGTCATGGTTCGGGATGGCCCTATTGTTTATTTAGGCTCATCCGGGAAATGGAGAGTGGAGTGTCGATCGAGAAGCGCATAGATCTGATCTACACTTTATCCTGTTCTTGAGTGGTCCTCATATAAGAGTCTACTCCTTCTGAGAAGGCCCGCCCAGAAGAATCATTCGTTGAGGGGTAGATAGTAGCATCATTCATTCGTCGAGCGAGCCCTATTGTTTATTTAGGCAATCAATCATTCGTCAGATGAGGTGAGCCCTATTGTTTATTTAGGCAATCATTCGTCGAGACCATATTATATAGCGAGAAGAGAGGGCGGCCCCCTTAGAATAGTAGGGCCCTTTATAATATAGGGGCCGGGGCCGGGGATCTCTCTTCACTTGATTGACGGCCCTCTCACCGATGATATATAGTAGCCGCCCTCTCTCTATATTGATGCCCGCCCTACTATTCTAATGGGCGCGCGCCCATAGAATTGTAGGGCGAGTGCCATAGAGCAAGCAGAGCGTGGAGCGGAGTTAAGCAGGTGCAGGTGCGGGTGCAGGTTCAGCGAAGATCCGGGCCGGGCACTCGATTCGATTGCCCTTAGAATAGTAGGGCCCTTAGAATAGTAGGGCCGCCCCATCCCATAGGGAGAGAGATAGGGGGATCTCTATCTGGGGCCCACCCCTATAGAGAGAGAGATCTGGAGGGCGAGGGCGGCTATCTAATCCTAATCTCTAGTCGGCCCGAACCGTTGGGTTGGTTCAGTCTAGACTATAGAGCATTCCGATCCGATACAATTCTGTAGATCATATTACGTACGTAATATAGTCAACCGATTGACTCAACCTAGATAGATACGGATATGCTTCGGGTCATTCATGATAGATAGGGGCGCTCCGGTGGCCTATAGATCCAGGGGCCCCATATCCCGAACTATAGATGGGGGTGCCCTAAGGCAGTAGAGTCCGAGTTTCACCGGTGATTCTCTCAACCGGTGATGGCATCTCATCCCTCAACCGGTGATTCTCTCGACCGGTGATTTAAGAGAGTGGACTCTCCACTTTCTAGTCATAGTCATCTCGACCCCCGGAGGTCGCATAAAGGTGATTCCCTAAACAGTTACATAACTATACTAGCAGCCGGGGCCGGTGGCCTATAGATATATAGGGCCCGGTTGGTCGAGCAATCAATAGGTTGGGTTGCCCTTTATAATATAGGGGCCCTATCGGCGCTATCTCTATCTCCCATCCGGTCGAGTTCCTCAACCTTCTCGACCGAGTGCATGAATGTATATAGCCGGTTGAGTTCCTCTCCCCATATCCATATAGATAGAGGGGGAGGGGGTCGAGCCAAATCAATGAGTTCCTCTCCCCATATCCATATAGATAGAGGGGGAGGGGGCCGAGCCCAATCGATGGGTCTAGTATTACTAAAGGCGAGCGATGACCGCCTCCTATTGCCCCCCACGGGGGTGGGTGGCTATAGTTGGGTGGGAGGCCCTTCCTATCCTATATCGGTTAGAGTAGTTCGGATTAGAGCTTGAATCTGCCCCGACCCGAGTCCTTCAATTGTTCCATTCTTCCTCTGGCAGCCTTAGAATAGTAGGGCGCTGGGGGGGGTCGAAGAGAAAGTGACTCGTCCGGCGCGGGGCGAGCCCATAGAATAGTAGGGCGATCTGCGGTTGACCGGTATTCCCTCTCCCTCGCTGGGGATTCACGAGAGGCAGCCTCAAGTGCAGTATCGGAGTCCCATCCAGATCTGGGGTTCACCGGGGTGACAGAGGGATCCGAGTCTGGTGGAGCCGATGTGGGAATTCCCCGGTGGGCCCCAGAAGCGGGGCAGATGGGTCTGAGGTACTCCCCATCGCCCTACTATTCTAAGGGCGGCTGGTGGGCCCCTACTATCTATAGGCATTTAATCTTGCCCGGTAGGGCCGGAGCGGAGAGTTCCATTCTTTTCTATCGAAGGTTGTTCAATATGCTAGGCCGTTAGGTCTATCCAGAAAGAGCCGGGTTGTGGAAGTTTCCAATCAATAGTGGCCCTATATGAACAGAAGGGCTCTCCACTGAGCAGTCGTCGAGTCTCCCAGCATCGGCGGTTCCCACAGGTTATGCCGGTCTAGGAGGAGATCCAATAGTCCTTATGGCGGATGGGTGATCGAATGAAGAACTCTTAAACCGGATGCCGCTTCCGCATAACAATGCCTATCTCTCGGGGAGTAAGAAGCACTACGTCTACCGGAGAATCGGGCTGAGGATCGACGCCCACTGGATCAATCGGGAGCCGCGCGCACCATACTGAGAGACGTGATACTCCGTACGGGCATACCCCCCCGGTGCGACGCCGTACACCGACCCTGGAATGGTATACAATCATGTGGTGGAGGGGAACCGGCACGCTTCTGGGCCCTACGGGGGCACGCGATCGAGAAGCGAGCGGGCCGGGTCAATCATAAATGGCTCATGCGTACACAGCGGGCGAGCGGCTGAACCGGTGCTACCCCTACGGATGCTATCTGCCCCTACGGATGCTGTGGAATCTGAACAACTATAGATGCGGGGCCCCGCTATCCATTCACTCGTCGTTCCGTTCCGGTCGAGCACCCGGCGAGCCCCCCTTTAGAATAGTAGGGGCGCAGCCATCACTACATACATCTCGTCATCCGAACCGCATCATATCTGTGAATCGCACAACCCCCAACTATAGATGCGGGGCGAGACAGAATCTGTGTTACCAGTAACTAGTCACTATGTCTTGGAGTAGCTCCAGTAGCATTCATCGTGCCATCCCATTCATCAGCCATCGGATCGGACCTCTGTATGCATCCATTACGTAATCCCACATCTTGCCGTCCCCCGTTTAACGCATGAAGCACCCACCTAAATGTACCCCGGTATCTGTCCATCGTTCCGTCCCGATTGCTTCCATATGTGCAGAACCGGTCCGGTCCGAGGAACACACATCTACGGCCCGCCCTATAGAATTGTAGGCCACTCCGCCCCGATCATCTATGTCCGAATCGAGCACCGCCATACGCCCACACGCCCCCTGGCCTCGTATCCGCAGCACTCCAGGTACCCCCCGCCCCCCCTATATAAAATTGATTGGGGTGGGTGGGAGCCCGTAGGGCAACGGCCCACCGCAACTAACTAATCTACCGGGGGCCCGGTGGGCATGTTACGTATAGAATCTGGCTGGTCCCCATAGAATTGTAGGGGGCAAGCACTCGAGTTGCCATACCACTATATCTTCCCACCCACCCCGTGAATCCGTTCGTTCCTTAGCGTGAACCACTTCTGGAGCTGACCTAAGATGGGAAAGAATGAAGGAAGAAGGCCCCCTAACGCATAGCATTCTTCACGGCAGGCACCCCGGGGGCCATAGAATAGTAGGGGCCATTTATCACCCTTTGCTGAATCAGTCATAGAATAGTAGGGGCCATTTATCACCCGGCACCCCATAGAATTTGAGGCATAATGGCAGTGGATATAGTGGTTATACGGGAAAAACCGCTGCCCGGCGAAACAGCTGCTTGCTTCTCTGGAGAATATGAAACACGAACTGAAATGCAAACTACTGATGCTGGTGCCTTTCCGGGGTGGGAGGCTCTATCACAACTAGAATTCGCTGGGAACCTTAGCCCCCTCTTCCCAGGGCCCTTTTTTTCTATAATTGGGAACTATAGTTGGGAGGCTATAGATTGGGGGGGAGGGCCCTATCAATTATATGGCTATCAAAAAAGGGCCCTACCCTGCCATATAATTGATAGGGCCGGCCCAACTATATAAAAAAGGGCAGATTCTTCTATGGCCCTACTATTCTATGGCGCCGGGCGATAAATGGCGCTTCTGAAACCCCAGGGTTCACCGCCGGTAGGCGGCGGGCCCTACTATGACCAAACTAAACGCCAACTATAGTAGCCGCGGTGGGGGGGGCCCTTCATCCTGACTCATGTTATGTACATAATAGATGATACGACTGATGACTGGTCCCATTCATCACCACATCGGACATCCTTCTATCTATTCCCTCTATATACGTGATACGAATCGCTCGCCCTGTTTTTTGAGAAAGGCGTATAGAATCCCCCTTAGAATAGTAGGGCGCACCACTATCTCCGGTTCTCCCACCCACCACGGTGGGCCCCTACTATTCTATGGGAATAATAGAATAATAGGGCGGTCGGGGACTCACTTGAAACAACATAAGACAGCAAACCCTACATTGAACGATTGACCTAGCGCCCTCCCAGTCTTGCCACGATCACCCGCCCTATAGATTGCCCTATCTCTATCTGCGGGGGGGCTCTATTTGAGTTGTAAAGTGCCGGGTTCGTAAGATCTGGAGAAGAAATCGAAGATTCGGAACAACTTACCAAACCAACGCGAACGGGTTAAACGGACGGGGCGGCCCTATCAATTGAAAGGGGGACAAAGCCAAGGATACTTCGGGCCAACCAATCTATAGGGCAGGCAGACCCCCCTGCATGCAGCCCTACTATTCGGCAAGGCACTGCATGTTATCAGGGAGAACATGCAGGGGCACCTCCAACTATATACCTCAAAACTATAGAGGGGGGGGGCCGGGAACTTGGGGTGGGTGGGAGGCCCCGGCCTATTCTAAGGTCTCGCCCACCCAATTGTTAGTTTTTGTGGCCCCCCCGCATCTATAGTTTTTCTGCCCCGGCGGGCAGATTTGTTCGCGTCGTGAGGACCCCCCTGCCGAATAGTAGGGCCCTTTATAATATAGGCCTGCCTTTCTATCCGCTGCTGATGAAAGAATCCCACCGAAGCTATGCCCTACTGAGAGAAAGGTGACATAGTAGGGAGGTAGATGCCGTTGGTTCGGGGGCCATGTCAGCATCAATTGAAGGCCCAATAGCAGTAAGTATTAGAGTAGCCGTCGCATTATCCAGCATTTCTGCCCCTGGCGAATAGTAGGGCACCGGCTTTCCATGAGTTCTAGTTGGGCCCTATATCTGGAAACGTGTTCGAGGATTGGCAACCTAGAAAGAATTGCGTCCAGGTAGGTGGTGCCAATATGGTTCGGTCATCGGTCGGTGCCATATAACACTGATGCTACGGTAGATAGGGGTCTTGGATTGGTTTTTGGATAATCGGCCTACCTCCTCGACCTAGAATGCTCGAATAGGAACAACCGAAGACCTGAGCCCTATATTATAAAGGGGGCTGGTGGTCGGTTATAACGTATATAAGACTCTATGTAGCTGGACTTGGGGTTAGTGGGCGAATATGCTGGGCACTATATCATAGAACCGGAGGCCCTACTATTCGGCAGGGGGCCCTACTATTCGGCAGGGCGCAACAGGTTTCCCTACTATTCTAAAGGGCGCTCCACGGGAAAGACCTCTGACTACAACGTGAGCCCTGCTCCGAATGATGCTTGCTCAGATAGTCGGAAGAACTATAGTCAGTCGTTTTTGAAAGCATTGAGTTTTAGGTACCGATTTGACCCCCAGGGCGCTGGTTGGAGTGATTTCGTCGGCTATTATGGCGTGCGATTTATTGGTGGTTGGGCCCAACTATATAAAAAAGGGGACCATGGGAAACGGTCAATACATTGGGGATCGGGTGGGTAAGCCGCCGTCATGTAGACCAATGAATCTTTGAGTTTCACCCTGTTCATATGCATGCAGGCGGATTCGATTGGTTTCTAAGGAGCCCCTCCCCCTTAGAATAGTAGGGCTAGAGAAAGGCCATGACACGACGCCCTTGCCGAATAGTAGGGGGGTTGAATGTTGGATTTGCTTCTATAAAGATTCCCGGGCGACCATAATACACCTCCGTCATAGCTACCATGCAGAGTGCTTTGGCCAAACACCTGCCTGATTCAATACCAAGAAACTCTGCCTGCCGGTTATGTTTTTAGGACATAAGTCCGCTACCATAGAATAGTAGGGGCCCCCCCACCCTGCATTGGCTGCTGGATCGAATCAATCTGTCAAATTTTCAGAGGTGGCTAGGGATTCTTAAGTCACACAAGAGCATTCTGATCTACCGGATCTGTTCATAGGAATAGAAAGAGTTTTGGCAACTATATAAAAAAGGGCCCTTTAGAACCCCTTAGAATAGTAGGGGGCCCCTTCAAATTAAGCTATGGGGAATCTGGCGAAATGCTACGATAGGTTACGCCCCTGGCCCCGGGCGGGGGTAGGGCGTTCGGTCTAGATATTCTATGTGCATGGGCGTCATTAGCTGCTTTTAGGGTTCTCGGTTAGCGGCCCCTACTATTCTAAGGGCCATTCCAGGACTTAGTGAGAAAACTACTGCGTTCGGTACTGCCACAGAAGCGCTGGTGAGCAGTATTACATATGTAATAGTCATCGATTAGTTCCCCCACCCCCCGATGAAGCCCGGCCCTTAGAATAGTAGGGGTTCCATCAGGTCTAGTTTAAGAAGTCTATTTGGCAACGTCAAGAGAAGAGATGACTGCGCGTCCTTGGTTGTGATTTATGTGACAAGCAATCCATCCGCTGCTTCTCAGTCTGCGGAACGAACCCGTCGTCTATATAGTAGGGGGGGCCCTATTGTTCTTAACACGCTGAACCAAATGAAACTAGCACCTCGCGCCCGCCCGCCCAAGAAAATCTAGTTGTAGCCGAGACAAAGAAAGCTAGGACAGCAGAAGTGACGGGTGGCAGCACCTCGCCCAGCAGCATATACACGTTCCGCAACCTTTAGGCACATCCAATGCCCATCCGAACCTAGCAACTCACACCTACCCATCCAATCCTAGGACCCATCCAGTAGTGCATCCAACCAACCGAATTGGAGTTGTCTTCACAGGAATCGACCCAACCGCCGCTATAGTACCCATACCGGCACGAATCGGCATCAAGCTGGGCTGGCTAATAGAATTGATGTGATGGGTTGGGCAATTTGAGCCCCCCACAATGGCCCCAATGAATAGTAGGGCCTCCACGCCCATTAGCCCTATATTATATGCGGGGCCGGGCCCACCCAACCGGCATCAGTAGCCCATGGCGAATAGTAGGGCCCAACGCCCTATATTATATGCGGGGCCGGGCCCGCCCAACCGGCATCAGTAGCCCATGGCGAATAGTAGGGCCATAGCCCTATATTATATGCGGGGCCGGGGTGGGTGTATCCGTTATAGGGCCGATGGAACTATAGTTTCCCACCCTGGGTGAGGGGGGAATATATAGGTTCTCCCGGGCCCCACCCCCGGCCCGGCCGGGGCCTATTCAAGCTTGCATAATTCATTGGGGCACTCCTTGGCATTTGACAAGTCGACCTTGCCCCCCTACTATTCTAAGGCAGTCGCTCCGCAGCTCCCTCCCCTTCGCTACACCCCCCTCCGATCAATCGATCGAAAAGAGGCCAGCGCTTCGCCCCCCCGGGTGGATAGGGCATCGGGATAGGGGGGACCACTCGGTGGAGCCCGTGTGCGCCGGCCCAACCTTCTATAGTTGGGGTGGGTGGGAGGAGGTAAGGGGTTCAGGAAAGGGCCTCGATCAATCTCTCTATCCTTGCTCCCAGCTCCCCAACTATAGAAGGTTGGGGCCCCGCATCAGTGATTCGCAGGCGCAGGCCTGATCTTTCTTCGATCGTTCCCGCCCCTTACTATTCTAGCCGCGCTTCCGATAGATCTACCAGACCGACCTTTCCAGAACAGAAGGACAACGCAACGCGTCAGCTCAACAACCAACTACAACTCCCTACGGGGCAGGGGTGGGGCGACGGTGATATTCCCCCCTACCAATTCTGAGGTCAACAATAGAATAGTAGGGCCTCGATCGGAAGGGTTGGTCGCGGGGGAATCTTCACGCTATAGTTCCAGAGGTGGTTACACTTCTGCATCGCCTACTATTGAAAGGGGCTCGGTGCCAAACACCTTGTGAATGAGTTTGCTCCTCAATGTTCTATGTTCCGGGCCCCTATATTATAAAGGGCTGGGATTCCGAACACTCAACATCCATCCATATTTGAATTCGCGCATAGAATGGTAGGGCCACTATCTTCAGATGAAGGGATTATTGGCAGTTGATTCAATCGAGTCCCCCGGGCCACACTCACTCGAAGAAGGGTTGGTCAATAGGGTCTTGATCATGATCATGTAGCAACCAAGGCATCTGATCGGGGAAATGAATCTACCTTCATAACCGGGAAGGCGGCGGGTGTTCATCAGGAATAAGTACCGGATCTCGGGTCAGTAGCGGGCGGGAGGCCCTTTATAAATCAGGCTAAATGCCCGGGTTGGCTTTTTTCGGCATCACAATGAAACGCCCTACCTTTGATAGTGGTGGAATAGGCCCAATCATAAGAAATGATTATGAAGGAGCCCTGTTCGATAAATGGGGTAACGACTGATGAGATTTGTACGCGGGCCCTTATAAATAGAGGGTAACCACTTCGACGTGAGTGAAGAGAGCCCGTGAGTTGAGGTTTATTCGCGGTTCATTTGGATGCGATTTCTTAAAGCGAATAAACCCCTACTATTATATGGGCTATGCCGCCTCCTACTGTTCTCGCCAATATCCCCACCCAACTATAGATTCCCTCCCACCCTGCCCCTACTATTCTAAGGCACTGGGTTTGGAGAAGAAATGGTTCTGGGCCTCCGGAGCCGAATTGACTATAACCTATTCTAGCCCCGCCCGCCTATAGAATGGTAGGGCATCGATATGATCAGGTCTATGTAGATGGACTAGTGTGACCCCCCTACTATTATAAGGGCCCGCTCGTAAGGCGGCTGTTGCCCTTTATAATAGTAGGGGTCACGGAAAAACCTTTCTGAACCAACCGTAGGTAGAATCGATGGGGCCCTACTATCTATAGGCGGTCCCCGATTATAAGTTCTCGTTGACCACGCCCTATAGGGACCAGGCTATCCACCCCCATTATAGAAGATAGGGCGCCGGAACCCACTGTAGGAGGGATAGGGGAGCGGATAGACAGGAAGGAAGCGGCTTAGCTAGCTCTCGCACCAACTCACTATACGACTGAAATCGCCTTTTGAGTTGCCCCTTTATATCATCGGCGCCCCAACTATTCTATGGGGCCATGCCGATCCACCTGAATCTATTCTCGGAGCGTAGGTGCCACTCTCGCGTCATACGGCTCCGTCCCGCATAGGTGCGTCGCCGGCCCTTGGTTTGACTGTCCTACATAGCCGCATAGGTGTTTCTACTGTCCCGCATAGGTGGTTAGGTGTTGCCGCCCTACTATTCTAAGGGCCCCGTCGTGTTTGTTTCCAAAACAACACCTTCGGACCCGTATAGATTTCATTATGATCTGCGGCGGGCCCGGCCCCGCATATAATATAGGGCGGGCGAGATCGACTTCGACTAGGCTGGAAGTCTCACACCTATCTGTATCCATTTCCGTTTCATCATTATCACTTCAGTGATGTCGCGATCGGTCGCTCCGAACCACCTTATTGTCTACTCTACAGAGCACTCTCCCAGCAGAATACTCAATACGTGTTCTCCCTCGAAGTGTTACCCAAACATCAGGCTTTATCGCCCCTAGCCCAACTATATAAAAAAGGGCAGGGGTGGGTGGGAGGATATAGTAAGGGCCGGCCCAACCCAAACCAACACAGGAAATGTGGATGGGGGGAATGGAGCACCGACACCGCCACTGAACATAAACACCAGCACCCCTACTATTCTAAGGGGGCTGCACAACTAAACTATAGTTCGATTTCGACAATTGAATCGAGATACAGCCCCGCCCCCCCCTTTCAATTGATAGGGCGTGTAAGGGTTGATTTCGCTAACACCTCGCCACCTCAGGTAGGGAGGCGTTTTTTTCGAGGTTATCCCTTACCCCCTACCATTCTATAGGCTCCCAGGCCTGCCGGGGCCGCTTCGCCCCCCCCCTATATAAAATGCGGGGCGGGCCCCCTTCGCCCTTTTTTATATAGGGGGGCGGGCCCCCCCCTTTTTTATATAGGGAAAATGCGGGCCCCCTATATAAAATGCGGGGCGGGGCGGGCCCCCTTCGCCCTTTTTTATATAGGGGGGCGGGCCCCCCCCTTTTTTATATAGGGAAAATGCGGGCCCCCTATATAAAATGCGGGGCGGGGCGGGCCCCCTTCGCCCTTTTTTATATAGGGGGGCGGGCCCCCCCCTTTTTTATATAGGGAAAATGCGGGCCCCCCCCTTTTTTATATAGGGAAAATGCGGGGCCCCCTATATAAAATGCGGGCCCCCCCCTTTTTTATATAGGGAAAATGCGGGCCCTTTCTAATATAGGGTAGGGTAGGGTAGGGGCCGGGTAGGGGGCGTTTCTATAGGGCCCTATAGAAACTACAGGGGCCCCGGCGTCTATTATAAAGGCCTGCCTTACTATCTATAGGGCCCGGCAAGGGAAGGCCTTTTTTATATAGGGAGAATCGGAATAATATCTCGAGGATATTCTTAGAAGTGAAGGCCCTTGAATAGTAGGGCGTTTACTTCCGAAATGAGAGGGCAGCAGTGACAGCCTTTATTGCCGTCCTAAATTCTCGATCCTTCACCGCTTCTTCTGAGTCTCAATCAGTGCAGGTCCCTAGTCAGTATGAAGGCTTATCTGCCTTTCGGCCGGCCCTACTATTCTCAAAGGGGTAGGGCCAACTCCTTATTGAACTCTGCATATCGCATATTTATTGGCAATCTCACTGGCATGCCCTGCATACTCCTTCTGTAGCTGCCCCTTTTTTATATAGTTGCCCTTTCTATTCACTCCCCAATAGAATAGTAGGGCATGTATCTTTAGTGATCCATCATGAGCCTTTAGTGCTGTTTCCAAAGAAAGTGCCCCCTACGGGCTTGAGGGGCACTCATCTTACTCATATTCACTGTGGCCCCGGCTGCCTGGGAGCCTTCATCTTTGACCCGGGCCCCATTAGAATTGTAGGGCCCCTGTGGAGTTAAGGCCCAATGCAGGGGAAGTTGGAGTGGGCATCTCCCACAACTATACCTCCCGGGCCCCCACCCACCCCAATCGGCTATTGTTGGGGGTGGGCATGTTACGTATAGAACTAGCCACCGGTGCCTCTCCCCCACCCACCCGGAATCAACGTCAGTTGGGGAGGGGTAGGGGCTAGGGCCAGTGCTAGGGGCTAGGGCTAGCTATAGTAGGGGCGAGGGCTAGGGCCAGTGCTAGGGGCTAGGGCTAGTGCAAGAACGGGCCAGTGCCCCTCAAATTCTATGGGCCAGTTCCAGTTCCAGTGTCCCCCTACTATTCTATGGCGACGTGGCAACTATAGTTCTAGAGCTAGTTGCAGTTCTAGTTCGACGTGGCTAGTTCAAGTTCTAGTGCTAGTTCGACGTTCCAGTGGCCCCCTACTATTCTATGGCGACGTGGCTAGTGCTAGTGCCCCTACTATTCTATGGCCGACGTTCCCCGGGCGAGTTCCGGTTTGCCGCCGGGATAGTGGCCCTATCCAATAACGGGGCGGTGGGTGGGAAGAATAATAGTTGACGAAGGAAGGTGAGCCTATAGATAGTAGGGCCAACTATATAAAAAAGGGCTGAATGAAATGAAGATGAGTCAAGACTCGGCTCGGATACGGTTTACCAATGCACGCCCTACCTCCATACCGTTAGACCGGATGGATTTGTCCTCGTCAGTTCGCTGACGCAAGACCCCACCATCCAGGGCGGGTATGGTCGGTGGGGTCGGCCTCGGGTGGGAGGCCCCTTTGCCCCCCACCCAACCCCACACACGGGCCGGGTGGGCCCCCGCCCTGTCTCATTCCCCAAGAAGGTTCTAAGAAAGTGCGAGGATAACTAGTTCTAATAAGGTAGGGGCGCGCAAGCAGTACCAAAGAATTGATCGAAGCGGCTTCGACGACTGGGCTCCCGCCTAGCTTACTTCTTACTTATAGAGAGTTGTGGCACAAACGAATTCATTCACATATCGGGATCGCCCGGGCGAAACTTTCCCATTCACTGCTTGAACCTGCTGAACGCCGAAGGGGCGGGGCCCTATAGATAGTAGGGGGCTTAGTAGGGCTCGAACCTGCGACAGCTATCTAGGTAGGGGGGTTCAAAGCCCGATGCTCCACCGATCAGATCAAGCTATACCCCGACCCCGGCGCCCACGCAGTATTGAATGTCGTAGCCAAGTTCTAGAGGAACGAAGTGCATTCCATTATTGACATGCGGGTGGGAGAAGTAGCTTCCCGGGCCGCCACCCACCCAAGGCAAATACTTCCCCTCCCCACCCATCCCAACCCCACCGACCTATATTCCTTTTGGGGTAGGGAATTCTAGTTCCGGGGGGGTGGCCAGGGTGGAATAGTCGGGAGGACCCCTACTATTCTAAGACCCTACTATTCTATGGGGCAGCGGAGGATATAGAGCAGATAGTAGGGCGATTCGCGCTTTGCCACTATTGAACCCCCCCCAAAAAACCGACCCGCTGGGTTCCCCGTAGGGGTCCGAATCTTGTCCTATGCTTAAAAAGCACTAGAATTCGGCGCCCGGTGGGCCCTACCATTCTATAGGCGGGGGCCCCCTACTATCCATAGGCCGGGGAAAACGGGGTTCGAACCCGCGACTTCTGGCGTGACAGACCAGCACTCTAACCGACTGAGCTATTTCCCCTCCGAAGAATATTGACAGAGGGGCCGATGGATCGACTATACTATAGTTCGCGATGGATCATATCACATCATATCCTATAACGTCTAGAATATGGAGTGTAGCGACGCAGTCCCTCCCTAGTGGTGTTTCCCTAGCGCCCACTATAGAAAGTGCCGGGGGATTGGTGATGAGATGGAATGCTTCATCGCGTCTTGATGCCATGCTATAGACAGTGATGCAGTCGATGCCAGATTATATACGTAATATGATCGGTGATGAGATGCCCGCCTACTATTATAAGGGCGGGCCCCCCCCCTCCCTGGGATGCTTCATCGCTTGTCCCGGGACTCGATAGCTTAGGAAATGACTAGCTGTAGAAAGGGCCTGATCACCGGTTCACAGAGACAGAGAGAGCCGGGTCAGCTTTCTCCGGGGTCCATTCTCTGCCCTACGGGATACAACCCCCCATCTCTTTTGAGCGGGCGGGGGTTGGCCAAACTATATAAAGTAGGGCTCTTGACCGGCTGGAAGCCCGAGGTTTCACTCTTGACCGGAAGGCCCCGTGGGCTTAAACCCAAAGGCTGGAAGCCCCTACGATTATAGAGGAGAGGGCCGCTACCTCTATAGCCGTGGCCGTGGGCCGGATCCATGCAAGCTACATGCCGGGTAACTAACACTAGTACTATTACTACCCCTACTCCTACCACTACCACGGCATAATAAACCTACTCCTACCCCCCCCTCCGCCCTATCTATCCAACTGGGCCCTGGAGTGGAGTTCTATTATAGAGGAGTAGGTTCGGAGATTGAGCTATATAGGTGAGGCCTGCGTTTCTTTAGCGGGTTACTATCAATAGTTCTGGAGGTACTTTCTCGGTACTGAGCTATTCTAGTTGCTAAATAGTTGCATTATAGATAGTAGGGGAATAGTAGGGCGCTCTCTTGTATAAAGCATTTACCCATTATTCGATAGTAAGATTGGCGTAGAAGCCCTACTATCTATAGGGCTCGTGTTACTGATATCTATTCCATTAGCCCCCTTAGAACCTATATTATAAAGGGGGGCCCAACTATAGATGGTTAGGTTGAGTCCGTTATATAGGTAGGGGAAGGATTCCAGTTCCAGTTGGCTCTAGGATGTAGTACAGAATAAGGAAGGGAGCTAACCCTGCTGGAGAGGGAATAGAATAGGCTTGACCAGCACGATAAAGAGGATTGGGATCTTGGGAGCCCTATATTATAAAGGGCTCTGATCCAGCTGATCCTGGAAATGGTGGGGACGGCCCTACAATTCTATGGGGTGGCGGGCACTTAGATCAATAGACGGCGTACGGGCACAAAAGATTTGGCTGAGCTCGGTTCCGTTAGGCCTAGGCCCTGTTCTGATAAATGACATGGATTCGTAGCCGCTAGACCCAACTATTCCTCTTCACTGCCAGCTTGTTACGCTCTCTCACACTCAGCTATAGATAGGTGGGGGCTCCATAGTTACTACCATGGCGGTCAAATGAAATGCCAACGGGGGGGATGCGGAGTTTATCTGCATTCTATATGCCCCACTGTGAATAGGGCGCCTATCTAGAGTAGCCTGAATGCCCCGTTATTGGATAGGGCGCCCGCATATAATATAGGCGATTCATTCTCGAGATTCTCAAATCAGCTGCCCTACTATTCGGCAAGGGCCCTACTATTATAAAGGGGGGGCCCCCTCCCTACTATTATAAAGGGGGCCCCAGGGACAAGTTATATAGGAGGTAGGGGCCCTTGAGAATAGTAGGGGCCCCATAGAATAGTAGGGCCCTTTCAATAGTAGGGCAACTGTTGCTCAAGACTCTCAAATCGGAAGATATCGTTTGCATTCAGGCTACTCTAGATAAGCGTATTAGTATATAATACGAATTGAGTTAGGTCGGCCCCCTACCTATATAACTCTGGGCAGCAGTCAAGTCATATCGACCTGGCCCCCATATAGATAGATGGCCCTATCTCGGGAATCTTTTTCAACAGTTGCCCTACTATTGAAAGGGCGAGGAGGCCCCGCCAAGGGCGCTTCCTTAAGAGGCTGAGGTTGTTCGGGGGGAACTCTTGGGGGGTTGGAAGGCCAGCTCCGGAGAGGAAGAAGAGAGGGGCCCCCTACCTATATAGTTTCGAGTGCCGTCCCTATATTATAAAGGGCCCTACTATTCTATGGGCAGATTCTAGCAGTTGAAACGAGTTATATAGGTAGGGGCCCGTAGGGGAAACTCCTTTCCTTCTCTTTTCAACTCCTTATCGCCCTATATTGTCAAGGCCCAAGGGCCCTATTCACCCTTTCTATAGCTACCAATCGAGTCCCCCCTACCTCGATAGCCCCCCCCACCCCTCCCCTTGGTTAGCTTCGCTAATGGAGGTGTGGTGCCCGATGATATAAAGGCCACCTAATGGGCCCCCTTATAATAGTAGGGCCCCCGGGGCTGTCTAGAGAATGAAGGTTTGGTGCGCTGCCTCCTATGTGGCCTACTATTCTAAGGGGGCTGTCAAGAGTCTTTAGGTTTGGTTCACTATACTATAGCCCATAGAATAGTAGGGGCCCCCCCACCCCGTCGGATAGGGCATGTTACGTATAGAAAGAAATCTGGCAGTAAGTATCAACTATAGTTTAGTCCGGAAGGGGGTCCAGTGGAGTTTGGTCGACTATACTATAGGGTGTTTAGTCCAGTTCAGTTGGCAACCGACTATAGAAAGGAAGGGAACTAACCAACCGGACTCCCCACCAATATTTAGGAGCCCCTATCCCCAATCCCATCCTCATCTCTATATACAGGGGATCGAGCCAACACCCGATGTATCACGTATATCTTTATCAACTATTCTCGCATTCCCCTTTATAGATAGTAGGCCCAAACTGCTGACTAATATTGGGTGGGGCTATCGAGTGCCATAGAATTGTAGGGGGCTGGGGGTTGGTTCCTCGGATGTTTCCTTGGTCCAATATTTCCCCCGGAACTATATAAAAAAGGGCCCAACCGACTGCTATAGTAGCATTCATTGGTCGGGATGGCGAGCCTTTAGCCCCCCACCCAACCCCCCCTACTATTATAAGGGCGCCCCTACTATTCTAAAGGGGCTCTGCAGTTTCATCATAATTAATACGCGGCTCTTATAAGACTGGCCTATATTCGGCAAGGGCCCTACCCCGGCCCCGGCCCCGGCCCCGGCGGGCCCGCATTTTATATAGGGGGCCCGCATTTTATATAGGGGGCCCCGCCCCGCATTTTATATAGGGGGCCCTACTATATAAAAAAGGGGGGGGCCCGCCCCGCATTTTATATAGTGGGCCCGCATTTTATATAGTGGGCCCTACAATTCTATGGGCCGCCCCTACTATCTATAAGGGCCAGAGTGATTACCGCCCACAAAAACCGATTGAAGAAATGTCGAGAGGGATGGATTGATTCGAATGAATACACGGTTGGCCCTACTATTATAAGGGGGGCCCCCTATCCATATCTGCTTTTGACGCGGGCGGGCAAAAGATGGTCGTGTTCTATAGCGTTCAGTGCCGCCATATCCTAAAATAAGGCGGCGGGTGGCCTCTCTACGCCTCTAATCAATCTGGTTCGGCCCCTTTAGAATAGTAGGGCTGAAACTAGGTATAAATGGAGTTGCTTCCTGTCCCCGATTCTCCAGTCGCTTCAGGTTGATCCAATCCCCTACTATTATAAGGGCCATAGATATATAGGGCATCCCGGAAATGATTGAACACATGAGAAGGAGGGTTAAGGCTTGCCTCTAAGCAAGTATCGGACTGGCCCTTATTCTAGTAGGGCGGTGGCGAAGGCAGTTGCGTTTAAATGCCCTTCAAATAGTAAGGGTTCCAACGAAGTTGGTCAACCATATGGTCGAGTGCCCTACGGGCTCGCCCTCCCGAGTTACGAAAGGAAGAGCCCGCCCCCAAACAGGTTCGGCTCAACCGCCTTTTTTATATAGTTGCCCTACTGATAGAAAAAGGGCTATCAGTTGGCCCCTCCGGCAGAAAGGAGGGGCCCGGGCGAACCCACAGAAATCTTTATCGTAACTCAATTGAATCAATCGCCCTTACCTTTTTATCACAGGGAGCATCCAGAACCATTAAGGTTCTGTGTCAAGTGAAACGGTAGGCTTGTCAATACGCTGTTTCTCCTTTAGAATAGTAGGGCCCGCCTGAGACATCTCATTCCAAGAGCAAACATACAACCTCACTACCCCATTAGAATAGTAGGGCAAAAGTAGCCCTACTCTCTAGCCGGGCAATTCAATGGTGTGTGTGCCGTTGGCGAGCGGCGGTCCCTACTATCTAGCCGGGCCCTACTATAGATAGGGCAATACTGGTCCGGTCAATTCTCCTCCGTCTCAATCCAATCCCCCCTACTATTCTCAAAGGGGATCAATCAAGAGCGGCCCTTGTTATCATGCCCCCTTAGAATAGTAGGGCAGTCTGTAGCAATTCGATTGGCCCCTATATTAGAAAGGGCAATATTGAGTAACTCACAACCTCACTCACTTCACTGTATGGGGATCAATCACAATTGTCGACTACCAGATCCGCTGGCCCCCCGCATATAATAGTAGGCCCTACTGAGATCCGCTGGCCCCCCGCATATAATAGTAGGCCCTACTGAGATCCGATGGCCCCCCGCATATAATAGTAGGGCCCCCTCTCTCTAAATAGGGCTGGCCCTACTGTATCCGGATCAAGCCCCCCTCTCTCTAAATAGGGCAGTCCGCCCCTTGGAATAGTAGGGGCACTTAAGTCTGCCCTTGGCGAATAGTAGGGGGTATTCGTCTCGGCCCAACAATATCAAAAAGGGCAATTCTATGGGCGCGCCCTACCTCCATCAACTATAGTCGGGGGGTGGGGGTGATGGGTTCATCTGTCTCAATTCAATTGGCCCTACCTCTATAGTGGGAGTTCTAGGTTGGTTCAGTCTGTAGTATCAATGCCGTTCCCTTAGAATAGTAGGGGCAACCAAACTATATAAAAAAGGGCTGCCTTTAGAATAGTAGGGGCTCGGGCCCTACTATTCTAAAGGCGGGATCAAGCTTGGAAGTGAGGGAATCAAATCTCTGGATGGAGGAAGTGAAGGTGGTTGATCGGTAAAGAGAGAGAGGCTGCAACTATATAAAAAAGGGCGGGTTGAACTACAATAGTCCTGGTGATGAGCCCCCTATATTATAAAGGGCCTGATGGGCCCCGCCCGGCCCCCTACTATTCTAAAGGGATTCAGATGGTTGGCCAATCGGAGAAGGAGGTCGCCCTGCTACTATTTGAGAGGGATGGGTTCGACCACTCCTGCTGCTACACACCACCCTTCCCATGAAGATTTTTACCCCGATTCAGGGAAGGGAAAAGGATAGGTGGTAACTGGTAACGGCCGCTTGATGCCCTTTGCCCAGATGGATATATAGGCTCACCCATCCATTGCTCAACCCTAATGGAGTAGAGCCCCTACGGGCTCCCACCCAATAGAAAGTTGTTGAGCTGGAATCCCAGGGGCCCCGGTTTATATTATTGTAGGGGCAGGAATTCTTGAAGTTCTGAAGCATCCCCTTAGAATAGTAGGGGCAGCCTGTAGTTTCTTTGGCCAGGGCTCTCCTTTTTTTCCACCCGACCGCCTTCCCCTACCATTCCCCCCCACCCCTGCATGCAGGGCTACCCTTTCTACAGCTAGAATTCCCGCCTAAGATCCCGGGTTGGGATGATGGTTGGGTGGGGGGGGCCCCTTTAGTAGCGTCCCACCCAACCCTACACTAGAATTCCCCCTACCGGATAAAATGCTGGTTGAACCCAGATGCCTACTATTCAACTATTTGAGGGGGGCCAGCCGGTATGCGGTATGGGGAGGAGCAAGGGTAGCCCCGTAGGGGGGTAGGGGCCGGCATCTGTAGTGTTGGGGGTAGCCCTACTATTCTAAAGGGGGGCCCTTTATAATAATAGGGGTAGGAGTAGGAGCAGTGTTCGAGCGTTCGGCTGCGGTTAGGCGGTCTTTCTCCGGCCTCTCTCCCCTTTCAATAGTAGGGCCCACCCACCCCTTCCCCTTTCAATAGTAGGGCTCTTCCCACCGGCAATTAGAATACCCATCCCCCCCGGCGGGCATGTTACGTACAGATGATCAGAAGGAACGGGCCCGCCCTATAGATCTATGGGGCCAGCCCTATTATTCTATGGGCGCCCTTCCCTTCAAATAGTAGGGGCGGTTATATACGTCACATATCAGAGGATAGAGACTCTACAAGATCCGGGGGCCCCGCCCCAACAATAGTAGGGCATGTGCCCTTTTTTTATATATGGGGGGCCGCCCTTTCTAAAATAGGGCTTTCTTGACCGAACTATTGCAGCCTAGGGGGAGCCCCCCCTTTTTTATATAGTTCTATAGGCGGCAACTATATAAAAAAGGGGCCCGCCCTACAATTCTATGGCGGTATTGCGAAGGGAACAATCCATTTCTTCATCGATCTCTCTCTGCACCATGACGACTAGGAACAAACAAATAAGAAATTCCACTTCGAATTTTGGACCTCAACATCCTGCTGCTCATGGTGTTCCACGATCAGTATCGGAAATGGACGGAGAAGTGGTGGAACGTGCGGAACCGCATATTGGATCACTCCATAGAGGCACAGAGAAATTGATAGAGTACAAAACGTATCTTCAGGCTCTACCCCATTCTGATCGTTTAGAGGGCGATCGCGGAGTCACTGAATGAAGTCCGTTTATTCCGGCTGCAGAGACAGCGAGGCAGAAATGACTAAGTGACACATAGAAGATGGCGGCGACAACAGCATGTCGTATAGAGATGGCTCGATCTACAACTCCTCGAGCGGCAGTGGAACGGCGTGAATGCGGGATGCGGAATGATCGGCCGGTTTAGCTTTTTCCAACGTTGGTATATAAGGCCTCCCCTGTGTGTCGGAGATCCAAAGCGAGTGCACCATAGAGGGGAGAGGGCGGATGGGAGGGATTCACACGACGTCAGGTCATTTCCGGCTGCAGAGGTCGCTCGACCTACCTATACCCATACCTATACCTATCAAAGGCCCTACTATTCTAAGGGGGGGCAGGGCTCCCGAAGAAATCGAGAGGCCCTTTTTTCTATAGTTGCTCGGGGAACTTTTCTATTGGCATTGGCGGGCATAACCGCACACTCACACGGTCTTTGCCGAGAGATAGGAGCATTCGGTGGAACCGGTGAACTACACTTCTGGATGTGTGGGACAGAGGGCTCGTGGTACCTGCTGCCTACCCTTCCGCTTTGTTTCCCGTGTGAACGGAGAGTGGGCAGAAGGGAAGGAGGTCCTCATACGGACGGATACAATGAAATGGGTTGGTGCCGGAATCAATCACGGGGTGACGAAAGAAGGGATGGAATTCGAGCTTCTCCGACGAACACTACAGAACCGCCGCCGTAGGGCACTGCCTTTATAATAGTAGGGGCCCCGCCTCAACCTAAAGGTCCTCGGCCCCCCCGCATATATCAAAAAAGGGCGGGTTCTACAATAGGGAACTATAGAAGAGGGGTGGTGGGGGGCTAAGGTTGAGTCGAGTTCTTCTCCCTCCCCCCTCTAGATATATGGCCAACCGCCCTACTATGGATAGGGCCCCAAGCAGACTGGGCGCCCTACGGTTCAGCGAGCCTTCTCAGTAGTGATAGGGGGGGCCTTTTTTATATAGTTGGGCGGGAGAGAGCATAAATGCCCCCCCCCTACTATGGATAGTTTGGATAGTTGCCCTCTCCCCCACCCCCACCCCCCCGCCTTCCCCTACCATTCCCCCCCACCCTGCAGGCAGGGGGTTCCCTACTATCAACTATAGTAGTTCCCGGGTGGGGGGCCGGCTTGGCGGTGGGGGGGCCCCCTCCTTTCTATAGTTCGGCGGATAGGTGGCCCTTTTTTTATATATGCGCGTCGCCAACTATATAAAAAAGGGCCCAACCGCAAGCGCATAAATGACCGACCTTCGTCGGCCCCCGTAGGGCTCCGGAGGGCCCTTTATCTATAGGCCGGTTCGCCCCCGGAACTATAGTTTCCGGCCCCAACTATATAAAAAAGCTCACCGTGCATGCAGGGTGGGCCCCTACTATTCTATGCTGGAGGCCCGGGGTTGCAGAATTCTAGTATAGCTTTATACAGTTTGCCGGGTAGAAAGGAGGGGGCTCACCCCCCTACTATAGATAGGCCGCCTCCGCCTCCGCCTCTACCTCCAACTATATAAAAAAGGGCAGGGGTGGGTGGTCTAACTACAATCCCCGGCCCCCCCCCCTTTAGAATAGAACCCTTACACGTCGTAGGGGGAGGAGGGCCCCCTTCTTATATTATTGAAGCGGCTGGGGCGTGTGTGGGGTTGGGTGGGGGGCATAGCATGGCAGAGGTAGATTAACTAGGGAATTCTAGTTGTAGATTAGCGCATATATAAAAAAAGGGCCTTACCCTACCCTACCCTACCCTATATTTGAAGGGGAAGGGGAAGGGGAAGGGCCCTTTATATCATCGGCGGGCCTTTTTGATAGAATTCCCGCCCCTTCTATATAGAACCCTTTTTGATAGAATTCCCGCCCCTTCTATATTATTCCCTTTTTGATAGAATTGAAGGGCCGGCCCCTTCTATATTATTGCCGGGGTGGGTGGGGGGGTCGAGTGTTTCTTTCGGGATCTCCTTCTTGTTGTTTTGAAGAGGACTATAGATAGTCGTCACTCCCCTGGGCCCAATCTCATGTAATGGAATAGATGGGGGATCCGTCGAGTGGGAGAGCCGTGTTATGGGTGACCTTATTGCACGGTTCAGAGAGCACTTGTGCATGCGATGTGAAGCTCGAAGTAAGGAACGGTCCGAAGGTTGGGGACTTGACTGACGTGAGGGCCCCCAATGCAGGGTGCTCTCGATCGATAGATCGAGGTGTGGGCGTAGCGAACCCCTCGGCCTCCTGGCGTCGGCCGAGTGCATTTATGCTCCAGAAGACCGGTAGGGGGAGGAAGTCGAGGGGTGAGCCCCCTCCTTTCTACCCGGCACTATAGCTAGAATTCCCCATGAACACTGCCATTATGCCCTACAATAATCTACCTTTCTCTAGCCCTACTATTCTAAGGGGGCGGGGCCAACTAACTATAGGGAGGGTGGGAAGCAATAGTTCCGGGAAACTAGCCGGGGGGTGAGAAATTAGGCACCTTCTATTCTATATCCACCCCCCCCAATCCCATAGAATTTGAGGGGCCCTCCCCCCCTATCATTCCCTCCCACCCGGCAGATAGACCATAGAATAGTAGGGGCCCTCTTCACCGCAATATACTATCCCTCTGCACCGGCAATATATTATTATTATTCTATTAAAGGGAGGGTCCCTACTATTTGAAGGGGCCCCTACCCCCTACTATTGCCCTTTATATCATCGGCGGAAGGGCGGGAATAATAGAATAGTAAGGCGGCCCTACTATTATATGCGGGGGGCATGCAGAGGTAGATTACTATTCGCCCCGTCTCCTCCCACAATTGAATCTGAGGGGGCTCTGCATGCCCTACAACTTATCAACTTATAATGGGGGGTGGGGGGGGCCCTACTATTATATGCGGGGGGCCCTAAAAGGGTTCTATGGCCCGGGGGCATAGTTATTATTCTAGCAGGTTTCTTTATTAATGCCGGCAGTGGGAGGGAATAGTTATTGTGGGAGAGGGTCCGAGAAAACCGCCTATCTATAGTAGGGGGGGGTTAGGGAGCTCGACCGATAGGTCGAGAAGTGAGCGCCCCCCCCACCCCGCCTTTCTATAGCTAGAGTAGGCTGAGCGCCCATTGTTTCTATAGGCTCGATTTGGCCCGTAGGGGGCGAGTACCATCAGGTACTCTCCCTTAGAAGGAGGGAGAGGAGGGGGATACGGGAAGAATGGATAGTCGACTGGAGACCCGTTGGTCTTCTGGTGCATGAATGCTATCTCCCGATCGACCTAAAGCCTAAATGACCTTCGGACCCGGCAATTCTGTCGTCGACCCTATTCACGTTCCTATGATGGCCCAGGAACACGCTTATTCTTCAGCCGTAGAGAAACTTTTGAATTGCGAGGTACCATTACGGGCTCAATATATACGAGTGTCATTTCGCGAAATCACTCGAATTTTGAATCATTTACTTGCTCTAACCACTCATGCTATGGATGTGGGAGCATTAACCCCGTTCCTGTGGGCTTTTGAGGAGCGGGAGAAATTGTTGGAATTCTATGAGAGAGTCTCGGGAGCCAGGATGCATGCCAGTTACATACGACCAGGTGGAGTGGCACAAGATCTGCCTCTTGGCTTATGCCAAGATATTGACGACTTTACACGACAATTCGCTTCTCGTATTGACGAATCAGAAGAGATGTTAACCGGCAACCGTATCCGGAAACAACGATTAGTGGATATTGGTACTGTCACTGCACAGCAGGCCAAGGATTGGGGATTTAGTGGTGTAATGCCAAGAGGTTCGGGAGTATGCTGGGATTTGAGAAAAGCAGCACCTTACGATGCCCATGACCAATCGGATTTTGACGTACCCGTGGGTACCAGGGGAGATTGCTATGATCGCTACTGTATCCGCATCGAAGAGATGCGACAGAGTCTGAGAATCATTGTGCAATGTCTTAATCAAATGCCCGGTGGCATGGTGAAAGCCGATGATCGTAAGCTATGTCCCCCATCACGATGCCAAATGAAACTCTCCATGGAATCCTCAATCCACCATTTTGAACTCTATACAGAGGGTTTTTCCGTACCAGCTTCTTCTACCTATACCGCGGTTGAAGCCCCTAAAGGAGAATTTGGTGTGTTTCCGGTCAGTAATGGGAGCAATCGTCCCTATCGTCGTAGAATAAGAGCACCTGGCTTTGCCCATTCACAAGGACCTGATTCTATGTCCAAACATCACATGCCAGCAGATGTGGTCACCATCATCGGTACTCAAGATATTGTGTTTGGAGAGGTAGATAGATAGGTAGAGGACAGTTGGTTGCTCACCCTAGCTTCATTGCGAGCCAGAAACAACTGACTGATCCCCGGTGGGTCGAGGTCATGCGCTCGTGATTACACCACCATCATGCACCATGTGACGTATAGAATATGGTATGGCGTCACCATCACTGTAGCATCACCAATATGGTATAGTAGACGTCAGGGCCCCTATCCGCTCTCCGGGCAGCAGGGTGGGCGGCCCCCCAACTAATCTACCCTCCGGCCCCTATTATTATATTCTTCTAGCCCCCTACTATTCGGCAAGGGCCCCTACTATTCGGCAAGGGGGGTGAACGGAATTGCCTGCCCTTTTTTGATAGAATTCACTGATTAATGCCCTGGCGGGGCTAGCAACTATAATGCCGAGGAGGCGCTCGATTATAGAACAACTCTTTTAGCAGCCGCCGGATAGGGCTCCCCTTGCCGAATAGTAGGGGCCCTTGCCGAATAGTAGGGGGGAATTGTAGGCATTACCGGACCGAGGGAGTATACAACAACTAATCTAAGGGAGGGGTTCAATGTGCCGGCCGCTTTCACTCATCCCATCTCACTAGCCCTATAAAAAAGGGCAATTCTATGGACCCGGGCAACGGCCCCATAGAATAGTAGGGGGCTCCTCCCGCTCCACCGTGCAGGGGTGTAACTATATGGGGGTGAGGCTGGCGATGGAGAGGAGTCCGGCCTTACTATTCTAAGGGGGCATGCGGCACATTGGTTGTAATCTAGGATAGCTCGAGCATGCTTTCATTCGGCCCGCCCTCCCCTTTCTAATATAGGGCTATGGCTTCCGACCAAGAGAAGTTTAGGTCCTCCCTTCTGCACCGGTTACCCGGCACAATCCAATGCACCATCGACTAGCCCATAGAATAGTAGGGGGCTGGATAGCTTTCCAGTAACGAGGCTCGATGGACGGCATCGCATCATATACGTCACAACCCTGAGGAATGTCCCATAAATCTTAGGCTGGCCCGCCCTTCAAATAATAGGGGCCGGTGGGCCCCTACTATTCTATGGGGCTAATGTGGGAGGAAGGGAGTTCACTGTAGTTAGGACAGGAAACAAAGACTTCACCCCCAGGCCCCCCTCCCCTTATAATAGTAGGGCTATGGGCCCTAAAATTCTATGGCCCCCGCCCTTTTATTCTATTATTCAGGGTGCCCTATATTATAAAGGGGCGGGCCCTACAATTCTATGGCTCCTCGTTTAGGCTGGTAGTCCTAGAGATACTAACTTCAATTAGAAGGGTTGCCCCCTATATTTGAAGGGCCCCGCCTGCTAACATTTCTTTCTTTCCTGTCCCCTGCTAACATTCTGCCCATGGCCCCGGGGTGCCAACCCTTTCTCTAACTAGAGCCCTCTCGATCTGCTTTCTGCCTTTTTTATATAGTTGCTCCGGGGGACTAAGAACAAATGGATGGTGACGAGCTTCCATCCAACTACCTGGGGGTGAAGGATGGAGTTAGGCAACAACCGTAAGTGAGCCCCTATATTATAAAGGGGGACGACTAACGGACGAGCTTCATTCTCTCCATCGCCCCACCTGATCGATGCTTTGTTTCTATCCTGTGGGAAGAGTCCCCTACTATTATAATGGGCCGCCGGGATGGTAAGGAAGGCAAGCTGGATGGTTGCCTCAAATTCTACGGGCCCCTCAAATGAAATTCGCCGCAACTATAGAAAAAAAGGCGCCGGGCTCCCTACTATTCTAAAGGGCGACGAAGATTACGCGCCTATAGAATAGTAGGGCTGCCGATTGATGCCCAATATAGTAAAGGCCCTGCCGATTGATGCTCGGATTCAATCCATCCGCTCCATCCTACATCTCCAGGTGCCCATAGAATTTGAGGCCTGTCCCCCTATTTTATAAAGGGCCCTATATTCGGCAAGGGCCCTACCCCGGCTATTATAAAGGGTAAAGGGGGTAGAATCTTTAGTAACTAAAATAAGGCCCTCTATCTATATTGTTCAACCGGACCATCCGGGCCTTCACCCCCAGGCAAGATCTTCTCTTCAGCTGGACCGAGGGAGAGAAAGTTGGTAGCCGGGAACAATCTAACTAGCCGAGAACAATCTCCCTTTTCAATATAGGGCGGTGCAGAGGGGATAATAACATCACCAGGCCTACTATTCTAAGGGCCCCCTACTATTCGGCAAGGGGAGACTAGATTCTAGAAAGCATGGCCTTACTATCTATAGGGCGAACCGGAACAATAATATAATAATAGGGCCAGCGGGCCCCAACTATATAAAAAAGGGCCAATATAGTAAAGGGCGCCCTTTTTTATATAGTTATCCACAATCGGATAATCGTTAATCTCAGTGGGGCTGTACTCTATCCATCCATCCGGAAGCCCTTTATAATATAGGGCAAATGCGCCCCTTCTCATTATAGTTGCTAGTTGAATTCTAACTGGATGGCCTAACGAGTTGACAACCGGGAGTTCCGATTGATTGTAAGGGCCCCCATGCCTTTCTTCGAGCATGCAACTAACTATAGTTCTACCGGTGATGCTAACCGGGCAAGACCCCACCGATGAACAGGGCTCCGCCCACCGACCTGAGGCAAGGCTATCCTCCCACCCCCCCCGGTAGCGAAACCAAGGGCCCCGCCTATCTCCCACCCCGGCTCCACCCCCCGCCCCCGGTAGGATGGGAGGACAAGATGGCTATTATTTCCATCCGAGGGTGCCACCCTTCCCACACCTCCGGTTAGGGGGTGTAGGACGGTAGAGTCAACAACCGAACTGGCCCCTTTAGAATAGTAGGGCCGGCCCGGTGCAGTGGTGCAGAGGGAGCCCTTCAAATAGTAGGGGGCCCTACTATTATAAAGGGGGAGGCCTCACCTGAATGGCCCTACTATTTGAATGGGCAGGTGAGGGCCCTACTATTCGCCGGGGTGGCGTAACATGCTAGAGTTCTCTCCCACCCCCCTTAGAATAGTAGGGCAACGGCCCCTTCAAATAGTAGGGCCCGACTATAGGAACTACCTGCTCTCGGATGGGACTAGAGGAACTACCTGCTCTCGGATGGAGCGTCCTTCCACACCCCCGGTAGCCCCACCCTCACCCCCTAGTCGGGAATTATCATCCTCATGAACACCCACACTGGAAAACCGACTCATAGGTCTCCACGCTTTGGGATGGGAGGTCTAGGCCACAGTTTTCTTGCGGACATGACTGCCCTATAGTTCCTTTGGCCTACCCATTCATTTTCCCCTTTGGGACATGGGCCCTACTATTCTATGGCCTCCCTCAAATTCTCGTGGACATGACTGCCCTATAGTTCCTTTGGCCTACCCCCCCTTTATAATAGTAGGGGCCTTAGAATAGTAGGGCCTTGGGGACCACCCAACAGCATGAGACAATTCAATTCTAGTAGGCTCGCTCACATGACTGCGTCACTATAGTCCCACCCAACCCGGGCCCCTACTATTCGCCCTTTATAATAGTAGGGGGCCCTACTATTCTAAAGGGGGTAGATTATCGTGACTCCCCATAGAATTGCCCTTTTTTGATAGAATTGCTCCACCGTGCAGGGGTGATGAAGGATGGCCGGTGAAGGATGGATAGCAGCAGTAGGGGGTTGCTCTATTGCCTCCCACCCACCCGATAGTTTCAGGGAAGCCCATAGAATAGTAGGGGCCTCCCATTACCTTCCTACAGGAGCCACCGTGGGTGAGGGATGCCCATCCGTTCTCCACCCCCGGTTACACCCCCCCCCGGTGGAGTGAAGGATAGCGATAGTTGAACTCTATTGCCATGAAGGGGGTGGGTGAAGGCTGGCCGGATAGCCGCCCCCCACAACTAGAATCCAACCGGTTCTAAACACCTTCATTAACGAGTTGAGGCCCTACCCCTACCCCTACTATTCGGCAAGGGCCCTACCCCGGCCCCGGCCCCGGCCCCGGCCCCTACCCTACCCTACCCTATATTAGAAAGGGCCCGCATTTTCCCTATATAAAAAAGGGGGGGGCCCGCATTTTCCCTATATAAAAAAGGGGGGGGCCCGCATTTTATATAGGGGGCCCCGCCCCGCATTTTATATAGGGGGCCCGCATTTTCCCTATATAAAAAAGGGGGGGGCCCGCATTTTATATAGGGGGCCCCCGCCCCGCCCCGCATTTTATATAGGGGGCCCCGCCCCGCATTTTATATAGGGGGCCCGGCTATTATATGCGGGGGGCTCATCTTCTAGCCCTATCAATTCTATGGGCCGGTTGACTCAATGTGCCGCTACTTTATCCTCGCGGAATCTTATCAGTTAAGCATGCTCGAACCGGCCCCCTTTATAATATAGGGCTCCCATTACCTTCCTACAGGAGCCACTGAGTTTGGTGGTAACTCTCCCATCCTCACGCACCCCCGCCCATCCAACTATATTACGTTTCTAGAATAATATAATAATAGGGGAACTCGCCAATAGAATAGAGGGCCGCCCGCCCCTTTATATCATCGGCGGGCCGGGCCCCTCAAATTCTATGGACATCGAGGTTGGAGCCCCTTATGATAGTAGGCACTCCCCTACTATTCGAAGGGGGACGGTTGGGAGGAATTCTAGAGAGTTCCCCTTTAGAAGAGTAGGGCAGCCTAACCACTCGCCTTACACCCCCGGTGAAGGATGGAACAATCGATCTCTCTACCGAGGGCTCTACAATGTGCCGCATGCTCCAGAAGCCGATGGGAAGCTGCGAATGCTCGACCGGGAGCGATTTATTGAAGGAGTTCTGTTCTCAACCCGTTGAGGGCTATAACTGCTACCGGCCCCCTTTAGAAGAGTAGGGCTCCCATCCATCCGGGCTGGATAAACAATCTCCGAACAATGAGTTCCCCAATATAGCCCTTTTTTCTATAATTGGCGGACATCCATTTTGCCTTATAGATAGTAGGGCTGTGGGCTGGCCTGGCAATGTCGAAGGGCCTATCTATAGTTGTGGCTATCTAACCTATCTATTATGCCATAGCCCTACTATTCTAAAGGGGGAAGGGGCCCACCCTGCAGGATAAGCTATAATCTCATTTTCCGATTATCCGCCTTGCTGAAACACCCAATTCTCAATGCCAACATGGAGTAGGGCTGCTCGTTGAACAATCAATGCGGAAGGGGCTCGTTGAATAGAATAGTGCTCCTCCGTGCCCCACCCCCGGGCAAGAGTGGAAAGGGCAGGCCCCCTTATAAATAGTAGGCCCCGGGCTGGTTTTCTACCTTTATCTCCCCCCGGAAAGTAATGCAAGAACCCGGGTGAAGGACTTAAGGGAGGGTCCTCGTCTTCTCAGTGGGGGGCTCCTCTTTCTCGGGGTTAGCTCCTTCCTCGTTAGGCGATAAACTGCTTCCATCCGCCATAGAATAGTAGGGCCTGCGGCAGTTGAATGGTTATCGCACTTCAGGAAATCGCTAGATTCCCACTACCACTTGACTAGAAAACACTCACTTCGGGATGGGGCTTCTAGAATATCCGTAGTGGGTGGGCCCCTCTATCTATCTGGCTCCATAACTTGCCTACACTTTCAAACAGTTGCCTGCCCCCGGGCCTCTTTTTTGTCCGTTAGAATAATAGGGGCCCTACTATTTATATATATGGGGCAGCCCGGGCGGGGAACCTGCAGTCTTCTGCTGGGTCATGAGCCTTTAGAGTTGACCGCTAGTGCCGGTAGGGCCCGCTGCGACGACGACGCCATATAGTTGTTTAGTTTCACTATAGAAGAGAGGGCGAGAGAAACGAGGTTTCAATAGTAGGGCATAATTTGGCGGGGGGTAAGGGGCCTACCCCTACCCCGCCCTATTATAAGGGTAAGGGGTAAGGGGCAGATTCTATACGTAACATGCCCCGGGCCCCCTACTATCTATAGGCTATCACGATTGGGCATGTGAATGAACAGGGTGGCCCCTACCATTCTATAGGCCCTACTATTATAAAGGGGCCGGGTGGGCCCCGCCCTATTCTATGGCCCCTACAACAACTATCATTGAGAAGGGGGTGGGACTATAATGAGAGTTGAGGCGCGCGCCTATAATGGTTGCCTATAATTGAGAAGGGGTTCGCCGGGGCAGATTCTATACGTAACATTCATTAATGGCTTTAATTGAACCTCCCGCACTCTTCTTTGATTACGATATAGAATAGTAGGGCCCGGGGTTTCTCTCACTAAACCTACCTACCTACCAACTGTTCCTAGTCAGGGGCAGGTGGCTATAGTGGGAAGTCCCCTATCCTCTGGCTATAGTGGGAAGTCCCCTATCCTCCCAACCCACTAAAGCTCTTTTCTTTGCCGTTTAGGGCCATAGAATTGATAGGGGCGGGACCTAACGTGTACAAGCGGCCTAACAACCTGCCCTAACAACTTGAACTTTGCCTATCTATAGTAGGGGCCCCTACCCGGCACATAATAGAATAGTAGGGCAACCTGCCCTAACAACCTAGCCTGCTAAAGATGCTAATCTAGTTTCCCTTGCCTACACAACCTGCCCTAGCCGCCTTTAGAATAGTACCAACCGGCCCATGGCCCCTTTAAATAGTAGGGGGGCGTTGAACCTAGCCTCAGAAGGGGCAGGTGGCTATAGTGGGCGAGTCTAATCTAAAGATCGGAGCTCGAGATCCCTCCCTTCCTTCTGTTGCTGACTCCTCCCTTTTTCCCTAAGGCGAGTGCGGAGAGGATCCCGATAAAGTGGCTTCTGGCCTTCCGTTGCCTATAGATAGTAGGGCGCACGCCTATAGAATGGTAGGGCATCTGCCTGAAGCATAGGAACCGCGCCTGCAAATACAATACCAGTTCTAGATGCACAGTGGGGAGAGGAATACATACAGCATGGGAACCTACTCATCAATCAAATTATCAATCTGCCCGGGGCCCCGGGGTAAGGGGCAGATTCTATACGTAACATGCCCACCCCCCCCTACTATTCGCCTGCCTATAGATAGTAGGGCTGCACGGGGATACGGTGGGTAGGGAATTATAGGGAAGGGTGGGAGGCCCCCTTTAATAGTAGGGGGTAGGGCCATAGAATTTGAGGGGCCCTCCCACCCTGCTGGCATAGAGGCTAGCCGGGAATCTTAGTGACAGAAGGTGCCCTACGGGAGAGGTAAAGTGAAAGTTTGCCCGGCATAAAGTGCCCTTTACTCTACCTTATAATAGGCCGGGGCCCACCCATGTTACGTATAGAATTGAGCCCGCCTCCAGTGCTTCAAAACGATAGTTAGTTTGCCCTTAGAATAGTAAGGGCCTCCACCATAGAATAGTAGGGGCCCACCACTACCTTAGAATAGTAGGGGCCCTATGAATGCACACCCGGCCGTAGGGGCTCTCGCGAATAGTAGGGGCTCACCGGGGTGGGCCCATGGGTGGGTAGGCCCCTACTATTCTATGGCCCCCTACTATTCTAAAGGGCCGGGTTGGGTGGTATAGTGACGGAGGATATAGTTGCTGATGAACCCTGGTGAATAGCCGTACTAGCCTATAGAATGGTAGGGGCCCCCCACCCATAGCATAGGTATAGGCGTAGGGAGTAGGAGGAGAGGCAGGACCAGCTTTTTACCCCGGCGGGGACCCGGAACCTATTAAAGTAGACCCAGCTACAGTTTCATCCGTTGACTCAGAACCTGTTTATCTATAAACATCTAAGCCAGTAGCAGTCCCAGGTACCTTCCATATTCATTCTAATAGTGATGGGATATGTGTCTACTTTGGGCGGGCACCCCTACTCTCTATAGGCTCATTGATCAGCCACCCAGCTTGGAAAAATGGAAGAAACCAGGTGCCCATTATAGAGTCAGGGGCATGGAAGCACTATGAACCAGGTAGAGGTGACATTTAGATCATGAAGAAAGCCTAACAGTTAGGTTAATTGGTCAAATCATGCCACTTGAACCCCCTTAACATTACGAAAAAGACCCAACCTGGCGATCCTGACATGATCTATTACGTATATAAAGGCCCCTATATTATAAAGGGCTGGCCCTACTATTCTAAAGGCAGGGCGCCCGGGTTGGGAAAGTAGATTTCTATTCCTTTTCCGGCGCCCTTGCTTCTTCCCGTTCTAATCAGTTTGATCCCAACTATATAAAATGCGGGCCAGTAAGAAAGAGGTGCTAGTCATATCTTCGATTCGAGCCCATTGATACGGCTGAACAATCGAATCATCGCAGCCAGATTGCGATATGACGGACTACCCGCTCCAAACACGGATACTCTACCTACTCAGGGCTCCCGATGATGATAGAGCACCTTTATTGGGTTTGTTCGGGTGGGCTATCGCACCAACACTTTGCCAATAATCTAAAAGGGGATGGCCACTCGCTCTAAGCGGCCTTAGAATAGTAGGGCTCGACCAATAATATAATAAAGGGCTTCGTTCAGGGTGCTCTACTAGCAGGGTTATAACGAGCATGTAGATGGCTACGTAGTATACAACACGTAGTAGGTATCATATCATAGGTTGCTGGACTTATATTGGAGTGGGAAAACCCCTTTAAATAGTAGGGGAGCTATCCCTATAAGGTTTATGACTACTGCTGGAGGTGTTATGACCGGTATTTGGTCCTCAATAAGTTGGGATGTGCAGTAACTATAAAGGAAGGGCCATTCTTCTGCATGCCCTTTTTTCTATAATTGCCTCCCGGATTCTGCAAGTTAGGCACCCTATATTCTAAAGGGCCCTACTATTCTAAAGGCGGAGTGTAGCTACTGGCCAGTCGATGATCCTTAACATATATGATAGTAGATCTCTTATCAAGAATGAATTGTGACGCGCCCTACTAACTATATAAAGTTGACCAGCGAATATTAGTACTAGGGTACAGAAGCTATGTAGGCATTTATGTCTCACTCGACCGCAACTATATAAAAAAGGGCATCATTCTTAAAGTAAATCCGAACCGGTTGCCCATTCAAATAGTAGGGGACTCTGGTCAGGGGTCACCACGTCTACAGAACCTTCATATTGGCAAGATATGTTTATAAGAAAGTAGCTCAGTCATGTTATCAGATTCGGCAACGCCTGGGAAAAATCAGTGTTTAGCTACTCCGTATACAAGACTCATTGGCTGCTAGGTGGGCAGGCACCGCCCAATTAGTTGTAAGGGTCTCGCTGGAGATGACTGATCTTAGGGGCTTGGTGCAGCCAATGAAATGAGTATGACTCTGAACGCCATCGCAGGCAGGGGCAGACTTCTTTTTCTGTCTGACTCTTCAACTATATAAAAAAGGGCCCTTTATAATATAGGGGCTCGGAGCTATAACGGATGTTTCATTGCGGTGAGACCTGCTGATCGCTAAGGTATAAGTGCTGTCTATTCCCACTCTAAGGTCCGTCCGGGCTTCGATACATTCATAGTGATGATGTTGCGGTCAGTCTTATTTACGTCATAGTGGACTTAGCCCTTTAAATAGTAGGGGAGGTCGGAGTTACATTAAGTCGGCCCCTATCTATCCTATCTCGCCCCCCCGTCTCATTTATTGAAATAATGTACTAACGGGCCCCTATCGATAGTTTAGTTCAAGAAGCATGCTCTTTCGTTGAGAAACGTGGAAACTGTAAGGTGCTAGCCCTACTATTCTAAAGGGGCCGGGCAGCCCATAAAATTCTAGGGCATTTTGTGCTCCCCCTTTGCCTGGGGATCTATCATACTCAATCCGACTTTCACGGCAGAGCGCGGGTCAGGTCGTCCCCCGTAGGGGCTGCCCTACTATTATAAAGGGGGGACTACTCTGGTTGGCTATTCGGTGCATTTATTGCTGCTTGGTCGGAACTATACTATAGTTGGCCCTGGAGCTAATCGTGTTTCAATCGCTAGCTTCCGGTTAATATGGAGCGGAAAAAGACGAGTAGGCCGAATAGACGGCATTATTCCACCCAAGAGTCCAGTGCTTTCGATTAGGCTACACATGATAATACCAGAGATATGTCACTATTCTATAAAGCTCACCTATTTAGAAATAGTGCGTAACTCTCTTAAACGAACACCCTACTATTGAAAGGGGGAACTCGTCAGAGTTTGTATCGAAAGATATGACTGGAAATTGCCCTTATAAATAGTAGGGAAAGAGAATATGGATATGTCAACTTTTTAGTATATAAGAATGCCCCATACTTTCGTGTCGGGACCCTATAGTGAAATAGGCAATGGGATTCTGAAAAGGGAGGTAAGTCCAGGTCTAGTTGCCGGCCTATAATTTCTAAGGGCAGATTCCCGGCCCATAGAATAGTAGGGGCCTACCCGGGCTATATCCACCCTGCATCGGGGTGGGTGGGAGATAGTTGGCCCCGCCCAACTATATAAAAAAGGCCCCCCCAGCCCCCTACTATTATAAGGTGCCCCCCTTTACCCTTTATAATAGCCGGGGTAGGGCCCTTGCCGAATAGTAGGCCCTACCCCGGCCCCTACCCTACCCTATATTAGAAAGGGGAAAGGGCCCTTTTTTATATAGGGGGCCCTTTTTTATATAGGGGGCCCTTTTTATATAGTTGGGGGGGGGCCTTCCTTTTTTATATAGTTGGGGGGCTAGTCTAGTCTGACGATTTCTCTCTCTGTAACGCCCAGAGAGTTTGGGGAATCCCCTATTTGTTTCTCCCGGTTGAACTGAGTTGTCGATCGACCTAAAGGTCGGGGTCTTCATGCGCATAGTATAGAGCATAGTATAAGGCATAGTATAGAGCATGGTATAGAGCATAGTATAGGCATATTCTGCCTGAATTCTGCAAGTCGGCGCAAACAACAATTCAAGGAGGGGGTATTTGACATTCATGTGATTATCGAAGCGCCCCTTCCTTTAATTGTTGACTCCTCCCATTCTCAAAAGTAGAGGGCCCTTTATAATAGTAGGGCCCAACCAGACTTCGGAAAGCTGCTGCTCTTATGGCCCCTGATGATAGCCAATCCCGAATCCCGGTCTTCTGTTAACCTTCCCGGGCGACTCGTTTGAATCAACATGTCCCCGGATGGGCCGGAACCCTCCCATGAACGGCGGTTTCGTCCGTTAAACCTATTATATAGGGGCCCCGACCAACCCTTAACTCTATGGGACCCCGATGGATGCCCGACAAAGCTCATGGATAGTCAGACCAACCCGGGCGAACATTCCTATTGATTATTGATTGGGGGTGGGGGAATCGTCGGTCCATGCCCCCCAATAAATAAGAATGTCGAGTGCAGATATAGTCGCGAAGTGCCCCCTTCAATTTATAGGGCTATATATACATAGGTTTAGATAGTAGATCCGGCCGGGACTGACTACACCTTTCTAAACCCTCTATTCCACCTACATCTCCACCGCTATAGTATTCCACCTACACCCCGGCGACTGAATATAGATCTGCTTCAGTGATGCAGTCCATCCATACGTAGCGATAAGATGCCATACCAGGAGAACTCTCTTCATCGGCAGGTCCTTGCAATGATGAATAGTAGGGCAGATGGATCATTCATTCTGTCTCGCCCATCTCCATCAAGGCAAGGCTCTCGACCTGGTCGATGTTCCCAAACCCGCCCCCGCCCTGAACTCTATCCTCTATTCTCTATTCTCTATTCTGCCCCCCTCCCACAACCCCTGTTCCATAGTAGGGCGGGCCAACTATATAAAATGCGGGCAAGTTGAGTTGACCAACCAAGCAAGCTGTGAACGTTCTTCCCTCGCCATATAAATTATAGGCCCACATCCCCTTTAGAATAGTAGGGGCCCTACTATTCGCGAAGGGCCCTTTTTTCTATTATTGTGGAGCGGATTCCATCGATATCTGTTGGTTGTTTCAATGCGGTTTCTAGGTCAGCTCATGATCCTCACTCGTATCGTCTCGCCCTATCTCATCGTATTGTCTCGAATCAATCCGTTCCCATTGTCTGTTTGTTCATCGCCTCCCTCAGTCCCCCCATGGTCTATCCCGTCTCGCCTCTCCCTCTCATATGTAGGTATGCCCCCCTTGGCCCTGTAGGGGGTGGGGCGTGATAGAAATAAATACTAGGATATCCCTGAACAGGAGAGGACCGATGCTCAACTGAACCCAGATCGATATAATCACTCGATTGAAGCTAATCCCTCTCCTTGACAGTCGAGTGCCCCCCGGGCCATATATAATACACCGACCAACATCTCCTTCTGCTAGCACTCGACCTTAAAAGCTAGAAACCCGAACGCCTAACAGCCCTTTCTCCGATCCAGCGGGGTTGCCCTACTCTTTTAAAGGCAATTCCACCTTTCCCCAGATAGAAGTCTGCTCACCTTCTTGCTGCCCTTAGAAGAATAGGGCTCTCCGCGCCTCTACTTTAAGTCCTCAGACTCTGGGTGGATCCTCGATAAAAGAATTCAAGAAAGAATGTTGGATTAATTGATAGCTTTTCTCTTTATTCTCCCGGGGGCAAAGGCATCGCCCTTTTAGATAGTAGGGCACCATCTATTACCCCTGGCACATTTCCTTTTTTCCATCGTACCCGCCCTTTCAATGAATCTATAATCACCAAGAGGCCCAAGGGGGGTGCCCTTTTTTCTATAATTGCCTCTCCTATCGCCCTTTATAATAGTAGGGCGAAGTATTCCTCGTGCCATAGGAATTATGGCCGAACCTTTGGTGCCCAATAGGGCGTCTATCTAACATGGCTTCCGTCCCTCTCCCCACTTCAGTAGCTGCTTCCCCCCTTTATAATATAGGGGCCAGTGCCCTACTATTCTAAGGGCTGGTGAAATGACTCATAGCGATTCATTTCAATCAGATGTTCCCATGCCCCCGGGGGGTAGTGGGCGAGACGTGGAGTGGATTTCTATTAATACGTATTAGAGGGACCAACCAAACTCAAATCATCCACCAGTTGGTTCAGAAGCAATAGATGGAAATGGGCTAGCTCGTAGCAGTTGAGATGGGAGCTCTTATCTCTCGAATGAAGGGCAGGTTGCAAGGATCTTCGCTATGGCGGTCGATCAGATAAAGGGGAGAGAAAGGTCAGAAGGGCAAAGCCCTACCATTCTATAGGCAATCCATCTCGATCAAACTTAGCCACTCCCTACTATTATAAAGGGCACTATATAAACCATATTCAATCAAAACCTACCTTAAAAAGTATACTCGATCTGGGTCGATAATATAAAAGAGGGAATAATAGAAAAGAGGGCGTTCATATGAGTAATTGGATTTCTAAGCCGTGAGACGAAATCAAAACATGATTTTTGACGGCCATAGAATAGTAGGGCATACCGGGCAAATAACTGCCCTTTATAATATAGGGGCCGGCCCCTTTTGAGATTATTGTCTGCTAGAGACTGGGATGGGAAGAAATCAATTACCAGTATCTGGGCCAGTCAACTCGACTGAAAGGTAGGTTCGAAAGGCAGCTAATGGAACTCATGGTCGAACAGGTCTCCTGGCTCTGTGGGAAGTCCCTTCTTCGGTCGGGATACTCACTCAATTGCCGGCCGGAAATAAAGACTGATAACCAGGGCCATTATCAGATTAGTTGGCCCGAAATGCACCATCTTTCCTTTGCACCAGCATGCCCGATTATTCCAATGCAACTTCATAATGATGGATTGGGACAATAACTTCCTTTAACGGGCAGGAGGCGATGGTCCAGCTCAGGTTACCCACCCGGCATGCAGAAGCAGCCATCGGCAATAGTTGGTTGGGGGGGAGGGGCAGCCCTTATTATAAAGGTTGGGCCCTGGCACTAATAATGCGCGAGAAGTCGAACGAATGATCCACGCTCTCATCCTTCCGCCTCTCCGTTGGTTGGGAGGGCTTGCCAACTATGATGTACCGATCGAGAGTAGGAGATGAGAGATACGGGGAGGGAAGCAGTAATTGAATCTGCCAAAGGGATTGATCAGCCTGATCCGAATAATATAATAATAGGGGCGGGCCACCCGGGAACTTTCAACGGCATTTACCTAAACTGCCCCAGCCGAATAGTAGGGCCCTTAGAATAGTAGGGCCCTCCCTCATCTAGCCATAGAATAGTAGGGGCCTCCCACAATATTAGCGGCCCCCCCTCAGATTCAATTGTGGGAACTTTCATATCCGCCTCTATCTAGATATCCGGCGGTTCTTTCTATCTCGAATCCGCTTTCCGGTGGTCGAGGCCGAATGGAGGATTGCCTTGGGAAGGATGGGGTGGGTGGGGATGAGAAGGCAAGGTGGCTTCTGGCGTGTGCATCGTGAAACGTTGAATTGTCTTGCTGGCCCGGGGAATTCCGATTTATTCTGTGTCGGTCCGCCATCCGAGACTCCCTTGTTCAACAGCCGGTGGTGAAGGGCGGATCTCCGTCGGGATGATAATAAAGGTATTGATCCCAATCGATGTGCCGGATTGAGCTTCATGAGATGTATTGGGAAGCGTCGGAGGAAGAGGAAAGGGATGGGTAGGAGAAGCTCTTTCCGGATTGGCCGACGATGATGCTGGATGAGGTCCGCTGCTGTTTTAAGCCCTTCCTATCCTAGGTCGCAGCGGTGTAATGTGTCCAGCCCTACTCTAAATAGGGCGCTCAGGCGGTTGTTAGGGTCTTCTGGGACATAGAAGACTATCGAGGCCCCCTTAGAATAGTAGGGAGGTGGGAACTTTTGAGAAAGAGTGCTCTGCTTCTATCCGGGCCGTCCTCTCCTCCATCCACTAACCATAAGGATAGAGAGGCGGAGGGAATGGTGAAAGCTGTTCAAAGATCCCCGGATCGATCCGCATATCAGGGGTTGGACAGCCGATGAACCCCCATAGAATAGTAGGGCGGGATAGAATACATTTACCGGGAGATATGCCCTACTATTATAAGGCGCCCAACTATATCAAAAGGGCCCGAACCGCCCTTTTGATATAGTTGTTGGCAGTCATATGAACCAGACTGGGGGAATTAATTGGGTAAGGGCCCAAACTTGAAATAGTAGGGCAAATAGTGTGCATTCTGGCAGAAAAGGGAGGTCCCTTCCACCACCATCTATGGCGAGATCAGTGATCAAAGAGAAGGCAATAATCTGCCCTTTATATCATCGGCGGGCCGGCCCTTTTTTCTATAATTGCAGCAAACAGCATTAGCGAGTAGCGGGACGAGCGATTAATAAATCAGTCCATGCCTTTTTTCCCCTACTATTCTAAAGGGGGGCCCTCCCTACTATTATAAAGGGCTATAATTGCCGGTCGAGGAGACAGATTCATATTCTTCCCGAACCGCCCCTCCCTCTACATACAGACAGCAATTTTCTGTCATGGCGACTGACCACATAAAGTAATTCCATTTGGGCGGGGATAACTAACTACTGAAAGACAGATGGGTGCGGCGAGGTGGGTAAGTAAGGAAGGTGCGCGCTATCTATTATGTATGCCCTCGCCCTACTATTATATGCGGGGCATGCAGAGGAAGATTAGGTGGGTTTAGGCCCTACTATTAGAAAGGCTCTCCGGGCCTTTAGAATAGTAGGGCAAAGTAGGTAGGCAGCATGAAGGGTGTTCTTGATTGCGCACAGAGAAACCAGTCTAGGTGTAGGGATGGATGGGGATGGATTCTTTTTGATACAGGCATTGTTCCCCCTTCCCCTCCATTCCAAGTATCCGACGGACGATATTCATTATAGCTAATGGGTGGGCTTCCTTCCCTTTCCATCCCAGATGATCCATTCGATGACCCTATAAATACTGACGGATGAACCCAATCACAACTCAATCAACTCTCCCCGATTTGCCCACCTATCTCTGTAGATTGATAGCGAAGAACCAAACCACTAATATTATTCCGATGGAGAAGCCTTTATTCTAATTGTCGGCACTCTGCCCGCCTAGCCGGGGAAGCCAATCAATGAACCGTGCTCAGAGCCCCTCGCTCAGTCATCGCCTGGCGCCGGGAAGGGAAGGGTTGAACGAATGAAGTAAAGCAATCAATCAATTAGTTCTTTCTACTGGCACGCCTATCCTGCCTAACCTACCCATTTGAGTAAGCCTCTCCTGTAGCTATGAATGAGCCGCCGATCAATATCCGCCTTTATAATATAGGGGCGGAATGAACGGATTGGGGATGGATAGATATCTTCCTAATGAAAGGAGTGAAGCCCCCCTACAATTCTATGGGGCCCCCCCTTTATAATAGTAGGGGCTGGGACAGCGAAGCGTTGAGGGTGGCCCTACTATTATAAAGGGGGGGGGCGGGTAGAAAAAAAGAAGTTGAAGATCGGACTATCGAGGTGGGAAGCCTGAAATAGGATAGCCTACTATAGATAGGGCATTTCGAGCGGGATGTGGGAGCAATGAATGCACGTTCCCACCCCCTAATTATCGAATAGAGCTGCATCTAATTATCGAAGTAGTGGTCTTGTGCATCTGCAGAGGATCATCCCTTATTAATTGATCGGGGAGGGATATAGTAAGCCCCAAACCCACCGATATAGAGTGGCATTGATCTGGCGACAAAGCCCTTTTTTATATAGTGCTGGTTGCTTCCGGGGTTGTTGGGAAATCTATAAGGAGTGAGGTGAGAATAGTTGGTGTAAAGCCGGATCGACTTGAATTTATTCTGCCCAAAGCACTGCTATACCGTTTCGTCAGACCTGATCGACCAACCTCTCCGGCCCACCACTGCCCTTTCATAGTCTGCACCCCTATTGATAGTAAGGCATGTGGTTGTGGAAGCCGCCCATGAATGGAAGGAGAAGGACGCTGGACGGTAGAGTGAGTAGAGCCTAGGGAAGATCTGGGATGTCCCTATCGAACTGGATCGTGTATGTGAATTCGTATCGCCAACCGAGCTCTACGCCCATAATATATGTGTTTGTGAATGACTCCATAGTGAGCCCCAGCCGCCCCCCCTTTCTAATATAGGTTCTCAGGGCCCTTTTTTCTATTATTGCCCGGAAAAAAATTGATTAGTTACAGGGAACGCTCCCCAAAAAAGGGGAAAGAACCCCCCGGCTATTATAAAGGCATTGGAACCATATATCTGGGCGAGCCCTTTATAATAGTAGGGCTCGGACCTACGGAACCTCCAACACAAAGACCCTTTTGTTTGTAAAGAATAGCAACGAGAAAGGCACCAGCAGATCGATCCAACAGAGCATTAGATTGAAGTAAGGAGGATGTAGCTGCATGGATCACTCGGACATTGGACCTGACAAGTGGTATTGGACCGGCCGATGCTTCAAGAGGAATTTAAAGCGGATCAGCATGTCGCAGTATATGAAAGACGGTGCGTTATCGGAACGTAACTGGGGAAACTGTCTATGCTTCTAGTGATGTGGTTCTGGGTCCACTCAATCAACAGGCCTTTCAATAATAGGGGTGCTGCTCCCACCTCTGTAGCTCTACCTGCCAATGATAGCCCTCTTTTCTATCATTAGGGCGGGTCAACAAAGTCCGCCAGGATCTGGATATGGTTCTGAGCGAAGGGATGCGATTGTGCCCCAACCTTTATAATAAGGCACAATCGCCCTATATTATAAAGGTTGGGGCCGGGGTCAACTTATTGGATTGGCTCTTTATTGATTCATTTCTCCATTTCGGTCCACCTGCCCCCCCCTACTATCTATAGGCGACTGGTCAAACTTCTGAATCTTAACCTGCGCGGGTCTGCCCCTGCTTCTCTCGTCTTTGGTGCCTCTGCTTTAGCTACTCGTACTCTAATGGGGTCATCTGGATATGGATCCAAATTCAGGGATGGCTCTCCGGCCCTGATAAATAATAGGGGCTTTCTCGGGCGACTCGGAGACCCCGGCAAGGGCCCCGAGAAAGCCCCTATTATTTATCAGGGCCGGGGTAGGGCCTTTAGAATAGTAGGGCGCCCACCCGCCCGGGCCCAATATTCATCTAAGGGCCCAATATGCCATCGGCCCCCCCTACTATTCTATGGGGCATGTTACGTATAGATGGCTAATGAACAATAATCGGATCTCGACTATCTTAAGCAGCTCCACCTAATGCCTAACTGACCCGCCCTCCGAGTATTGGTTGGTGTGCTTCCTTGCCTGCTTCTGCCTTTATAATATAGGGCCCTCCGATTTCTTGCGCATCCTTGCGGGTGGGTGGGCCATATATTAGCGGGCAAATTAGTTTGTTCCCGCCCCTCGGCTCAAAAAAGTTTAGATCATATGACTGCCTGTTGTTATCTTTGGGTGACCCAACTTGGATAGGGTAGATAGGGCCCAGCTATAATAGACCATCAGTGCCCTTTAGAATATAGGGGGAAAAAGTTGCCCTTTATAATATAGGGGCCCCCAACTTTCTATAGTTCGGGGAGGTAGATTATTGCGACCCAACTTTAGGAGATAGGGTAGATAGGGCCGTTTAGTTATTTCGAACTTTAGTTTAGTTCTTTCGACCCTACTATTTCTAAGGGCGGTCGGCACGACATAGAGATAGGGTTCGGCACGAACTTTCGGCGACTATAGTTCTTTCGGCACTTTCTTTCTTAGAGCGGAGCCCTTTTTTCTATATGCGCTTAACACCTAATCATCATACCTTAATGGCTCAAGAAGAGGGATCGTAGAGTATCGATAGGATGTGCCCTACAGGGCGCCATTTCTCGCCTTTTTTTATATAATTGGCGATGTGGAACTAAACTATAGTTGTGGCGATTCACCTAGTTGCCTTAAAATAGTAGGGGCCATAGAATAGTAGGGCAGTTCAAGTAGATAGATTCACCTTGATGTATCCGCCTTCGGGCGACCGGTGCTGACTCAAGGTTCTGTCTCAGTTCATTAGCTAGCTTCACCGCTCAGTTCATTGGATAGCTATTCACCTTGACTTATTCACTCCGACCGGGACTCATTTCAGTGAATCAATTAGTAGAGAGAGGTAGGCAGGTGACGGTTGCTTGCACTATTGTTTGTTCCATTGCTTGGGGGTAGGTGCGATACGAGGTAGTGGTGGACGAGAGAAGGTGGAAGGTGAGATTGCTTGGTTCGATGGCTCGAGAAGAAATCGGCCCCTTACCTTATAATAGTAGGGGAGCCCGCCCCCTTTTAGATTATTGTTCGATTGCTTGTTGAGATTGCCCCTTTATAATAATAGGGGTAGGGCCCTTTATAATATAGGGCAGTCTAGGTGGGCAGTGAGATTGATTGCTTGGATGGTTCGTTAGCTTGCAGGAATAGCTATTATTTCCTCCTAAGTTACCACCCTGCATGCATGGGTACCGTTTATTCGTTCCCATGAAGATATTGTCGACCAGGGTGGGTGGTCGAATAGTAGGGGCCCTCCCACCCGAACTATACCCCCCACCCAGGGGTGGGGGGAAGGAGTAATAGCAAGCGAGAGTCTGTTTCGGGTAGCCCAGTTTGCATCAAGAGCACAGGTATGTTTATTAGCTCTTGGTTCAGTGACAATGTTTATTCCCGTAGCCCCCGTAGGGGCCCCTTATCATAATAGGGCGAATGGTTCTGTTTCGCCACTTTGTCCTCATGCAGGGTGGGGGGGCCCCTACTATTCTATGGTAGGGTGGGGGGGCCCCTACTATTCTATGGTAGTCCCCTTGGAACTCAATATCTATCTGTGCCCGGATACGCACCTTACTCTTTTGATGCTGGTTCTCAAACTGGCTATATAAAGTGTGGGAGGGATGCCCCTACTATTCTAATGGGCAATGGATGGATGAAACCGCGGGCAATGCCTTCCGAACGGACTCTGCCCTACTATCTATAAGGGCTCTGGCGTGGGGTAAACAGGTTCCGCCTTTCGCCCTTTAGAATAGTAGGGCCCTCTTTTCTAAAGATTGATGCCAGTGGAACTGTAACTTGTTCACGGTCAACTATAGTTGCCCTTTAGATAGTAGGCGACTATCAGTGAGCCCTACTATTCTATGGGCTCGCGTACGTTACGGCGGACCAGGGGCTGAGCGGTACTCACACTCAGTCAATGGAGACAAGGATGGCAACGCTTGGAAAGGTTGGACCAGCATTACTACGTTAGCTCGACGCACATCTAGGGGTTGACTGCTACCTATATCGTTATTCAGTCAGGCTAGCCTTCTAAGGTCTATGGGCCTGGGGCCCTACTATTTATAAGGGGGCGTGCTGCTACTATAGTCAGTCGAGGGCTGACTCGCTGGTCTCACGGCTGTGCGTGCTCGGCTAATAGGACATCTAGGCCTACTGCAGAGACGGCGGGCTATGGGTTCGAACTGCTTCATCGGGCCCCAGTGACGGCTAAGGCTGGTAGGGTGGCTAGATATGATGCAGATCATCCAGCAGCAGCGGTTCGAGCCCTTTTTTCTATAATTGACCCCGCAGCGGATTCCGTTTAAGCACCCGTAACAGAACCCTTTAGAATAGTAGGCCATAGCGAGCATTCCTTCCAGTTCAAGGTCGAGATTGAACCCCCCCCTACCTATTTTTGTTGGGGTGGGCCCCCTTAATTAATCAGCCTGCTCCCCAACTATCGAGTCCCTCCCCCCCGGGGCCCTAATCCTATTGCCCCCCACCCACCCCGGTGGGTGGGAGGCTAGCCGATTGCTAGCTTCAAATAGCAGGCTAATTAATGCCCTACAATTCTCTAGGGTGTGGGCAACTATAGATTCCCGGGTGGGAGCTATAGTTGCATGCAGGGCCCCTCCCCTGTTCCATAGTAGGGCCCTTTATAATATAGGGGTAGCCTAGCCCTTTAGAATAGTAGGGGGTAGGGCGGTAGATTACTATTCGCCCCTCGCTCTCCTCTGCACCGGGTGCCCCTACAATTCTATGGCGGCCCCTACTATTCTAGAGAAAGGCCCTGGCGTCTCCTCCTCCCACCCGCCCACCCAACCAACTATTCTAAAGGGGGGGGCGGGGGTGGGGGGTTCTATTGGGTGGGTGGGAGGCCCCTACCCCCGCCCGGGGCCAGGGCCTCGCTGATAGAAAAAAGGCCCTTGCCGGGCGTTCAGGTAAGTTCCCTACCCCCGCCCGGGGCCAGGGCCCTACTATTATAAGGCTCACCTTCCTTTCGTCAGATGAGGGCCTATAGTTCCCCATAGAATTGTAGGGGGGGCCCACAGCGGGGAATTAAGTCGGGTCACTGGCAGGGGGTGGGAGGACTTATAAGTTGTCCGCGAGACTTTTGATCAATAAGGCCAGGGAATTCAATCCGATTACCGATGAAATGGTGGAGGGTGGAGTGGTTTCCCTAGGCCATGGAAGAAATGTATTCCATTCGAATTAAGTTTCCAAAGTCGATCCATTCCCGGTCGGATACCAACCATATCATGTTACGTATGGCCAATGATACAGAGATCGAGTGCATTCGATATGCCGGTGAAAACAGTGGGCTCGGTTTTTCTAGAGTTATTATCGCCCGCCCTTTATAATAGTAGGGCTATTCGCTATTAGAGTAGCTTGTACGGCTGAATTGATCTCCATGCATGCAGGGGGGGAGGGAATTCTATTTGGCCAGGCCCCCATATATAGACGATTGGCGATTGGGATTGGATCTCCCGAGCGAGGGGGCCGGATATAGCCCGCTAAGCAGTGTGGTCCTTTTTTCCGGATCACTCATTGGACTATATATATAGTTGACCGGAAATCCAAGCATCATCGGCTTGGCCTACACATCTAATCGCCGGGGTGGGCCCATGCCCCCCACCCTGCAGGGTTGGGTGGGACTATAGTTCCGGAGGCCCCTACAATAATCTACCTCCCTGTGCATGCCCTTTTTTCATATAGAGGGGGCCCCTATTATTAGATTATTGGGGGCGAGGCAAGAGTCGGCCTTTACAACTATTGGGGCTCAATCGGGCTCCCCGGTGGGGCCCCACCCCGTTACTATAGTAGTTGTTGCCCTACTATAGTAACGGGGCCCTATCCCCGACTAAACTATAGTTGATCGAAGGCTCACAAGAGCTCATCTATACGTAACATGATTGGCCCGCCCGCTCATGAAATACTATAGTTGCTGAGCCGACTGTTCGAAATAAATGAGTAGGGCACCAATACAGGATAGGGGCGGGTGGCCCAAGCATTCACTCGACCAACCCGGATAGATCGACGACCAACCGATGCTTCACTCCGATCCCTATCCTCTATAGTGGCTGCCTACTATTAAAGGGGCCGGGCTGGTTGGTTGAAAGGGAATTAGCCGCCAGGGACCACCCCTACTATTCCAATAGCCGGTAGCCACCACCCCTACAGGCACCAGTCACTTTTCATCCATACGTTATACCACTTCTTAGCCCCCCAGCGTCACCCTTACCCTACATGAACCTCTCGAGTGCCCTACCTCCATAGAGTTCAAAGCCCTATCTCAGACAACAATATAACCCCCCACCCCCCCTCTATATTAATTCAGGGTTGGGTGGGCCCCTACTATTCGTTGGGCCCTACTATTCGTTGGGGCGCCCCCCACAATTAATCTACCTCCCGGAGGGGCCCACGCCAACTATAGTCGGGTTCAATAGGCCAGCCCAGCCCGTGCCCCCAGGTATATAGGTAGGGGCCCTATCTGCGAGATCCGGTATTCACCTATCGAGTGACCCCCACGGCCACGGCTATAGAGGTAGCGGCCCGTAGGGATTGAAAGAAGGGTCCAGTCCAGCCGACGACAGATTCCAGCCCTGGAAGCTCCTTGCCGGAACAGCCCCATTAGAGAGTAGGGCCACTATATCCGCATACCCGCCCCCCCCACCCGGCCCTTTAGAATAGTAGGGCGAGGTGGAGTTGGGTGAACCTCCGGTTGGCAGCCGCATATATAAAAAAAGGGCCCTGCCCTTTATAATATAGGGGCCAAAGAAACTATAGGCCTCACCTTCATGAAATGAAGGTTACGGGTTCACCTAAAGAGTTATGGCCCCACTATCTATAGGGCAGCGTGGGGCCTCCCTCAACTATAGATAGTTCTCCGTCATATAGAAAGATGGAGCGGGGTGCCCTACTGGGCGAGATCCGGAGTTAGGTGTATAACGTATAGAGAAGATTGCCCTACTATTCTAAAGGCGGGGTATTGTTGAGTCGAGGCTGGGGGAGCAGCTTGTCCCTGCCATGTGTCAGGGTGCATGGCGGTTCTTCACTCCGCGTTCATGCCATCGGTGTGTATCCTGGGATCCCTGTCCCCGGAGCTGGCTCTGTCTTGGGTTTGGGCATCCGGCCGGTGGTGTGATAGGAGTGGGGGGCAAGTCTCCTCTTTCAGTAGCTGCCGCTCCAACTATATACCGACTACCTTAGAACGGTAGGGGCCCGGGTGGGAAGAACTACTATAGTTGTTCCCGGGAGAGCAATAGTTCCGTGGGACTATAGTTCCGGGTGGACTCGATAGTTGCCATTAAGAGTCTCCAGCGGTGGCCTTGGTGTGTATCCCGGTTCCCCGCCGGCCTTTCCAGGGCCAGAGTTCCAATGCAACTATAGTTGTTGTGTTTAGCTTTGAAGGGCCGGGTGGGTGGAAAGTTGCGGGGCCAAGGGCGAACTAAACGCCAACAGTTTAGTTTAGTAGTTGCCAACCCCTTTATAATATAGGGGCCAACTATAGTTGCCCCTCTGCATCTATTATTGAAGATGAGGAGCCGTGGTTGTTTAATCCGATCGGGGGCAACAGAAATAAAGGTCGGTGAAGGCAGTGCCTTTAGATAGTAGGGGACTGTTCATTCTTTCCATCCGTTCCTGGATCCGATGCTGCTAGAGAATAAGAGACTGTTCGATTCCGTAGAGGTTGGTTCACTTGCTGATGGGGCCAGCAATAAAGAAATAATTTGTGCCTTCCCCTACTATTCTAAGGGGGGCCCCTACTATTATAAAGGGACTATCGATTCTTGGCCAGCTATCGATTCAATTCTTCAAAGCCTCCCCTCTTGGACTCACCGACGAATATGTATGCCCCTCCGTGACCGCATCTCTCTCCATCGCCCCCTCCCGCTTAAGTCGTTGGGGCAACCGATCGACCTTCCCTCCCTCCTCTCACCCATCCAATATGGTCCCACCATCCCCGTCGTTGGTTGGGTCGACCCCGGCAGTGGAAGAAATAGATGCCCGGATGGCTCGAGATCCTTCGGTTCCCCTTAGAATAGTAGGGCTCCTCATGCTTCTAAAAAGTGTACCGGGTCCAGTCACTAAGCCACTTTCCGAATGTAGGAAAGAAAGGCCCGCTCCATTTTATGTTGGCTATCCGGAGTGTTTAGTTGATAAAATTCTCAATATATAGGTAAGGCTGGGTCTCGATCTGGGCATAATCGAGACGAACAGGAGCTAAACCCGGAAGGGGTGCTAAGCGTGGTGGTGGCTATACAGGTTCTGCTGGTCCTGCATCTTGAACTGGACCAGGAACTGCTACTACTGGGTATGGAACTACTCCACCTAGGTATGCTTATAGGTATGCTTACTTTGGTGCTGCTAGCTATGGATCTCGATCACGAAGATCTGAATCAGGATCACGATCATCAGAAGGAACAACTGCATCACGATTACGATCATAAGGACCTTACGAAACAGGCACTGCATATGGGTCATCCGAAACTTCGTCCCTTTAGAATAGTAGGGCCCTTAGGTCAGAATTTGATGCTTCTACTGGATCTACTGGGTTAGAGTCAACAACATATTAAACTACTGCTGTAGGCTATGGGGTATGGGTCTGCTGGATCTTGAACTGGACGAAGTGAATCTGGAACAGAAATATGTGCTACAGGTGATTGCTCTGTAGCTGGAACTGGAACTCTAAATGGAACTAGGTAGCGTGTGCCGAATAAAAAGCCGGAACAGGATAAGATGTGCAAAATATCGTAACGAGATTGCTAGGGAGGCGTGGGTCAATCCAATACGATACAACGATACGTCCATTATAGACGACGCACCCCCGGGTGGTTTAATTCCATTACTGGTTTGAAATCCAACACTGCAGCTCGAACTTAAACCAGATAATATGGTGCTACTGATGGTGCTTACTTAGATGCTACTGGTGGCTCTGGATCTGGACCTGTATCTATAAGCTCTGGGACAGGCTCTGCCGCCGGTGCTTTGACAATATCTACCTAAGTAACCCTTGCCTTTGCTGCCTTTCCTGCTGCTTCTTAAGAATCCACTTCTTTCGAGGTGCAAAAATCAATCTATCTATATGTGTATAGATAGACATGACTTGGATGGATTGAAATGCGGCCCATTCCTTTTCATGCGGGCAGGCCCCGGCTATTATAAAGGGGCGGGTGTTCTATGACCACTTTTGACCCTTAAGATACTGCGGCTCTGTTGATTGCTCGATGGGATATAGAATGATTTCTTAAATAGCCCAATGGTGAATGGAAACAGGGGTGAAACAATGGCGAATACGTCTCCGGCAGAGCCCAGGCGAATAGTAGGAAAGGGCAAATTACCCATATTTTAGACCCCCCCGGCCCCTACTATTTTAAGGCCCCTGCTGGCGGGGTAGGCCTATAGTTTCTAAAGGCAGATTCTATACGTAACATGGCCCCTACTATTCGCCGCCCCTACAATAATATGAAGGGGGGGGCCGTGCAGAATTCTAGTGGGGTGCCCTCCCAACTGATGAATTCTCAGTTTTACGTCATAGTACTACATTTTTTGCAACCCCCCTTCCCTACCCAACCTAACCTACCCTACCCCACCCCACTCATTTACCTATGGATCAGTGGGCACCGGCTCTCCCTGCTTGATCTCCGCTAGCCCTACTATTAATAAGTGAGGCGTATTACATATATATATATGAAACACCCCCTACTATTCTAAGGCCACACAACAAGTCATTCGAAGAAACGTTTTTTTTGGAGAGTGTCAGAATCATACAGTGGTCCATCAGAGGTTGCGAAAGAATTCTAGATTGGCAGTTGGAGATTGTTGGAATCATAGATTGGGAAAGAATGCCTTATTATAAAGGTGGGGGGGGCCAAAAAGAATCATAGGGAAAAAGCCGAATTCTGTTTCGGATAGGCGGTTGGAGACTAAAGTGTATAGATGGTTATTCACCGGGGGAGAAAGAAGAGGTTTATGCCAACCGCGTGCGGCGCCGAATTCGGGAACTAGAAATACATGATGGTCGCGCTTGAATTCAAAAAAAACAAACGAGATTCCCCTACTATTCTAAAGGGCGAGGGAGTTCAATAAAGAGGAATTGATTGAATCCCGGTTGGATGGTAACAGTAATCGATTCATACAAAGGATGGTAACAGTAATCGATTCATCTCACCTGGTTGGAAGTTTATTAGTTCCGGAACCAGCCGCATATATAAAAAAAGGCTTGCCGGGGAAGGGCCCTTTTTTTATATATGCTGAAGCCCGGCTATAGAAAAAAGTTGGGTTTGCGCCCCCGGGCGAGCGAGTCAAATGGTGGTTCGTATCAATGCATGGATGGTTTTTTGGCCTGCCTAGAAAGAGAATGGTAGGCTCAAGCAGGTCTATAGATGTTTGTTGGAATGGACCTCCAACTCAAGTTAACATGCCCCGTAGGGGCCCTCTCACACCGGAATTATCCCCCTATAAATATGCATGCCCAACCGGGGGGGTTGGGTGGGAAGCCTCCGCGCGTAATGGTGCCAGCACCACGCCCATAGAATAGTAGGGCCGATACAGTAGGCATTGAACCGACTGAACCTACAATTCCTAGACCTCCACCCACTAGAATAATCTCCACCCGATGTATGTGCGCGATGATATTCTATACGTAACATGCCCGGCCCCCGCCGTAGGGGGCGCCCAATTCTATGGGTGGGGGCGCGATCATCTATACGTAACATGGGTAGGTTTTGGGAAGCCCTTCCCTCTTTCAATAGAGGGGGTAGGGGTAGGGGTAGGGGGACGTATAGAATCTGCTGGAATCCCGGGCCGCCCGGCCCATAAAATAGTAGGGGAGGTTCCCTCCCACCCATAGTGGAACACCCTGCTTCATTAATGGCAACCTCCCCCGACCCATAGCCCCGGTTGCCCCCGAAAGGGAGGGGCCCAACGAATAGTAGGGCAAGGCCCTGGCGAAGCGAATAGTAGGGGCGGGAGGGTTCAATTCTATCTAGGGAGGGTATATCATTGCCGGGAGGGAACAACTCTATTTAGGGAGGGCCCCGGTTGCCCCCTACTATAGAAAGGCTGGGGCCCAACGAATAGTAGGGCAAGGCCCTTTATAATATAGGGGGGGCGGGAGGTATATTATTGTAGGGGAATGCCCTATATTATAAAGGCCACCATAACTATTCGCTATGCAGGGTGTGCTTGAGGGAGGGAACCTTTCTAGTTGGCCCCTTCAAATACTAGGGGCCAAGCACCCCACTGCCATTTAGACACCTGCTAGCCCCCTTACCCTCCCAACTTTCTTTTCTCCCCGCAGTCACCCGTTTCGGCCCCCTTTATAATAGTAGGGCCCCTCCGGTTATTTGCCTAATAAATGTGGGGGGGCCCTTCAATTTTGAGGGTCACATTAGAGCACCCCCCTACTAGAACTATAGGCTGGAAGCGACATTTTGTTGATAGATCTCTTCTATACGTAACATGGGTGGGGGTGCTACTATTCAAAGCCAGGGTCCCCATAGCCCCCTTTATAATATAGGGTTCTAAAGGGCCCTTTTTGATAGAATTGCGGGGCCCTTACTATTAAAGGCATGTTACGTATAGAATCGAGTGCAACCTCAGAAACTAAGGTTTAGTACATGCCATTGGGCCCCGGCCGGATGGCCCCTACTATTCTAAGGGTTGGGTAGGGAGAGTCCGGCACGATTGGTCTCGCAGAACAGCCTGAATGAATAATAGTGGAGTGCCCATGAATGATAAGCGTGGAGAGCCCCTACTATTCGCCGAGGGGCGGGGAAACTTCGAAGGGATGGCGGCAAAGAAAGGCCAAGGAACCATCGGGACGAGCCCAATTCCGTTCCGGGCATCTAGCTAGATCCCTGAGCTGGCCCCCGTTAGCCTGAAATCCCGTACAAGCTCGGTTGGTGCATAGGCACGGCCAGCCCGATCACTGGGTTCGCCGATCAAGCACTCTCAGAATAGAGAGAGGTGGCGGAAGGAATCAAGGACGAGAAAGCATACGGCGACGATTGCCCGAAGGGCCTGGCACTACCACCACGCGAAGAAAAGAGGTGAGGCCTATATATAGATAGTAGGGCCGTAATCTGAACTCAGTTTACGGACTGGCCCTCATCTTCACTTGTTCAGGTGAGCCCAGGCCGTAATCTTCACAAGTGAAGCCCTACCATTCTATAGGCGGAAGGATGCTGCTTTGCGAGATGCTGATGGTGAATCTTATGCTAGCTAAGGAGCTGGAACTGGGTCTATACCTTTGATAAATGGGTAACCCGAAACACCGGGCTCCGGTTCTCATATTGGTTATGGAACAAGCCCCTACTATTGCCCTTTTTTATATATGCGCCCTTCCGAGGTCTAAGTGGAGATTTTAGATACACGCCACCCTCGCTGCGTGCTTAGATGCTGGTTCAGCCTTCAGCAGATGCGGGTCCTTATGAGCCTGTGAATTGAGCGGGCCAGCCTTTTTTCTATAGTTGCCAAGCGAAGATTTATCAGCTCGTATAGATCTATTGCTGCTTTCTCTGCTTAAACTGCTGCTTGAACGCCCGTGCCGGGGCCCCAACTATTCTAAAGGGCTCACCTCGGCCAATCGTCCACTTAAGAGTTTACCCGTGCCCGACCAGCCCTTTATAATATAGGGCCCAGATAGATATATAGGGCTCGTTTCCCCGCCCGGCTGCTACCTATATCTATATACCAAATGTACTGGTTATAGGTAAGCTACTGGGTCAACCGTTATTGGTGCTGCCAATATAGTAAAGGGCCCCTTAGAATAGTAGGGGGTGGTGCTTGCTTCGCTACTAATGCTGCTTGCGATTAATTTGCTTCTGGTCTCGGATCAACTGAATCCGCACCGGCTGCCCTTTAGAATGGTAGGGGGCCTCAATATCATCGCTCTTAAATGGGCTACGGCTCTCCAACGGGATCTGACTCCACTCGCCCTACTATTTGAAAGGCGGGTTCTGGGTCAGAAGGTAAACTGCTGGATTCACCTTGGTTACTACTGCCCTTAGAATAGTAGGGGCTCCGCCCGTAGGGCTGGGACTTTTTCTGATGCTTCTGGCTATCGACCTGGCTAAGATGCTGGGTTACCTGGAACTGTTACTCGCCCTACTATTATAAAGGCATCTGCGGGATCCACTCAATCAAGGTCCCCTATAGAATTTGAAGGCTCGATCAACTTAAAGGCTCAGGCAACTATATAAAAAAGGGCAAAGGAAAGCTGGGACTGGCCCTTTTATTATATGGGCAACTGAATCACTCGATCAATGGGATCAACAATTGCCGACTCTTACGGATCTGCTGCCCTATATTATAAAGGGCCAACTGCCCGGGCCAACAGAGTCAAACTCAGAATCTACCGAACGCCCCTACTATTCTAAGGGGCCCCATATAGATAGAGGGCTGGATCTACTACTGTCTATACTACTGGGTCTGCTGCTGATGCTGGAGGATCTGGAACTGCTTCTTTCTCTGCGGGGCCCTTTAGAATAGTAGGGAAGTCAACCGGTGAAACAACTGGTTCTGCCTTCGCTGCTGGTGAATCCGTGTATGGCACAGGATCTTGCCCTACAGGCAACCGGCCTTTTATTTATATGGGCAACTGGATCCCCTTATATATAGTAGGGCAACTGGTGCTGTCACCCCTGCTCCTGAAACGATTGGTGCGGCCTGCGGCGCGGGCTTTGCCCTATAGATAGTAAGGGGTCTCTGCTCTTACCACTCTGCTACCGAAAAATAAGTATCTACCTCCGCCCATTAAAATAGTAGGGGCTACCTCTGTTACTGATGGCCCTGGAACAGGATGGGCGGCTGGAACAGGACATGGCCCTAGAACTGGATATGCATCTGGAACAGGGATAGGCTCTGAAACTTTGATTTGATCTGCTGCGGGTAAGATTAAATGGTGCAGTAGGGAAGGCACCTCGGTACGGTGATTAATAAGCCTAGGTGTGTCCGGTTGTTCCTAGGCCTCGTTGGGTAGGTATAGTTATCTCCTTATCCTGCGCGGGAGTTGGCCTTAGATCCGACTGGAGAGGGCCCTACTATTCTATGGCGTGGTCCCGTACCCATGGCATAGTAATGTCCCGGCCCTGGATCAATGCTTACGAGTTAGCATGCTGGCAGGTGACCTAATCGACAAGTTAAGGCGCGTTGTTAGCTTATCATAGTGGTGATCCTGCATCTGCTTCCGGAGCTGGCTGGCCCAATTATATAAAAAAGGGCAAATAGTCTATTCCTAATAGATAGTTAATGCATAAATGGTCCCCACTGAAAAGTTCCGAAGAGTGATCTCGTTTCCTTGGTATTGACAAAATAGGTAGAAGGGGAGGGCGAAGCTTCTTTGCACTGCTTAGGATGACCAACATCGGACATCAGCGGAGCACTCTTTCTCTGCCAAGCTTTTGAAATTATCCGCTGATCCCTACAGATAATTTGATGGGTCGACCCTATAGAATGGTAGGGGGGGACTATATTCTAGATTCTATACGTAACATTCAGAATCCCCGTCAGAATAGTAGGGGGGGCGGAGCCCTACTATTATATTATTGTGGGCCCCTACTATTCTATGGGGGCGCTGGGGTTAGCTAATATTCACCCACCCGGGGCTGCCATTAAGAAGCCTGCTAGAATGACGGAACTATAGCTCCCTATGCCATAGAATAGTAGGGGCCCGATCTTAGTTCCGGGGGGGCCCCTACTATTCATTGGGCTAGTTAGACGGGTGTGCATGCCCCGGCAAGGGGGCCCCTACTATTCTATGGCCCCCTACCCCCGCCCTATTGAAAGGGGAAGGGGTGGGCCCCTCTATCTATCTGGTAGTTACGCCATAGAATAGTAGGGGGGTGTGGGATTTTCATCCATATAGTTCCCGATGAAGCGTGCTGGTTGCGGTTGGGCAGATGGGGGCAAGGTGGGGCTGTTCCCTGGTGCGTGCGGTTGGTTCCTGGCGTTGCTGCCTGGTTGGGCCCCTATAAATTCTATGGGCGGGACCGTGGATAAAGAATGGCTGGTGGTGGGACGGGGAGAAGGTGCCGGGTTTGAGGGTAAAGGGGTTAAGGGTGGAGGCTTTAGAGTGAGGTTTCCTGCGGGCCGGGGCTGAATGAAGTAGGGCAGGTAGTGGCCGTGAGACCGGCAGAGAGGCGGTTGGGTGGTAAGCTGGTTATGTGAGTGAGGGCGATTGGCCCTTACCTTTTTCGATCTCGGGTTCTGCGGGTAATATTGTTTTGTTGGCGCGGCCCTACGGGGCTCACCCCTACTAACAACTCTATTGGCAGGGGGGTAAGGGGGGGGGACTTCCCACCCACCCGTTGGCTGGTTGGGGTTGGGCAGGTGGCCCCTACTATTGAAGGGTCAAGTTGGGCCCCCAGCTATATGAAGCGCTGCCCTACTATTCATTGGCGGTGGGCGGATACAGATTCCGTCACTAGAGTAGGTGGGCATGTTACGTATAGAATCTGGCGGCTAATGCCCATAGCCCTACTATGGCAAAGGGCCCTGGCATTTAGATAATTGCCCCATAGCCCTATTATTCTAAGGGCCCCCCTACCCCCTACCCCGGCACCCGGCACCCGGCACCCGGCCCCGGCCCCGGCCCCTATATTAGAAAGGGGAAAGGGGCCTTTTTTATATAGGGGGCCCGCATTTTATATAGTGGGGAAAGGGCCCGCATTTATATAGTGGGCCCGCATTTATATAGTGGGCCCGCCCCGCATTTTATATAGTGGGCCCGCCCCGCATTTTATATAGTGGGCCCGCCCCGCATTTTATATAGTGGGGAAAGGGCGCCCATAGAATTGTAGGGCGGGGTGGGAGGCCGGGCCAGGGCCCCGGCGGGCCTTCATGGTTGTGAAGGGGCCCTACTATTCTAAACCCTACCTTACCCGGGCGGGCCCACCCCCATGTTACGTATAGAATCTGGCAGTTGAGCCGGGCCCTACTATTCATTGGGCGGTTCAGTCGGTTCAATGCCTACTGTATCGATCGGAATGCATTTGAAGTATCGCTCGGCCGAGGAATCAACAAACAAATGCGGCACGTAAGTCAGACAGAGTCGTTATTCATGCAAACAGTGTTCAAAAACAGGCAGGGCGGGCAAGAATATGAAGGGGGCAGGCAGGCTCATTTCTTTTCTGCCCCTTACCTTATAATAGTAGGGCATCCCGTAGGGCATCGCCATGGTGCATCGGACTATAGATGTCAATGCCATGGTTCTTGGGATTTATGCTATGGAGCGGGGACCCACTTTCAACTGCTTTTTCGAGATGCTGGAGGGTGCGAAATCAATAGGTGCCGGAGCAGCTACAATTGCTTCAGCGGGAGCTGCTGCCGGTACTGGAAACGTTTTTAGTCCCTCGATTCATTCCGTCGCGCGGAATCCATCATTGGCTAAACAATCATTCGGTCACGCCATTTCGGGGTTTGCTCCAACCGAAGCTATTGCATCGTCCGCGTCGACGACGGCCTTTCCGATCCCATTCGTTTTCCGAAGTTATTCTCCGCCGATATGCGTCAGTAGGGGGGGGGTTAGTCTAATCTGTTCTTCTCATTAACCAAAATATTAGATTGGTCCTCTAAACGAGAATGTTGAGTGATATGATTCGCATCTGGGGGCCGCCAGCGCGGGGGTTGGGCTTTTGGAGGCGAACCACAAGGGAAAGGAAGGGGTTCGACCGCGTGGCAGGCAAATGGATTCTCAGAACGCCAATTCTGCATTGGTAAGCGCCTATAGATAGTAGGGCCGTGGTTTGGCCCTACAATTCTATGGCAAAAAGATGGGCCCTACTATTCTAATGGGCCCCGTCTCTGCTCTGATAAGGAATGGAACGAGTACTTGAAAAGACGAGGATGTTGACGTTTTTGAATTCTTCTTATTCTATGTTAACGTATTCGGTTCGATGGCTGTTCTCCACTAACCACAAGGATATAGGGACTCTCCATTCAATCTTCGGTGCCGTTGCTGGAGTGATGGGCACATGCTTTTCAGTATCAATTCGTATGGAATTAGCACAACCCGGCGATCAAATTCTTGGTGGGAATCATCAACTCTATAATGTTTTAATAACGGCTCACGCTTTTCCCACGACCTCTTTTATGGTGATGCCGGCGGTGATAGGTGGATTTGGGAATTGGTTCGTTCCGATTCCTATAGGTGCACCCGACATGGCATTTCCACGATTGAATAACATTCCCTCCCGGTCGTCGCCGCCTTCGCCGTCGCCCCCATCAAGCCCAGCCTTGGTAGAAGTGGGTAGCGGCACTGGGTGGACGGTCTATCCGCCCCTAAGTGGTATTACCAGTCATTCTGGAGGAGCCGTTGATCCCGCGATTTCTAGTCCTCATCTATCAGGTGTTTCCCCCATTTCAGGTTCTATCAATTTTATCACTACTATCTCTAACATGCGCGGGCCTGGAATGACTATGCATAGATCACCTCTCTCTGTGTGGTCCGTTCCAGTGACCGCATTCCCACCTTTACCATCACTCCCGGTACTAGCAGGGGCAATTACCATGTCATTAACCGATCGAAGCTTTAATACAACCCTTTTCGATCCTGCTGGAGGGGGAGACCCGATCTTATACCAGCATCCCCCTTGGTTCTTCGGCCATCCAGAGGTGTATATTTTGATTCTGCCTGGATTCGGTATCATCAGTCATATCGTATCGACTTTTCCGGGAAAACCGGTCTTCGGGTATCTGGGCATGGTTTATGCCATGATAAGTATTGGTGTTCTTGGATTCCTTGTTTGGGCTCATCATACGTTTACTGTGGGCCCAGACGTTGATACGCGTGCTCACTCTACCGCAGCTACCATGATCACAGCTGTCCCCACTGGAATCAAAATCTTTAGTTGGATCGCTACCATGTGGGGAGGTTCGATACGATACAAAACACCTATGCCATCTGCTGTAGGGTCCATCCTTCTGTCCACCATAGGAGGACTTACTGGAATAGTCCTGGCGAATTCCGGGCTAGACATTGCTCCGCATGATACTCATTACGTGGTTGCACATTCCCATTATGTACTTCCCATGGGAGCCGTTTTCGCTTTATTCGCAGGATTTTACTTCCGGGTGGGTAAGATCTCTGGTCGAACATACCCCGAAACTTTAGGTCAAATTCATTTTCGGATCACTTTCGTCGGGGTGAATTTGACCCCCTTTCCCATGCATTTCTTGGGGCTTTCGGGTATGCCACGTCGCATTCCAGATTATCCAGATGCTTACGCCGGATGGAATGCCCTTAGCAGCTTCGGCTCTCATGTATCCGTAGTTGGGATTCGTTGTTTCTTCGTGGTCGTAACAATAGCTTCGAGCGGTGAAAAGAACACGAGTGCTCCAAGCCCCTGGGCGATCGAGCCAACCACACTGGAATGGATGGTACAAAGCCCTCCAGCTTTTCATACTTTTGAAGAACTTCCAGCCGTCAAAGATACGGGAAATCTTTTTGGCCTTTTTCACTTTCCTTTTCGCGTTGTACGGTGGTGTCGCATTTTGTGCGGAAAACTCTCCGCCAGATCTAGACCTTCGCTTGGGTGAAGCTCCCCAGCCGCCCCACCCCAACCAACCCGAACCCCTCCCCCTCCCCCGCAATAACCCCTTCAATCCAGGACCTTCCGAATTTCAAGCCTCGTCTTCATCTGCAGGCGGCATGCAGCCCATTGTCTGGCTCGATCACCGGGTTTCAGCTTGGGTCTCTACCCAGCCCGGGAAAAGTGTGGTGTCCCCAACCCCATCTTGGGCGCAAAACCACATAGCGAATAGGGGGGGCTCTAATCAGGTCTTTGCCCAAACCGACTGGAGAGTAATCGGCCAGCCACTGGGAGATTCCGGTCGGAAAATCCCCCCCGAACGAATATTTGTCATTTTCCGGAACGGAGTGCACGCTCCAGCGGATTACTTTATTCGTACTTGCGAAGTGGCGACGCTAGAGGCTGGGCGGGGACATCTCAATTGGCCCCAAAAACTAGAAGTTCCCACGCAGTGGGAGCGTCTATATTGCCAAAATCGAGGCTTCGAGTACTGGAAGAAATAGGGGCTTTCAGGTCAGGGCCGCGCGCGGGGAAGTGAACAGTACCCGACGCCAAGGATTAAATGAATGCAAACCCGTCGGACAGGGATAATCATTCATTCCGGTCCCGGGGATACTCATTGGGAATCGATTAAGTTGTAGACAACATGAGGCGAAGCGCACCTTACTCGAAGTACGTGTCCGGTTTTTTTCCACGATTGCCCTACAATTCTATGGGCATTCCCTCCCGATCGCCGTCGTTACTATTACCAGCCGTCAACGACACTATGAGGAGGACGACAGACCCACACCCACAATAATATACCTCCCTTGCGGGAGCGTTTTTTGAAAAGAAGAAAATCTATTCGTAGCTATGTTGTATATATATATATTTGTACGGCCCCTATATTATAAAGGGCGATCGATCCATCAATGTGAACAATCATAGGCTGTGTGCGAGACCATCCCATCATAGTAGCTGCCTTTTCACTCAAACTAGATATTATGTCGACGCATACATATTGAAAGGTCCTTACCAGGTCAGGCCAGGTTGATATTCTATCTATTTCCACGCCGTATACTTCTTATACGATTCGAACATAGTGAGGCGACGACGGAGAAGAGCTGGCGGTGAGTGATGGAATATATTTCTCCAGCTACTGAGTAGATAAGATTTTAGATCCCGATATCATTCACACTATACAAGAGTTAACCCCGAATGAATATCGTTCGTTCACTGGTGAGCTCACCCGCATTCACTTCGCTCACCCAATGCCAATTCTCAATATGGGTATGCACTTAGTTCAATGCCAATGGTTCGGGGTCGAATCAAGCATACCTTCAATTCCAATATTGGATTGAACTTCCAGGTAAAATGAAGGAAGCGAGACCACGTAGGAGAAGCTGCTGCCGATGCATGCATATTGTTTCTTAATTTGTTGTTCGGATATATATATATATATATAGTCGGTAGTCCCTGTATCCAGATATGGCGCCCCTGGATATATAGGCCAGCGGAGCATGACTATAGATAGTTCCGTGGGAATGAACCTCATCCGGAAATTGTGAACTGGGCCCCCCTTTAGATAGTAGGGGCATCAAAGTATTCCATCTACTATATACGTAACATGAGTGGCCCGATGATCTACTCTTTCTCCATCCGATCAGCTCAGCGCGGTCATTCATGAGCAATCGACTTCATGAGATAGATCAACCCCTAATCGTGCCCTACTATTTGAAAGGGAGTAGTATTCCGATCAAGCAAGAAAAGCTGACCCCATTCTCCTGAGCCCGGCCCGGCTATGATATGAGGCGGAGGCAGCATATCATGACGAAAGGAGGCCGAGGGCTACTATAGATATAGATCGGGTTTCTGCCGCCGCACGCCCTCTATCCATATATGGGACCGGCACGCCTAAGGACGGGCAGCATATATAGGGCCAGTCTCCCCTTGGTCTAACCTGCCCACCTCTGAGCTGAGCTAAGCTTCTAGGGTCGAGTGGCGGCAATGCCCAAGCAGCCCCTGAGCTAATCGTTTGGGGAGTCAGTATAGGGGAGCACCCCAACGACTGATAGGAAAGGTTGACTGCCTGGGCCCTTCTATCTGGGGCCCCCGGGAATGAAGTCCATCACCGTCCATCCATCGAAGTCTATCTACGCCCTACTATAGTTCCGTACCGATACAGTAGGCATTGAACCTGCTGCCATTAGAATAGTAGGGCCCATATAATAGTAGGGCCCCATAGAATAGTAGGGCTTGTCTTGATAGAACCCGCTCTTGACTTTTGATAGAACGGTGACGAGGAAGTCGAGGGCGGCTATACCGACTTCAGTTCAGGGCCTTTAGTCACCTTCACCTCTGCATTGATGCTCGACCTTCACCCCTGCATCCACTCGCCCTCACGATCTATAGCTCATCCGCCCCGCCCCTATATAGAGAGGATATTGGGCCCCCTACTTAGCTCAAATACCAAGGGGCCCTATATATTCAAGATGAAAGTGAAAGCTTGCCAACTATTGCCGATGAACCACCCACCCCCTTGCCGAATAGTAGGGCCAGCCGAATAGTAGGGGCCCACCCACCCCTACTATTAGAAGGACCCTACTATTCAACTTAGCCAGGGTGGGCCCCTTTTCGAATCTTCCTCAATTCTATAGAGCGCCCTTTCTAGAATTAATTCACTCCAGATTCTCTCCACGAAACGAAATGATACTCGCGGTATACCTTCATTATCATGAAGGTAAGGGCTAATCTTAGAATAGTAGGGCTCTTAGAATAGAATAGAATAGAATAGGGCGGGGCTGCCATTAATCAGCTCATAACTTAAGACTAGATTCTAGATCCTATACGTAACATGCCTACCCCCTACCCCCTACTATTGCCCCTTTTTTCTAGAATTGCCCAACAAATATATATTGCCTCCCACCCCCGCATGTGCCCTGTTCACATGCGGGGGTGGGCCCCTACTATTCTATGGGGAGGCCTCCCACAATAATATATGCAGAGGGCTGCCTTCTAAGGCATGTTACCCCCTACTATTCTAAAGGCCCTACTATTCTAAAGGGAGCCCTATTATTCTATTATTCCCCTACTATTCTATGGCCCCTACTATTATAAAGGGCGATCGTGGGTGAGAGGCAAGTGTTCCCATCCCATCCAAAGTTTCTATCCGGAAGACTAGTCTATGTATTCTAATCCTCCCACCCCCAGGCAACCCTCATCCGACGTTAGGAGGGTGAGGATAGGATTTCTTTCTGATAATATGCCCGCATTTTATATAGTTGGGGCCCGCCCTCAAATTATATGGGCAACTAGATCAAGCCTAGAACCATTGTAGGGCTGCCCTCCGGCCCGCGATGAGGGCAAGAATGAAAGCTCGAGCTAGATTAGTTAGGGAGGGAGTTCAGGATGGAGAACCCGATAGGCAATAGGCGGCTATAATGAGAATTCCCGGCTATCCGGGTGGCGGAACTAGAGGAAGGATGGAACTAGCTAGAGACTAAATACGAGATAGCATTAGCGAGATCTCCCCGTTTCCCAGAAAATAGTAGGGCGCTCGGCCCTCAAATTCTATGGGACGACTATCAATGAAACAAACTCCCTGATTCCGGGCCCATAGAATCAAAAAGCACCTTACCTGCCTTTAGAATAGTAGGGCATGAAGGGCCCTTACCTTAATTAGGCCATGAAGGTAAGGGCCCTACTATTCTAAGGTTGCAGCGGATAATTTGAAGCGCCGAAAAATCTTTATCTCTCAACGGCCTTCCGCCTATAGATAGTAGGGCTCACTGCGTTCAAACAAGGGCCCTATAGATAGTAGGCAACAACATTTTCTTTATTGACTGACTGGCTCATCACAACTTAAAAAAAAGCTAGGGTATCACTAATCAAGTAACAAATTGATTTTAGATTGATCGCCAGCGGCACAGTCTTCTATACGTAATATGAATAGTGCCGGGTAGGATGGGCCTTAGAATAGTAGGGCCCGTAGGGGGCTGATTAATTACAGTGTGCATTCACGCATGAAGCAACTATGATTCCCGGGGATTCTAGTGGTGGGTGGGAGAACCTACTATTATAAAGGGGCCCCCTATCAATTCTATGGGGCAACCTCTAGCAGGCTAATTAATTGACGGCTACCCCTACCCCCGATGCCGTTGTGGGCATGTTACGTATAGAATCTTGACTGCCCTATTATTCTATTATTCAACCGGGGGGAGTTCAGGAGGATGAATTGTTGAGGCGAGAGATGGCCCTACTATTCTGACGGGGGTGGGAGGATAGCCGCCCGCCGCCCTTTTTTATATAGTTGGCCCACCCCCCCAACCGGGCTGCCCCTACTATTCTAAAGGGCCCCCCTGGGCGGCAAGGTTGGATTACGCGATAACCTATTGCCATGGTAGGGCGGCTATCCACCCACATGAACACCCCGCTTCCCTTATGGCATCAGCCTGCCACCTTCCCGGCCCAACTATATAAAAAAGGGCTGCCTTTAGAATAGTAGGGGCCCTACCCCCTATATTAGAATGGGCCCTACTATCTATAGTTGCAGGTGAGGCCCTGGCCCTTTAATAGTAGGGGGTAGGGGCCACCCGGAGGGAATTCTAGTTCTACCCTGGCGTACCCTATATCCTCCCAACCACCCCGCCCCATGAACACCCGTCTATTAGTTGAAGGTGCTTAATGGCATCAGCCTGCTAGCAAATAGAATAGATCCCTCTGCACCGGCAATATAATAGCAGCCCCCCCGGTGCATGCAGAGGGATCTATTCTATTTGTTAATTAATGTACGCCTGCGGAGGGTTACTATATTTGCGGGAGGTAGATTAGTTGGTGGGAGGAAGATGGCAACCCGGGCCTCCCACCTTGGGGATGGGCTTCCCCCCACCCAACTACCTCTCCCGGGCCGGGCCCCTTCTTTTCAATTAATTCCGGCCCATTCTCCCCAATCCAGGGCCAATCTGGGGCCGGGTGGCCTCAACCCCTGTAAGAAATAAATAGGCACTTCCTCTTCCACTGAAGCTGCCTCCGCCGCGGATACTGAAGTTCCCGCCCCCCTTGTCCTGGTGGTTCTATCTAGGTAAACAGGTCAACTGAAACTGGAAAAGATCCTGCTTCTCAATCAACGAGGTAAACCATATCTCCCTATAATACCCTTGCTACTATTGGTGGCTAGGGATCTCCAATCCTTCCTAGTACGGGGCTTAGACATTACCTATAGGCTGCGGGCAATGGAACCCATAGAAGGGATGTGGCGGGCTATCGATCCCGATCAGTAGTTTACCCAGTTCCTTCGGATGACTAAGAACCTATTGATTCAGTTGCTATCATGAGAAGATGTGAAACTCCGAACCTGGCATGAGAGAAGAGTGCACCCCAGACAATAAATCTTTCTAAAACGGAGTATGCACGGGGCGGGCCATCCCACACGGTTCAGGAAGGGTGGGCGGCCATCCGGGGCAGCAATAGGAAACGATGCCGCCCTACTATTCGGCAAGGGCCCTACAATTCTACGGGGGAGAGGCCGGTGCCCCAACTAGAGCATGTTCTATCTGCTGCTCCCCCCGCATATAATAGTAGGGCCCTTGCCGAATAGTAGGGTACCGGTTGGCCCTCAAATTCTATGGAGGTAGGTTCAAGAAAGAAGGTAGGTAGGTTCGCCATAGAATAATAGGGCTAGCCCAGTTAATGAACCACCCGCCCCCTTAGAAATTATAGGCTCCGGTTGGGAGGCAGGGAGTTAGCCGCCCAGGAAGGGTAGTCGTCCTTCATTCACCAGGATGGATTGTCCCTACTAGAACTATATTAGCAGCCGGGCCCTCAAATTCGCCAGGGCGGAAGGTATAACTTTCTACTGGTTGGAGGAGCGGAAAGTAACGAGTTGGATGGGTGGGATGGATTGTTGGATGGGACTCTTAGGGGGTGAGGGATGGCCCTTAGAATAGTAGGGGCCATCCGATGGAGCCTCATTCACTATAGTTGGAGCCCGAGCCCATAGAATTTGAGGGGAGCCAGCCCAGTTGGAGAATTCACCTGAAGGGTGTGTTCAGCAAGGAGACTGAGAAAGTGCCCCGAGAATGCCAACTACCTTTATCATAGGCAACAACCGTTATTAGTTTAACACCCCCTCTTTTGTTATCCATCCGTGTAGCCTTCAGAACGAACCTCAACTAACTTTCTATATCCGGTGTAAAGAACTAACTGCTGGAGCTAAGGCCGGAGCCCTTTATAATAGTAGGGCCTTCACTGCTGGAGCTGCCCTAAAATTCGCCAGGGCGGCCCTACTATTCTATGCCTACAATTCTATAGGGCCCTTTAGAATAGTAGGGGGACCGGGGAGGCCCTTACAAATAGTAGGGCCTGCCCTCCTTATTCTAGTTGGAGATCTCGCTGGTTGGGGGGGCCAAGGATGTTGGATTGTTCGATTGATTGGATGGTAACAGTCCCCATAGAATAGTAGGGCGTTTGGATTTTATCGGCAGGCCGCATACCCCCTCTATTTGAGAGGTAAGGGGAATGGGCAATAAAGTATTCTCCATCCGGGGGTCCAACCGTCCCGGGGGGTCCTACCGATGCAGGGAACTGAATGAAGAACTACCGAGCCCCTACTATTCTAATGGGGACCCCCCCGCATATAATAGTAGGGGCCATAGCCTAGCCTATAATTTGATAGGCGGGGGGGGCCAACTATATAAAAAAGGGCCATAGTAGGGCTCAAATTCTATGGCAATAAAGTCTTCTCCTCCTGAACCGGGGCCCCTTTATAATAGTAGGGGCGGCGGGTGGGAAGCCCTGGATCACAACTCTAGTTGCTGCTCCCGGCCCCTTTCAAATAGTAGGGGGAAAGCACAATAACATTCTCAAGGGAAACCCGTAATCTTCATTTCATGAAGGATTCCGGCCTGCTTTGTCCATCCTTTGCATGCACGTGAAGAGACCCCCTCTTTGGCCTTCCCGATCGAGGAGTAATGATCCATTTTCCCTACTGCCCGGGCCCTACTATTTATAAGGGAAAGTAAGGGACCCTCTTGAAAGTAAGGGCTCGCAACTATGGATAGTAGGGCAAGCACGCAAGGAAACTAGCCACCAGAAATCCCAGCTACAGCCAAGTCAGCCGCCTGCATCTGCCTACTATTTCTAAGGGGCAACCCTACTATTTATTTGCTTTCGGATTCGTGGTGGATGGACGAATGAAAGAAGCTTAACCCCCTTTCCTGAGTAGGTGGAACCCTATTGGAGTAAAGAGGACCCCTACGGGCGGCAGAATAGCTGGATGGCATCCGATTAGCGGTGAAACCCCTAACCAAATTAGGACTACGGTTATCCGGCCGCCCAACTATATAAAAAAGGGCGCATATATAAAAAAGGGCCCCTTTAATAGTAGGGGGTAGGGGCGCCCGCCCTACTATTCTAAAGGGGGCAGATTCTTCGTTAAGTAGCATAATTGTTCAGTGGTCCAACATTGGATCTCACTAATCAGTGCAAGGCCATAAACCTAGGATAAACTGAACCTGGAAGCGGATCTTTCCTATATGGATCTGGATGAATGGTAGAAACACTAATTAGGCGGAATGCCCGGACCTCTGTCTCTGTTTTCTTTGCCTCTGTATAATTGATTTGTAGGAACACAACGCAATAGAATAGTAGGGCACGCCCTATCAATTGAAAGCCTTCGGCATCAAAGATAGAGGTAGAGAGCGTAGGAGAGGAGGCAGCCAGATAGCTAGCATCTTAGTCAGCAACATATGAACCAGTTCCAGATCCCGTTGACCAAACAAAGGCAGCACCAGGAGCCCCACCCCCACCCCCACTATTTTCAGGTAAGGGTCCCTATTATTCTATTATTCGGGCTCCCACCCACAACCATCCTCATCCTGCATCTGCATAGAGAGCCAGTATTCCTTCCAGTCTATAGTTCAGATGGAGTCCGGTTCCAGTTCTTTATTTAGTCCAGTCACCTCAGTTATTATTATATTCAGTCGTGAATGACCTGTCTGATTCCCGCTAAGCTCTACTCTTTTTTTCTGGCCCTTTTTTATATATGGGAAATCATGCTAGCTTTAGAAATCCCCTTAGAATAGTAGGGCCGGGGCCATTTCCTATTGAGATCCATAACCCGCTCCGGTTCCCCCTACTATTCTAAGGGGAGTTTGGGAGCCAGTAAGAACGACTCTTCCGGATCGATATCTTGTTACAGCATCCCTGGGTGAAGGCATAGGCCGTAGAGGCAAAGGCAGATCGATAACCCGTCGATCCAGTCCCCCCTGGCATAGAATTGTAGGCATCCGCATCCCCTATATTATAAAGGGCCAAGTCAGAAGCAGATACGGCCCTACTATTCGGCAAGGCGTGGGGAGAATCAACCTTTGTAGGCGTACGAAATCAGGCTGACGTCAATGGTAACTTAAGGCACTGCCCTTTAAATAGTAGGGGTGCATGCCCTTTATATCATCGGGGTTGACATCAGTAGCAACCCGGAGCCTTAAAATAGTAGGGGGCGCAAGAGTAACTAGACCAGCCAGTTACCCCCTACTATTCTAAAGGCACGCATCCAGAAGGCAACATAGGTGACGCAGCCCTACCCCCTACTATTAAAGGGGCCCTTTTTTATATAGTTGGCCCGCCCTACTATTCTAACCCCATAGAATAGTAGGGGGCTCGCAACCAAAATAGAAAGGTCTAGGTCTCGATCCCGAGCCCTCCCCTTTCTAATATAGGGCTATGGGGCATGCTTTGATGCTTGCTTCCCTGCCTTTGTTATTGATGGTTCTGAGCCTTCTATTCTATAGTTGGGTTATGGGTTTCGAAGTGCCTACTATTCTAAAGGGCAGCAGGATGTTGGTTCTAGTGCTGATACATTGAATGATTCAAGGTAAACTATTCGCGCTGATGCCGCTCGATGGCGGGCCTTAGCTGCTAATACCGATACTGGTTCATAATTTGCCCTTTACTCTACCCCTTACAACTTATAGGGCATCTGCAACTATAGGATCTTATGAATCTGGGACTAGATCTGATAGCTATGGACCAAAAGGATCAACTGATTAATCAACTGTATCTGCTACTCGATCTAAAAGAGTAAACTGCGGCAACAATAGCCCTTTATAATAGTAGGGAGGGCCGGGCCCTTTCTAATATAGGGGGCTATGGGCGGATCAACGGCTTGTTAAGCTACTGGTACAGATGCAGGCTGCTGACTCGGAAAAATGCCCTACTATCTAAAGGGCTGCTTGCTTAGATGCCTCCGCCCTACAATTTGATAGGGGCGGTGGGACTGTGACTGGTTCACGTTCACGGTCTGTTAGGTCCACTCAGTAAACTGTCTATGCTGCTTCTGGCGGGTACCCTTTGCCATAGTAGGGCGATCGGTGAAGCTACTGGGGACTCTGCATGTGCATCACTAAGGGCTCTGGATCTCGATCTCGATCAACAGGCTCTGGGGCAGGTGCTTTATTCCCGGTATTTTGCCCGTAGGGGAATCTGTTTCAATTATATCAAAAAAGGGCCCCTACTATTTGTATATATATAGGCAGGCAACTGCTTCTTTACTGGGTTATTAATCCACCCTAGCTACTGGATCACCAACCCCGTCTACTTACTCTGAAACTATGAACTCCTTGGGATCTGCTACCGGTAGCTCTGCGCCCATCAAATTGTAGGGCTGTCGCCTTTGCTTTCACTTCTACTGCCATCTCTCTAGCTGCTTTCGAAGCCTCTGCCTATGCCTTGATTATTTATGTGGGAGATATAGTCGAAGTTAACCCATCGAAGCCAAAGGACACATAGACACGGGCAACATCCCTGTTAGCTCGGGATCCATAGTCCCCATAGCCCTATATTAGAAAGGGGAGGGCTCGGGATCAATAATGAAAGGGCCAACCCGGCCAACTATATAAAAAAGGGCCCTTTAATAGTAGGGGGTAGGGCATCCTATAATTTATAAGGGCTAAGGGATTCTATACGTAACATGCCCGCCCCCCCTATATTATAAAGGGCAGAACGTTTCCCACTTTATTCCCTACTATTCTATGCGGTCCCATAGAATTGCCCTTTTTTCTAGAATTCGAGCCCGCTATAGAATTGATAGGGCCGCCATAGAATTGATAGGGCCGCATCAGCTTGCTAGCAATAATATGCCCCAACGCCCAACTGATCGAAGGATCAGAGAAGGCCCCCCCCTATCCTATCCTATCCTATAAATTATAGGCGGCTCTATGGGCAGTTTACTCACAACCTACCCTACTCAACCACAGGATGCAAGGAAGGAGCCAAGGATTTACCAAGGCCCTTTTTTATATATGCGGGAACGAAGCACACCAAGCATTGATCGATGGAAGCATGGATGGAAAGAAGGAATCTTGCTCTTCCGTAAGCCGGGCTACGAAAGAAATAAGCTGGGCGGCCCCTATATATTTGAGTTCGGGTAGGATAAACTGGGAAGTCTTAATAGTGAAAGGCCACCTTCGAACTATATAAAAAAGGGCGAATAGTAGGGCTCACCCTGCATGCCTACCGGAATGATAAATAGTAGGGGGTATGCATGCAGGGGGTAGGGCATTCAGATGAGGTATAACCCGGGGAACTATGATTCTGCAGGGTGGGAAACTATAGTTCCGGAGATAGGTTGCCCGGCGGGTGGTGCAGGGGGCCCCTACTATTCTATGGTAGGGAGGAACCTCTCCCTATAGACAGTAGGCGAATTGATACGATATCCTCTTCTTCCTAGAAGAAAGGGTATTGATTACTGGGGGTCTGCATAATGAGCATAGATGCTCCTCCTTCCCCTCCCGTAACAATTAGTATGGATCCTCCGCCCTATTATTAGATTATTCGTCCAATAACTCTAGATACTCCTCTCATTTGGGCAGGAGGAGTAAAGGTTCTAATGTATCCTATCCCCCTGGCAGCCTTTATATCATCGGCGGAGTCAGGGTTAACGAATTCAAATGTGGTGTGGACCGGGTGTGGGTGGGAATAGAACTCCGGTATAGGGGATTCGTTTGACCAACCAGCATCAAAGATGGGTGCCCTTTATTAGATTATTCACAGAAAGAATTATCCCCGTAGGGCCCGCCTCCATCATCCCAGTGGGGCCCTACTATCTATTAGGCCGGGCGGGGAGACCGGCTAAGTGTTACTTACGTCCAAGTGCTGCCTCCGAACCTCCTATTCCCACCCACCAACTATATCCCCCCGCCCAACTATAGTAGCTTCCCCCCCCACCCTGCAGGGAGGCCCCATCTATGTCCCCCCGAGGGCAGTGGTCATCAACTCGTCGTAAGGTCCATGATTAAAGCCTAAAGCTTCCCTACCAATGGCATATATAAAAAAAGGGCCCCGCCTCCACTTCTGTTCTACAAGGTAGTCTCCTCCTCCCCAAGAGAACTATTCGTTAAGCCTTCCAACTCTAGGTAAGCATGCATGCAGAGGTCCGGTATTAGAGAGAGCCTAACCCGGAGGAATGGAACTGAACAGGGAGGGCCTAACAAATCCTTATAGCCAATTCAGTCTATGGGCTCTGATCCGTACGCTTCTTCCCGCCAGAAGACCAATTATATAAAAAAAGGGCGAGTGAATCTGTCTCGGTAACAGATCGGCCCCTTTATATCATCGGCGGCTAGGGATTGTAGCAGCTCAGTTCCTCCGGGCTGTCTGCCTCCGGGATAGGAGACAACAAATCCTATCTATCCGGAGCTTATGAGTGGGGAAAAGGGAGATGCCCAATCTGTATCAACTATATAGCTGATAAAAGGGATAGAACTGAATAAAAGACTATGCTTCCATCCACTGTCACCCGTTAATGACTCATCCCCCCCTCTCTCTTAATGGGCCGAAAGGGATTGCCATAAAGCCCATTAAGAGAGAGGGGGGGACAGGGAGTGAGGGTAAGTTTCGAACCGGGCCACCCGAACGCACTATAGTTCCCACCCGCCTATAGAATGGTAGGGCCCCTTAGAATAGTAGGGGAGGTTCATGCAGACGCACCACCCCTTTGTAGTTCCCAATATTGATCAGGGGCCCATAGAACCAATTCCCTGCCCCCCTCTATGATAAGCCCTACTATTCTCAAGGGGGGGTAGGGCATCTCCGCATTCTCCATTCTAGGATGCCTGATCAATATTGGGGGGCACTTCTGCACCACTATAGCCACCTGCCGGCTAGGTGGCGGTTGGGTAGGTAGGTTCATTCTAGTGGCAGATAGTTTTGAGATGGCCCTACTATTTATAAGGCCCCGCCTGATCAATATTGGGGGGCACTTCTGCACCACTATAGCCACCTGCCCCGGTTAAGTTGGGTAGGTAGGTTGGGTAGGGAAGTAAAGTATGCCTGTTTGCCCTATTATTCTATTATTGGGGGCAGGCAGATTCTATACGTAACATGGGTGGGAGCCCATAGCCTTTTTGATATTAGGGCCCCCCTACCCCTACCCCTACCCCGGCCCCGGCCCCGGCCCCGGCCCCGGCCCCGGCCCCGGCGGGGCCCTACTATTCGCGAAGGGGGCCCGCATTTTATATAGGGGGCCCGCCCCCCTATATAAAAAAGGGCGAAGGGGGCCCGCATTTTATATAGTGGGCCCCGCCCCGCATTTTATATAGTGGGCCCGCCCCCCTATATAAAATGCGGGCGAAGGGGGCTATTGTTGCCCTTTAGAATAGTAGGGGGAGCTCGACAATTTAGCATGCCCGTAGGTCCGCTTCCCTATAGAATTTTTGGGGCCGCTCCGCTGCCCGCTTCAATAATCTGTTTGGGGGCCCGTAGGGGTATGCAGGGGCCGCTGTAGGGCTTCATTCATTATCCGCTGCCCGCCAACTATATAAAAAAAAGGGCAATAATCTGCCCTTTCCTACAATAATATGAAGGAGGGGCGAGGGCTAGGCGGGCCCTTCAAATATAGGGGGTATGCAGGGGAGCTTTACAAACTCGGAGGGGCATTCCGTATCCGAACATAATTGTTAGGGGGTTGGGCGAATAGAACTTAGTTAAGACTAGCTCGGATTCAATGCCCCCCTTTACCCTGCCGGGGTAGGGCAGTTCTTCCTTTGGCATGTTACGTATAGAATCTGGAATCTAGCCCATTGAATTGTAGGGCGCAATAAAGCTATAGAATAATGGCCCCCCTTTATAATAGTAGGGGGCGCCTAGGGGAAGGGCTATAGTGGCGGGGCACCCATGTTACGTATAGAAGATATTCACCATAGCCCCGCCCCCTTAGAATAGTAGGGCAATCAATTGAAAGGCTTGTTAGGTCACTCCCTGCTGCCCCATAGAATTTTAGGGAACCTCTGCATGCATGTTCTCCTAGTCTTTGACTCTGTCACAGCAGAACCTCCCTGGCGAATAGGAGGGGATAGTAGGGCAGTTGGTTGTCCCCCCTCCCCCCTTATTTAGTTGTTTAGGGCATAATTTTCTTTCCCATTAGAATAGTAGGGCCCTTTCTAATATAGGCAAATCATTCAGTCGTAAGTTAGAATTCAGTCGCCCCGCCCCTTGTCTATAATTCTCATTCAGTCGTAAGCCCGCGAAGGCTAATCTGCATCGAAGCTGCCCTCCCCTACCTCGATATGCGTGCAGGGGACCTCTGCTTCAATAACCTTTGACTCTCACCTCTGCTGGCCGCCTATATTAGAAAGGGCCCTACTATTCTAATGGGATAGCGGTAGCATTCTCGATTATTGGTTCTCAACTCCGGATAGAAGGTCTCAAGGATGGAGAAGTGGTTGCCGTAGGGGCCTAGTGCCTAACCCTCACCCCCTCGGCCGGCTCCTTGCATCGGACCATCCTGTCCTGGAGTTATAATATAGTATCCCTGCCTCCAACTATATAAAAAAGGGCTCCCCTACCCTAAGGGCCCTTTTTTATATAGGGGGCCCGCGGGGGCCATAGAATTGATAGGGAGGCCTATTATATTATTGTAAAGGGGAATTGATAGGGTTAGGGCAGAAGTACTATCCTGAACCGGGGGTGAGGATGGGAGGTAGTTCTGCCTTTTCATCGCTGCAGAGCCCTACTATTCTATGGGCTAGTCGATGGTAACAGCATTGGATGCAGCTCCAGCTAGAACTGATCAAGAACCATGCCAACTAATCTGATAATGGCGGCATCAGGGAGCCATAGAATAGTAGGGGCCCCGATGCAGCATCAGTTATAGCCCCGATGCAGCATCAGGGAGCCATAGAATAGTAGGGCCGGAAATAAAGAAAATGAAAGGCTCGGACCGTGGGTGCCTTCCCAGGCCCTACAATTCTATGGGGACGGCGATTCTGAATGTTACGTATAGAATCGCCCACTATATAAAAGGGCCCTACCATTCTATAGGCGAAATGATCCAGCCATTAGTAGGAGACTTACTGTACGAATGCCATCCGAGGATCCATAGTCGCTTCTTGCATCGTATATAGAATCACTTGTGTCGCGCACGCTTGCGGCTGGGGCTCAAGGTTTGATCAAAATGGAGGAGGGTAGCAGCGGGTGTGTGAGCGATGGATACTGACAGCCATGATGGATCGGTTCTCCCCCTTTCCATGGGACATGGTTTGACAACGCGAGCGAGACAGACGTACCGGAGAGAAGGCGGCGCCCATGCCAAATAGTAGGGGGGCTTGTGCTACTGGAGGAAGCTAGCCCTGCTGCCTGCAGAGGGTGTGATCTGGGATCGATCTGCGCCACCCCGATTGATTATGCGCCCTTTTTTCTATAATTGGATCGCCCGGTGGTCCCAGGGCGGAGACTCGAAAACAGATCCCCGAGCAAGACATCATCTCCGAACTAGGCCCTTTATATCATCAGGCGCGCCGTCAGATGCGGGTGCATCTAATAGTTGATAGTAGGGGCGAGTAATGCTTGGTTTCATTCTCCTCCATTCATGGACATGGCGGCGGTGGTTATGTCATGTTATGTCATGTTTGCTCCCAGAAGCTGTGTCCGATGGGTCGATTCATTCATTCAATTAATTGGGCGGGATAATTCGTACACCTGTAGGGAATTGATTGGGCTGTACACCCGGGGGCCTACCTCTATATTGGCGGGGGGCCCGGTCACCAATCCCCACTATAGAGGTAGGGGGCCACCGTAGGGGCCCTACCTCTATATTGGCGGGGGGCCCAATCATACTGCCCTATTGATTCTAGGGGCCCGGTCACCGGTCATATTGTAGGGGTTCATATTGTCGAGTTCTGGCCCTTTATAATATAGGGGAGCTTGGAATCATTCATATCTTGAGTTTGGGCCTATAGAAACTATAGTAGGGGGGGTCACCAATCATATTGATTGCTGATTGTTGATTGTTGTCTGGATTCCCCATCCCATGAATAGGTGTTGCCCTATTCTTAGAGTGGGGGGCTCCATGAATAGGTGTTTGTTTTCATTCTGGACTGGCCCATCCCGTGGGGCCCAATTCCCCTAGGGAGAGGGGCCCTACTATAGATGGGCCCCAAGGAGGGGGGAGAGAATTCCGCATTAATTTGGCACGTAGGGGCTCCCTACTATAGATAGGCTCCTAGGTCGAGGGAGAGAATCATTAATCTGGCACTATAAAAGGTAGGGGGCCAGCTTCCCCATACATAATAGGTCTGGCCGGGAGGGAACGTCTGGGGGGCACCTGCTGCAAGGAAATAGAATAGGGTGGGTGGGGAGAGAGAGAAACATTCACCTGCTGCAAGGGAATAGTACGACGGTCATCCCACTATAGAGGTAGGGGGCCTACGGTGGGGGCGATCGGGGGCCCACTAACGAGGGGGTTCCTACCGACCTTGGGAACATCCCTGGGCCATGGCACGGTTACGCGTGCTTGGTGTGGCACCAGTGACCGGATGAGGGAAGGGGTCCAACGCGGTCGGTCAATGAGGCGGCTAAGCCGGAATAGAAGTCGAGAGTCCCGAATGGAGAAATCTCGGCCAGATCTCATTGGGGAGAATCGGGACTCCTAGAGGACTACTCCGTACAAGAGCGGTCTTGGCAGTCATTCTTGCCCACCGCCCATAGAATTTATAGGGCCCGTTCAGAGATTTCCCCGCTTTCGTTCATCCAGCCCGGGGCCCCTACTAGACTATATAAAGGGGGGGGCGGCCAACTATATAAAAAAGGGCTCCCCTACCCTATATTAGCCGGCAGCCCGGGGCTAGCTAGGGAGTGGGCAGTCTCTCCCGACCTATCGCCCTTTAGAATAGTAGGGGGGGGAACAAGAATTGGAGTTTCGGTGGATCTCGAAGACTCGAGAAATGGTTCGGTGCTACATCTGCTCCGTATCACTACCCTACCGGCGAATGGGTCGGTCATAGCAGGCGGGATGGGAACGAAGGGGAACTGTAACAGTTCCTCCTTGTGAAAGGAATTGTTCAAAAACTAGCCGAGTGGGCCCTATCATAATATAATGGATCAGATTGGAACTGTGGAGAATGGTTCAGTAAGGTTGAGACCCCCCGTTATCCAATAAGAATCATGATAGATGCTTTTCCAAGAACCATTTATCTGAACTCAGTCCTACCTCCCTACTTTTGAGGACTTAAGGCGCGGGGGAGATTCCTTGGGGCTGATCAAGCTTTGGGCCTAGCCCATTGATTGATATGTCTCGGGCCCCCCCCTTTATATAATTGCATGCACGCTCTACGATAATTCTAAACCGGCTCACGTACCACTCCGGTGAACGAACAACCCGAATTCAATAAGGATAAACAGTTCAGGTCTGCTGTTGCACTCCGGGTCTCTTCCGCTTTCCCGCGATTCTCTCTATAGTTGGAAAAGACTTACCGCGCCGGCATGCACCCCGGCTTCGTCCTCGAGTCCTGTCGCCCTACGGGGCTACCCAATTCTCTCGGTGCTGGTAACTAGAAATCTCCTCTTAGAGCATTCATATACTACCTAATTATGCCTCTCGGTGCTGGTAACTAGAAATCTCCTCTTAGAGCATTCATATAATAGGGTTCGGCTCTACCATAAAACGTCACATACTGCCCTTCCTGCCCTTCCTAACCTTCCCTCCCTACCCTTCCTAGCATGTACTCTCCACTCTCAAAACAAGCTCAACTCCACAACAGTGCTACTCTCCACTCTCCAAACAGTACTCTCCTTCAACCTAACCTTCCCTTCCAAACGTCCTATCCTTACACAGAAAACAGAATGTTTCTCCCGCGTATTGTGATTCGAACCATTCAACATTGACCAAGTCTTTAGCAGGCCCTTTATGCTTGATAATATTCCCAGCCTCTTCGGTGAGTAAGGTATAGCTTTTGGGTGCTAAGAAGATACCTCTCTTGACAAAGTGCTCCATCTTTAGCTTACCCCCTATATTATAAAGGGCGGTGGGAGAGATTTCATCTTCTGGGAGAGGACTTCCTAGAATGGCGGAGTCAGTATCGGTGTAGTAACAGTCGGGTCTGGAGATGTATTTGTACATATGAATACGGGAATGAGCTGCCCTACTATCTATAGGCGCAGCTGCCAATTGAACAGCCGAGATCTTTGGTGGATTCCAGTATTTGTCTTTGACATTTCCGGTATTGCTGACGTAGCTTACGATATAGTACTGTTCGCTCAGCTTGTTCCCAAAGATCAAATTTTCCCTCTGTGTCAAATAGTCATATCTATCCCCCTTAGAATAGTAGGGGCATACCTCTGTTATGGTACTTTTTGGGTTGATACCGAATCTACCGTAGAGCGAGTTCATGAGGATCTTGTAGCCATAAGCCATAGCATCATCACCGGATAGCTTAGCTTCTTGCCTTCTCCCGATGTCACAAAGCTATCGAAAGGACTAGGCTTCTTCTCAAACAAGTAGCCCCTCATTGGGAATATCTTGTAACCTAAGTCGCGTGCATAAATCAATTCTTCGCTGAAATACACGCCAACGAATTGTTGGCCCAGTTGGGAACAGTAAAGTGTCATTATGATCCCTATATGGTAAGAATGGTCGAGTAATGGTACTAGGACACACTACATAAGCCTCAATAAAACCATACAAGTTGGACAATTCCTGGCCTTCCAAATTAGCATGCCATACAGGCGTACCCCCAGGCATTGGGCAAGATTTCATGATATATGGGTATAATGAGTTGACGTCGTAGTAGTACAGATTTTCACCATATGGCTTATACGTATCAGCATGGCCTCCATAATACCCACGCCGAATGAATGTATCTTCATTCCTGCTTGGGATATGGATAGGCCAACTAATTGGATCGTAATAGCTCGTACGATAAATGGTCATAGCTAGCGCTGACAATGTCAAGCAATTCTCGATATCAACTTTCTTTCTTTGTACTGATTCCAATAAATATCTTGTGCCTTAAGCATAACACCACCTAACAGACGAATATCCTGTATCATATACTCCAGCAGTTGCTCTCTAAGATCCATCAGATTCGACACTCGCACTTCGTCATGTGGGATGGATCCTTTAGAGCCTAATTGCGGACATAAAGTCTTAGCCAATGTAGCCAGACTACTAGGTAGCAGAGTGTATGAATCTCTTATACGGAACAGCCGTTTATTTCCCTTATACACTGATAACTCGTAAAGCTTAAGATTCCTCATGAGAGGTTTGATGGTGTATCCCTTATCCGCACGAGAAGCATAATATTTCATTAATAGAATACCATCGAATCGTGAGAAGTTATGGAAGTAAACCGTTCGAATATTAGTTCGATCAGCAAGTATTGCTAAATGCTCTAGAAAGTCGAACAACATTCGATCACTCCTGTCTTCAAATTCAGGTATATGAATGATGTCATCTTCACTGAAATATGTTTCAAAGGCATAATCCGAGTAGACCCCTATATCTTCACCCGGCCTAAGCGCTATGAACCCCGCTGCGTAGGGCACATGAACATTATTGATTAGAACTGTCTCCGTATCGGCTACAATGAAAGGCCTCCTTTCCTTAGTTGTAGGTTTGAGTGCAGGTACATGATTGGGATAACGACGACTCTTCCTACCCATAGCTTCCACTTCTTGTGGTTCACGTGGTTCACCACAACCATCTATGCCGGCATTCATTAATTGCAGAATTATGGCATCCATTTCCTCGGAGCTAAGAGGTACCTCTTTTTCCTGCATATCTGAGAGATACACTCGAATGAATATACCTGATAGCAGTGCTTTATCGTATTTCTCAGCTTTTTGAATACAGAGTTTCAAGATCTTAGCATATACATCCTTATGAGCAGCATTCCCGCTTTTATCTTTTAACTCAATAGCAGTACCAAGTGTAAAGGCAACATCTCCGGTTGGTATTTTCATGACATAACCTATGGTAAACCTACCTTTCTTAAACTCAATATTGTATGCGTACTTCATTAACAGCTGCAGTACTACCAATACTATCATTTCATAATCAGCGCATTGGAGGTAAGGCGCTTTAAATCCAACTTCAGCTATTCTCAATCCTACATATGGATCCAGGCATTTTTCCCAATCGATTAACAGCTTTAAACGGTTCAAATAAGCATCGAACATGGAATAAGCGTTGTAATTCATTTGCATTTGATCCTTCCTTTAAAAGTGCAAGCTGTAGTTACAGCCGATAGACTCCCAGCTTTTTTTTGAGAAGTGACTGAAATTCATTCCACTTCTCAGCATGACGCCTCCCAGCATGCGTAGGCAGAGCTTCACCGCACACAGTATATACATATTGATCGTAACAACTCACAGTATCATTAATCTTTAGATCCCATTTTGACTTATCGTTGACACTCAAATCCTTTGGCACCAGAGATATTAGAATAGATCTAAGAGACACGCCAGCCCTACTATTATAAAGCGGCTCATTCACCCTGTCAGAGTTCATAGGATATGGATCATTCAACAACTCTCCAGTTGTTGGTTGGATCAGATTCATTCGAATAAATTCATTGATTATTCGAAGTGGAGGACCCATGTCAATAAACACTTTGGTATAGATTGTAGGAACCGCAGCAGCGGAAACAGATGTTGTTATGAAATTATCGTGTACCGTTATAACGGGCCTTTTGTTCTATCATTCGGGTTATCGAGAAACTCCTCATTTCACTATCTCGCCCCTAGGGCCTGGAGATCTCAGTCGCTTCGCTGGCATTAGAATAGTAGGGCTCCTTGCGGATAACTCTAGTTGATGGATGCTGGCCGAGGATGGGGAGATGGGCCTCCCCTTTAGAATAGTAGGGCTCTGAGAACCTTCCATAATAAGGATCAACCTTTGCCCTTTTTTCTATAATTTGGGTTGGGCCCGATTCCGAAAATGAAAGCATGGGCCCCTATAACTCTATGGGCTTGAAAGCATGGGCTCCTGGATATAAATCAATTTTTGGAGATAGGTAGTAGTAGTAAGCAACAGAATCTGCTCCAACTGGGACCGGCAGCTGGGACTGGAAGAGCTCCTAAATGAGGTGATGGCTTTATTACTACTGGGGGTGGGGCGCCCTATATCAACCATTGGCAAACGAGGATGCTATCTCGGTGCAGTGGGAGGGCCCCTACTATTCTATGGCCCCTACTATTCTAATGGGGGCCCCTACTATTCTAAGGGCCCCCCCCCCTTTCTATAGTTTTATAAGGGGGAGGATAGCAAGGCCAACTGGATGGGATAGAGATGGGTGAGCCCTACTATTCTAAGGGGGCCCCCTACTATTCTAAAGGGCCCCGGCTGGGGAATATAGGGCTCTCCCGGGATGGAGGATTATAACTGATAACCATGCCCTCAACTCCATCTGCAATCCGGGGAGACTGAGAGGATGGGGAGATGGGTGAACTATCCCTCCCAACTCCAGAATTCTATCCCTGTGCCTAGAACTGCCTATAGATAGTAAGGCATGTCCCTCAACTAGCTCAACTATCCCTGTGAGAGGATGGGGAGATGGGTGATTAGGTGGCTGGAGGAGAGATGGGTGAACTATCCCTGTTATCACCATGCCCTCTAGAACTGATCACCATGTCCCGGTTCCAACTCCAGAATTTGCATAGAACTGCCTATAGATAGTAAGGCATGTCCCTCTACTAGCTCAACTATCCCTGTGAGCTCATAATTCTAATGCAACTATCCCTATGTCTTCCGAAATCAGTACATATAGCCGGCGCACTGACACTCTATAATGGGTTTCCCCAGGCTTCGCCACCACCCTATATTCCTTAGGGGCGCCCCTACTATTCTATGGCAGCAAACCTTGCCGGTCCGTTCCGCTCCCATCCAACTATAGAAAAAAGGGCGGGCAACTCCCCTTTATATCATCGGCGGGGCGGGCCCTTTCAATATAGGGGGCAAGCAGCCCCCTACTATTCTATGGGCGGAAGCTAGATCGTAGCTCAGCAGCCCCCTACTATTCTATGGCGCTAGACTAATAGAAGGCTCGGCCCCTCACCCAACAACTACTATGGAAGGGGGCCCCTACGGGCCCCACCCCAATTAATCAACCTGCCTGCGGGCCTTTATAATATAGGGCCTGAGGTGGGAACTATAATTGCTAGCCTAAGGGAACTATGGTTGGGAGCTAGCCTAAGAGAACTATAGTACGGGAGCTAGCCGTTGGGGATAGTAATTCTAGTTCGGCCCGGCAGGGTCTAGCAAATCTATAGCCGGAACAATTCAATATACCCATCCCCCTGCCATTAATCAGCCCGCTAGTCACTTCTATATCCACGGGTGGGTGGAAGGGTTGGGTGGGAAACAACGTTCAGTTCCGCCTGGGCGGGCCCGCCCTATTATTCTTCTCGATTCTATACGTAACATGCCCCCAACCAATAGTGCCCTATCTCTAGCTGCACCTCAGCAGGGTGGGGGGGGCCCTTAGAATAGTAGGGGCCCAGGGTGGGAGGGCAGGGGTGGGTGGCCCAGGTAGATTAGTTGTTGCTTCAGTAGATGCCTAAGAAGGTTGCCTTCCATCCTCTGATTGATGATCCTCTGGGGCCCTGGGCGATTGATTGATTGGCTGGAGGTTGGGCCTTGAACCGTGAATGAAGAAGGGTGAGGCGGGGCAATTATCTCAAAAAGGGCGGCCGTATTAGATGATGTAGTAATAGGTGGTTCGGGCGAATAGCCTCTTGGTATTAGTCTGGATTTGGAGCAAGTATTGTTTGCAGATGAAGTGGCTGCCCCTTTAGATCTAGTTGGGTGGGTGGCTTATATAAAAAAGGGCCGCCGATGATATAAAGGGCAATAGTAGGGGGTAGGGGGCGCGGTTGCTACTCTACTGTAGATTATATACATAAAGCTGGTTGCGATAAGATGGAGTGACTTGTTGAGCTCTGCTGGATTGGATTATGGTGCAGAAGGGCCTACCTCTATCCTTAGGGCTGCCCTTTCAAATAGTAGGGGGTTAGCCGGCGGTATATAAAAAGTAGGCCATGGGTGGATCCAAGCCCTTTTTGTCTATAGTCGGAAGTGAACGAATGGAAGTAATGCCCTTTCAAATAGTAGGGGCCGCCAGATATAGATAGGGCCCAACACCCAGTTGATATTCCGTAGATAATGAATCGTCATCCCCTTTCAAATAGTAGGGGCTCTCCATCGACCCCATAGCTACGACCTCTCCTCGACCCCAACTTACTGAGGTACACGCATGCGATTGATTGAGGATTGGTTCTGCCCGGGAATGGATTCAGAGTTGGGGATAAGAGGAGAAAAGTGAGGCGATGCCCTACTATTCTATGGGTCGAGGAGCTAACCAACTTCCGATTCTCCCTCTCCATACCGCTTATTCTACGCCCTAATGGGTTCGGATGGGACCGGTTGCCCTTCCTTTATTTGAGCTGCGGGCTTTCCGTTGGTTCGGGATCGAGTGGATCCTTGAGACCCGCTTTCATTGCTCCCCTTGCCGATGCAGAAGGCCTTAATCAAAGGAACAGAGGCGAGAAAGAAAGTCAGACGAGGAGCTAAGCTCGCCTATCGGGGAGCAGCTATCCCCCTTATAATAGTAGGGCGCATATATCAAAAAAGGGCCTACAGGATCAAACCCACCCAATAAATCAAACTACCTGCCGGATCGATCAAAGCAAGTCGATCCGAGGCAAGCGGAGAATTCTAACGGGTGGGCCCTACTATTCGGCAAGGGCCCCTACTATTCGGCAAGGGCCGGTACTTAGATTCTCTACGTAACATGCCCACGGCCCGCAAATAGTAGTAGGGCCCCCTACTATTTATAAGGGGCCCTACTATTCTATTATTCCGGGAGGGGCATATATAAAAAAAGGCCCAGGGCACCTTCTATTCCCACCCAGCCTTATTTTAGCAGGTTGATTAATAGGACGGCAATAATCTGCCCGACTATAGACAAAAAGGGGCAGCCCTTTTTTATATAGTTGGGCCTTTAGAAATAGTAGGGCCTCACCAGCACGACTATATAAAGGGGGGGCTTGCCATATTACATATATATAGATCGGTTCCCCCGTAGGGCGAAATGCCATTAATTAGAACCACCCACCCGGGCGATCCTAGATCCGCCTCAAGATCCTAGATCGATCCAACACTGCACCCTTCAAATAGTAGGGCGGATCCAACACCAATGACGCATTCACCCATCCCAACTCCCACCCTACCCCCGCCCCCCTACCCTACCCTATATTTGAAGGGGAAGGGGAAGGGCCTCATCGGCGGCCCTTTTTTATAGAACCCTTTTTGATAGAATTCCCTTTTTTGATATATGCGGAAGCGTCTCATGCCCTACTATTCTAAAGGTGCCCCCCAGATATAGATAGGGCCTCGGCCTATCCAATACCATCCCGGGCTGGTATTGTTCATCGGGGCCAAACCCCATCAACAAAGTTGCGCCCGCGGAGGGAAACCAATTCTGCATGCAGGGGGTGGGGTCCTCTATAGCGTAGGTAGGACTACTGTTCCTGTGCTATAGGGAGAAAGATATCCCTACCCCTACCCCCGCCTAGAAAAAAATGGGCCAATCGTGACCTACCCGGCGATGGGTTCGCTAACTTATCTCCCCCCACCCCCCCCCTCTATATAAATCTATCCTCCGCCCTTTAGAATAGTAGGGGCCTATAGAATGGTAGGGGCCACCCATCCCAGAACGGCTAGTTTCCCTCCCACCCATGGGCCCACCCCCGCTTCTCAATCGATCGAGTGCCTTCGTAAGTCCCTTTCGACCAACCGTTCATGGACCTTTCTTTATGTCTGTCTTTAGGGGTAGGGGGGCATTGGTTGGATTGAATCCCTCTCCGGCGAAGCCCCCCCTTTATAATATAGGGGCGTAAAGAAAGGCCCGTAGGGGCCCCGGCTACCGAGCGAGTTGACCAGCAACTATACCCCCCACAATGAATCTACCGACTACCTTAGCCCTACTATTCGTTGGCCTATAGATAGTAAGGGCCCTCATCTTCATAAAATTCAGATGAGTTTGGAGGGGCGCTGCGTTCGAAGATTACGGGATAACTACCTAGGGCTGCGTTCGAAGATTACGGGATAGAATAATATAATAAAGGGCACCCACCCGAATTCTAGTACGGCTATAGGTTGGGGTGGGTGGGCCCCTACTATATCCTCCCACCCGGAACCAAGATCGGGGTGGGAGGGACTATAGGAAACGGGCCCCGGCCCCAACTATATAGAAATTGGGCTAAGGTAGTCTTCCGGTAGATGCCATTGTTGGGTTTTGAGTTGGTATCGATCTCGAACTGAAAAAAGAGATACTGGTTCATCGAGGTGGTGAAACTCCCTCCCTTGCCTTCGCTTCTCCCGCCTCTGTTCCTGCCACGGGTTAGGGATTCTGAACGGGTGGAACCTACTATCCAATCGGAGAAGGTCATGCCTGCTCCTTGTATCACGCTCGCTCCTCGTCAACGATCAATTTGATAGGCGCAACCTACCTCTATTGAACTGCCCCGGGAGCCATAGTAGGGATCGGGAGCCTCACCGTCCATTCCATATTAAGAAATGGTTCCGAGCCCCTTCCCCGTGATCCAGTGGATAGAATCCAACCACTCTGGACCGCCCTTTTTTATATAGTTCCCATCATACGGATGCCCCATATTAGCCGCCAGTTTGAGAGTAGCCCTATATTATAAAGGGCTTCTTGTGCCAGATCCAATTGGACCGGCAACCGATCCACCAGCAACGGCCTTACTATCTATAGGGGAAGGAGTGATGCATATGCATATCGAGATCGAGATTGGGGTCGGATCGGGTGCCAGGTGCCCTACTATTCTAAAGGGCATAGGCATCCAAGCCGGTTCGAGAACCGGAACCAGTCGCAGTTTCCTCCTCCCACCCGGGGTGGGGGGGGTGGATCATATTACTCCCACCCAAAGCAAGGAGTTTAAGAAACGAGGATGGGGCACTAGAAACGCCCCTACTATTCAAAGCCAGGGAGGTCTCGGAATCGAGTGGCTTGGGCCAGAGCCTGCCTGTAGACCCAGCGGGATATCGCCCATACAAATTGTAGGCCGTAGGGAGGTTGGCCGAGATGATGTTGACCCTAAAGAATAAGCATCGGGGTGGGAGGGAACTAACTATAGTTGTTAGGCCCCTACTATAAAAAGGGCTCCGGGTACGCGCCAGTTGCAGTGGATCCGACTATATCCTCCCACCCACCCCCGGGGGGTATGGGGCTGGGTAACGTGTGGCTGGACTTTGCAGTGCGTTTCATCGCCGGCCTATTGTTTTTTCTTTAGGCCCTTACTATCTATAGGCCCCTTACTATCTATAGGGCTCGGAGAAAGGTCCACAATACGATGTCTCACGCACGCCTATTGTTTCTTTAGGCGATTCATGTTCGATGGGAGTGTGCCCTTTTTTATATAGTTCGGCTGCTGGCATACATGGATCCGGACTCTGGGCGAGCCGGATTCACCAGTCGCGGCCACTACCATTGGTTCCATGCCCAGGCGACTTAGCATTTGAACCAGGAGTAGAAGGAGCAGGAGTGGCTCGAGCGGGGGCGGCATAGGCAGCAGGAGTACTTGGTTGATCCAGAACCACCAGCGGTCGTGTGTGGGGATGGGTGGGGGGCCCTATATTATAAAGGGGGCCACCCACCCACCCAACTATTGCCTCCCACCCACCCCTGGGCCGTGGAGGAGGCGCCGGAGAGAGCCGTAGGGCCCTGGCAAATAGTAGGGCGGAATTGAATTCGCTCTTCCCCCTCTCCTGGCACCTCCTACGGCTTTCTCATTCCCACCCGGTTATCCATAGGGAGTAGGAAGGGATAGGAAGTTATGAGAAGTCAAAGTGTGGTGCCGGGGAACCATTTCAAATGAGCCCTACTATTTTAGGCTAGGCGCCTAAAGAAACAATAGGGGCGGCATTAATGAGAGCGCCCTACCATTCTATAGGCAACTTGAAATAGGCCCTTAGGGGAAAGAATAGATATTATAGGATTGAGAATTACTGATATCGAGAACCACTACCTCTGCGGGCAATGCAACCGGATTCGATGGATACGCGACTTAATCTTTTAACAATGGCTGGACCGAGAAACTGATGAATATGCTTGAATAGGGACCGGGTATCGATCCCGCCCATAGAATTGTAGGGGCTGCGGGTGAGACTGCTGACTCGGAGACTTCCTCTGTAGCCTATCCCACCCTCGCCCTCTTATACTCCAGCCACCTCTGCCACTGATGATGGATCTCGATCTGGGACTAGGGGCGGCCTATAGATAGTAAGGGGGCTTCAACGGCTGCTGCTAGATCGACTCCGAACCGACTGAATCTATGCTGAACCGACTGCTGCTCCTCTGCTCGTGCGCCTGTCGCCCTTACTATCTATAGGCCGAAACTACTGGATCAACGGCTATGACTAGAAGGGTCTGTTCGATCCGCCGCTTCGGTTAAACAGTATCTGTAGCGATAGGTAGTAATAGGTATGACCGCCTAGGTAGTACGTACGGGCATCAGTAGCCGCCTAGGTAGTATGGGCATAATTCAGTAGATAGTCGTTCTTACCCTCATCATTACTACTACCATTATTACGGGTATCATCACCTTAGAATAGTAGGGCCCCCCCACCACTAGCCGAATAGTAGGGGCCCCCCCCCCTTTATAATAGTAGGGCCCTGGCGGCCGTGGTGGGTGGGATGGAGATAGCCCAGCCCACTAGTCCAGTTCAGCGGGTGGGAGGCCGTAACCTTCACGAGAGTTCAGGTTACGGGCCCCCTTATTCTAGCAACAACTAGAAAAGAAGTCGCTTGTCGCAGGCGCAACTATATAAAAAAGGGCGGGGCGCCCTAAGGGTAGAATAAGTTTTTGCCCGCCCTTAAACTATCGGGCCCGGGCTTGCTGGGTCATATGACTGCGGGATTGGGCGGGCCCCTCTCATTCTAAGGTAGTCGGTAGCCCTATATTATAAAGGCGTGACCCGCCCCCTCCTCCAATTATTGTCAAGTTGGGCCTCATGAATATCGCAATCTGCTCAGCCCCTACTATTCTAAGGCGCTATGTCTTATACGTAATATGCCCCTACAGCAGACCATGTTACGTATTGATGGATGAGCCCATAGAATTTGAGGGGCCATCTCAATGGTGGTCCTAACTCCTGCCCTTAAAGGTGCGGATCGATTCGCAAAAATGATTCCCCGCTAGCAACTAGTTTTGATCCGGCTAGCCCCGTGCAGCCCTACTATCTATAGGCAGGCGAATAGTAGGGGGGTTCATATTCTATACGTAACATGCCCCCCGGCACTAATAATGGGGCTGCGCCCTACTATTCGGCAAGGGCCCTACCCCCGCCCGGGGCAAGGGGTGCCTGTAGAATAGTAGGGCCCTTGCCGGCCGGGGCCCCTACTATTTGAAGGCCCTGTAAGGGGAAAGGGGAAAGGGCGCCCCGCCCTTTTTTATAGAGTTGAGAGCGATATTCTGACCAACTCTATAAAAAAGGGCGGGGCGCCCTTAGAATAGTAGGGCAGAGCCCCTTTTGATATAGTTGGCCTCGAGGCCTACCTATAGATAGTAGGGCCCTCATCTGAACGCAGTTTACGGTAAAGATTCGGAGTTGAGTGATCGGGATAGTGATCGGCATGAGAAAGAAGGCGATAATGAATGTTGGTGACTAGAAAGAAGCGCCGCCCTATATTATAAAGGCGCCCTTCCTCTCCCTAAGGTCTTCGTGTCTAAAGAACCTCGCCTACCCTACTATTGAAAGGGGGCGTCGGGCTTCGCGACTACGTTCCTCTCCCGGTCGGTTGAGCGCCAGTAAGGCCGTTCGTTTATAACCAAGTATTTTCCGGCGAAGGTGGTTTCTTTCTGTCTTTGTATCTGGTTCTTTCTTTGTGGTTCCGCCTTGCTCGGTAAATAGAGTGTGTTAGTATAGTGATTGGATAAATGAGTGATGAGTGGTAGTCTGCCTTTCTGCTTCTTCTCTGCCTCCCTCGTTAACCCACATCTTCCCATTTAGAATAGTAGGGCATTCAGATGAGTACTGTTCTTTACTAGCCCCTTTAGAATAGTAGGCAGCAGCCCCCCATATATATAAAGGGTTCTAAAGGGCAGCAACACTTGCCTACAATTCTATAGGGCAGCAGCCCCCCATATATATAAAGGGTTCTAAAGGGCAGCAACACTTGCCTACAATTCTATAGGGCAGCAGCCCCCCATATATATAAAGGGTTCTAAAGGGCAGCACAGCAACACTTGCCTACAATTCTATAGGGGCAGCACTTGCCTACAATTCTATAGGGCAGCAGCAGATAATCAAAGCTAACAAACAGCCGATACTGCAGCGCACACTTTTGCAGCCGATAATCCAATGCAGCAGATTAACCCCTAGCAAAGGCATAAGGTATTCTCCCACTATATAGGCGCTCCAACCGGGCCGCTAGGGGCCAACAGAGTCAATGTATAGTTCGTTCCCCGGGCCCCTGCCGAATAGTAGGGCACTAACTATGGGCTTGCATTAATGGTTTAGATGCTTGCTTATACTAGCTTGCTACTAATAGATGCTTTTTAGGCAGGCGCCGGTTCATCGGGAGGGCCCGGGTGGGGGGGCCCTTTATAGCTATAGAAAGGTCAACTATAGAAAGGGGTGGGGGGGCTCGCACTACAGGACCATGTTTGTTGCTTTCCTCCCTTAGCCCAATTATAGAAAAAAGGGCACTCCGTGGAGGGAATAACTAACCGGCTAGTCCCTAGAATCCCGGCCATGCATAAGAGATCGGGTTACATTTCCCAATCACATTAGAGAGAAGCGTGTTAAGTAATAAAGGCATCAGGCCCGTTTCCCTTCATATCTCGGGGCCCTACTATTATAAAGGGGCGAATAAAATAGTAGGGGATTTGATTTCTTTGCGCCTTATCTAATTTCTATTCTAGTTGTTGAATAACAACTATAAAGGCAGGCGGGTATAGAATAGAACAACAAAACAACGCTTTGGATACCATGACCGATTACCTCTCCTTCATCGACAAAAACCTTTCCTCATCTTCATTACATTCAGATGAGTGCCCTTTTTATTCTATGGCAGAAAGCGCCCAATCGAAGTCATCAGCCCCCGTGGGTATCGAGGACCCTACTATTGAAAGGGCCCCGGGCCCAGTTATATGGGTAGGGGCAAGGCTCCGAAGGAGATCGACCCGGAGATAGTCGCTCAACTATCCATAGTAGGGGTGTACGCATGCTCTGGAATAGTCTAGAGCAAACGAGAATGCTGCACTTAAGCGGGAGTAACTAGACGAAAGAGAGACCCTGGCCTACTATTATAAGGGGGCGGCCCCATAGAATTGTAGGGCCCCCATGTCGATCAAGCGGGGAGCACCCGAGCCCTACTATTTTAAGGGTGCTCTGATGAATGAATAGACTTCAAGAAACCAGCTAGCTATATCCGCCGATTCGATCCAGCATTGATAGACCAAGGACGAACACTACGTCATGAAGGGGCCCTACCGCTACTATAGTGGCGTTTGCTCCTCCTTCTATTCGAAAGGCCTTTCGTCCCGTCCTTCAGAACCCGTCGATGACCCGGCGGACCCCGCTCTCGTTACTCCTTGAGAGATACGCCATCATGTACGAAGACCAACTCTAGTTTAGTTCGCGCATCGGATCTAATTTCTGTTCCGTCGCACTCCGGGTTCCCACGGGCAACCACTCGGCCACTCCCCCGGGCCCCCGCCAATGAATAGTAGGGCGGCCCCTATATTATAAAGGGCCCTACGGGCGATTGCCTATTATTCTATTATTCCCCTGCAGGCCTCTTATATTCTTGTTGCGCCTATAGAAGAATGGTAGGGGGATCACGGAGAACTATATAGTTGACGGCCCCATTATAGATAGGGGGGCCCAACCTTCTATAGTTGGGGCAGATTCCCTTGCCGAATAGTAGGGCGCCCTACTATTATAAGCGGGTGGGTGGGAGTGGCCGATCGCCCTGTTTTTTGAGGAAGACGTATATAATATAGAATCTGGCATGGACTGCATCGCTGTCTATAGCAATCAAGACGACAAGCGATTAAACATCCCATCTCATCTCGTCACCAATCCGAATAGAGAGTTCAGGGGCGCTAGGGAAACACTAGGGACTGCGTCGCTACACTCCGGCCCGGCTTCGCCTCATGACTGCCTTCTTGATCACTTAACACTTGTCTTGCCCGGAGCCCCGATTCCCCGGAAGGCGCCGAGGGGGAGGAGGGCGGTTCCGGTTACTTGTCTTGATCGATGACGGAGCAACTATCTCCGCCCACCCCCTTAGAATAGTAGGGGCCCCCTTGCCGAATAGTAGGGCCTGGCGAATAGTAGGGGCTCCATAGCCTCCTCCTGCCATAATAGTGCCATAGGGGCCCACCCCGCCTTTCTAATAATAGGGCATCAGCTTGTTAGAGTACGGGCTTGACTGCAGTTCATTAATACGCCCCCATATAATTGAATTGTAGGGCCATAGAAGAATCTGCCCTTTTTTATATAGTTGGGGCCCATTCTTTCTATAGGCTATCAAAAAGGGGGCCCCTTATAATAGTAGGGCCCTAGCCCTTTCAATAGTAGGGGGTAGGGGCCCGACCGAGTCTATGGGACTGATTAACCCCCCCCCAACTATCGAGTGCAAGCTGCTCGCATTGCTTACTCTAGCAAGCTGCTCGCCCTACTATTCTATGGGGGGTTGGGTGGGAATTGTAATTACGTCAATTAATACGGCCCCTTTAGCCCCCCAATGCAGGGTGGGTGGGAGGCTATAGATTAGGGTGGGTGGGAGGAATAATATGAAAAAGGGGGCCGTAGGGGCCCTCCTAAGTTCCGGCACGCCCTTTATAATAGTAGGGCAGATTCCCGTAGGGGAATCCCCACCCCAATATAACCCCCCACCCCCCCCTTTAGAATAGTTGGTTGGGTGGGAAACTATAGTGTAGGGGTTGGGTGGGGAAGGAAGGATGCTTTCATCGGGTTCAGATCCGGGTCGTGCAGCTATCTCCTCCCTAAGAAACCACCCGGGAAGATCAGAGGGTGGAGAGGTCACATGGCCTTCTACTCTTTCGACGCATGGATCAGAGGATGGATTGATGCTTTCATCTACTATTCCGGCATTACTCCCCCCCGCCCGGTTTCGTCAAGCTGGCGAATCGTCAACTAGGCGGAAAGGATAACGAGGGCATGGAAAGAGAGGCGTCTTAATTTGGTTGGGGTTCGATTCCCATCGGCATCTTCCCACCTCTCCGTTTTTCTTCGAATGCTGCCCTTCATGTCCGCCCCAGCCTCTATTCTCCTCCTGTACCGGCCCGCCCCCCCTACTATTATAAAGGGGGCCCCTACTATTTCTAAGGCCCTGATTGATAACAATAATAGAATGCTTGACTGGGGCCGCCCGGATGGACACCCGGCCTTTGCTAGTCTCTCTCCCCCGACTGCTGATTCTGATTCCGATACTGATTCAAGTTTCGATCGCGCCGATATCGCCGGATGGCCCTTTTTTTTCTATAATTGGGCCATCAGCTTGCTAGCCCAATTATAGAAAAAAAAGGGCCCCTACTATTCTAAAGGGCCCTACTATTATAAAGGGGCCCGCCCAACCCTACGATAGTTGGGAGGGAAGGAGTAGGTAGAGCGCCCAGAACGATTATTACGGCCAAGGTGGGCCTATATAACCTTGGCACCAGTAGCAGGGGCGAATCTAGATACAGATCCTCCAGGTGCAGACGCAGTTCCAAAGCGACTATAGTTCCTGCATCCCGCCTTATAATAGTAGGGCTGCCCGGGGAAGCTTTTTAAGATCCATTTGAGATCGACCGCGTTCGCGCGGGCATAAAAGCCAGATACGTAGGCACCGGAGACAGCGGGGGCCTTAAAAAATAGTAGGGGCACCACTAGCAGTTTCTTTAGATCCTCAAGTCCCAGCCTACTATCTAGTTGGGCGCCCTACGGGTAGAAAAAAAAGGGCTGTACAAAGGCAGGTTCACCTGCAGCATATCGAGATCGAGAGCCCCCTATATTATAAAGGGCCCTGCAGGGTGGGTTGACTAATATTGCTCCAGGTGCCTATAAAATGGTAGGGCCGTAATCAACTATAGTTAGCACCACCGATAGGAAAGGCTAAGCACGTCAGACATGCACACACGAAAAGATATGCGCATAATAAATATACACATGTGGATGCATAGGTATACTAGCTGGTCAATAAGCTGGCACTGGCCCTTTTATTATATGGGCAACTCAATCAATGGATGGGTTCACATACGAATGTAGGAACAAAAGCTGGCTCTGCATCTTCATATGGAACCGGGTCATCTAAATGGTTGGTTCTCGCTCCGGTCAAAGCCAAACCATTGTAGAGTCCAACTATAGTTCGATGCGATGTGTTGGGATGCTTGTTAGGATCTTCTTATATACCTACACTTGCCTGTTGCTTCGGCTCCGAGGCTAGGTGAAGGTGTTGATGCCAATGAGTCAGTTGATCCACCCCTGCATGCATGCAGGGGCCCCCAAGTGCCATATAGTAGTGCGAGGACAACAATAGATAGGTAGGGCCCCTATCGGCCTTGCCCCTACTATTTGAAGGGCCCGACTATAGTTTAGTTGCAAAACTCCCGGGTGGGTGGGCCCCTACTATTCTATGGGTAACCTGTTCGAGATCTCTAAAGTTCGTTCCCCAGATCCACCAGTAGACGCCCCATATATATAGTAGGGCCCCAACCACTTGTTCCGTAACCCGCGCTTCTGCGATATAAACTTAAGGGTCTGAGGCCGGGTAACCTGCCTCTGTCTTAGCTGGTGAATCTCCAACTGGATCTTTGTCCCGATATCAATATTGATTTGCCGCTGGCCTTAGAATAGTAGGAGCTGTTAGTTATGGAATGGGCTTTGGATCTCAATCAACAACTGCGGTCAACAAGGTCAAATGAACTATAGATGCTGCAGGGGTATCTATTTTGCAAAAAAGACAGTTCGATGCAGAGCCACATCCCTTAGTTTCACCACCGACAGTAAAGGCAGGAGCAAGGGTAACAGCATCTGAGCCCGCCCTACTATTATAAAGGGGCGATTGCATAGGCAAAAAGAGCCCACATCCCTATGAGTAGTTACAGAGCCCATATCCTGTTCTGCACGGGTGCAGATAAAGATCCGGTCCCTATAGTTTCACAAGATACCGTCTCGGATCCCCTTAGAATAGTAGGGCATTAGTTCCAGGGCAACGTTCCCGTTCCAGAGCGAGATCCGAAGCCTGTTTACCCGTAAGTGCCTACGGTCATCCCCGGCAGAGCAGGGGCCCCGATCCCAACGTTTGGCGCATCACTCTGCATGCAAACTCATGTTACGTATAGAATCTATGGCTATAGAATAGTAGGGCTCACCCTGCTGGCATCGGCCCCCCGGGAACGCAGTTTTCCAGCAGGGTCGCCCTATTGAGTTCCATTGTAGGCAGTCATAGGAGCCAGAAAAATGCCCTTCCCCGTAGGGGTAGGGGGGGGTTATTAGGGAGATATGCAAAGGTCGGATAATAGAAACCTCTGCACTTGAAGGGGGGGCAGTCATATGAACCAGACGCCCTACAATAATATAGAAGGGGGACGTGCCCCTTCTATATTATTGTCGGGAAAGTTAGGGCGCCCTACTATTCTATTCTTCCCGGGGCAGATTCCCTTTAGAATAGTAGGGCGTAACATGCCCCCCGGCTATTCGGCAAGGGGCCTATCTATAGTAGGGCCCCCGGCACTATAGTTGTTTAGCGGCTACGGCCTAGAATTTATTATGCCTACTATTTTGCCCTACTATTCGGCAAGGGCCCTACCATTCTATAGGGCCCTTTAGAATAGTAGGGGTGCCCTACCATTCTATAGGCGAAGTATTCATCCATCAGAGTGCCATGAAAAAAATGTAGCCTAATGATATCCGTTCAATGTAGCCTTATTAGAATGCCCTACCCCCTACCCCCGGCCTCGGCCGGGGGGAAGGGCCCTACTATTCTATTGTTGTGCCCTACTATGGCAAAGGGTTCCACTATAATTGGAGGGTCACCACTATAATTGGAGGGGGCCGGATTCATGTTGAAGCCTGCCCCCTTTACAATAAGGGCCCAGCCGAATAATCTGTTTATGCAGGGGCCATAGAATTGTAGGGCCACATGCCCTATTGATTCTTAGGCCCGCCCGCAGGAGAAAGAAAGGCAATTCCCCTACGGGGCCCTACTATTCTATGGCCCTATAGATAGTAGGGCCCCTTATAATAGTAGGGCCCGGGGGCATGTTACGCCCTACTATTCTAAAGGGAATCTGCCCTTAGAAACTATAGGTAGTTATAGAAAATAAGACAGGAAAGGATTCTCAATTCTGTCTCCGAAGAGGAGAAGTGATCGGCCGATCGATCATGGAGATGAAGGTGAACGGTATGAGCGGGCTATTGTAATAACGGCAATAGTCTACCAGCGTTTGGAGAGCCGGCGGCCAGAAAAGTACCAGGAGTGTAGCCCTACTATTCGGCAAGGGGGGTATCGGAGGGGATAAACAACCAACCAGAATTCTCCATATTCTTCGAAAGGTTAAGGGCCATAGATATGATATAGAGGGCACCCATTCTGCCCCCTTTATAATAGTAGGCACCCCGGCCAGCTTCTTTTCTCTTTCGTTCTGCCTGCGGGGCATTTTTTTGACAAATAAAGCTACGATCTCCTCTAGTTGGTCTTTCCTTCCAGCTTATCCGGTCTATGGCGGCAGCTTCAATCAATATATCTCCTCCACCTTCTTCTTGATGCGGGCATGCCTGCTTCTGCATGCAAACAGCTACTATTTACTCCGCCCGGGAATAGGAGGAATGCCAGGTATGCTTGTATTCGTTGGGTTCCTCGTCCCGGATGGTAGAGACGGGAAGCGGGGATGGCTGGGTAGGCCAACTAATCGAGATGGTGCAGCTGCAAGGTGGGTTGCCATGGAATGTAGCTCGATCATGAAAGATTTCTATCCCTTCAAATCAATCACCGGCCGGCCCGGCCCTTAGAATAGTAGGGGGCTTTCCCCCCCTTGCCGAATAGTAGGGCGATGCACCTGCCCCCCTTGCCGAATAGTAGGGCCTCTGCTAGATAAGCTGCTAGTACTGCGTAAACTACTGGATAAGCTTATGCTGGTGCTGGAGGATCCGTATCTGCTCCATACACCCTAGCTTCTGTCTTTGCTACTAGATATACTACTGCTGGATATGCTTCAACAAGGTCCCCTACAATTATATTATGGTGGCTTTACTTTTTGCTGCTCTAGCTGCCTCTGACTCTATTACTACAGTATCTGGCACTCGATCTGGTTAGGATGCTTACTCTGCTGCCCCTACTATTCTAAAGGGCCTATGTATCTGTGTCCTTTGCCTCTACTGATACTGATGGGTGGGAACACTGAATCATCAATTGGATCTGCCTATGCCCTCCTATAGATAGTAAGGGCCCTATAGATAGTAAGGGCCCATAGAATTTGAAGGGGCTGCTGGATCAGAATCTACTTAATCAACTGCTGCCCCTACTATTCTAAAGGGCTACTGGGTATGCAAACTGCAGAATAAACAGAATGAACTTAGGGTATAGATCTTATCTAACCAGACCAGAAGGGACGCTGCGGGCATTGAATGGCCTCCACCTACCGGCTCCGGTGGATCAACAGAATGCCCTATATTATAAAGGGCTGCCCGGATGCCCCTATATTATAAAGGGCTGCTGCTGGCCCTATATTATAAAGGGCTGCTGCTGGCCCTATATTATAAAGGGGGGTTATATGGCTTTATTGGCTTGGCTTAGTAGATGGCTTTATGGCTTTGTCTGGCTTCGCCCTTTTTTCTATAGTGGGCGGGTAGTAAACTAATGAAAGAAGGTTAGGTGCCCTACTATTCTAAAGGTATAAAAAAAGGGCCGTAGGTGCTGCTTCTTTATCTCGATCTGGGTTGCTAAGCGAGATGCTTACTTTGCTGCTTACTTAGATGCATTTGGATCTGCTACTGATGGATCATATGCTGCTACCTCTACCTCCGTTGCCCTTGCTTCTAGGTCTTTCTCTTTAGCCCCCCTTATAGATAGTAGGGATAGTAGGGCTAGGGCTTTCTTTTTCTAGTGGTGCTGAACCTAGTTAGCTAGTGGTGCTGGATCTAGAAAGTTCTGGACCAGGCCAATATATAGATAGGGCTCCTGGGTCTCGATCTGGTAATGTAATTGGAAGGTATGCTACTGGAATTGGATATGAAACCATATATGGATCTAGTTCTGGACCGAGAAGGGATACCGCCTATGCTCTATTGCCCCTTTACCTACATACCATAGCCAAGTAAGCAAAGCCAGGTGGTGCGGCAAGGAAGGAAACTCCGAAGCCAGGTGCTGCTGATAGTGCTGGTGCTAGGTCTACTGCTAGTGGTGCTAGATCTTTGGTAGCTTTGCTCCTGCCCATTATAGATAGGGGGGTCCTGCCTTTCCTTTATTTGACCTATGCGGGATCAACTGATTCAAGGTCCCCATAGAATTGATAGGGAACGAACATACTTTCGAACGGTCTCTGCCTTCCCTTCCATATGTCTTTGCTATTGGATCCGTGGAGAATCTGGATTTGGAACTGCTTGCTCGGATGCTTCCTCCTATCCTGCGGCGACCTCTGCCTTCGCCTACACTGCTGATATATAGTGGTGCTGCCACCCTTGCTTATGCTTGCTCTGGCTCTGTCCATCATGTCCCTGCTGGTAGTGACCTTGGAATATGATATGAGATGGGCCCTTTTCTAATAATGGCTATAAAAATGAATGAGATTAAACCTCTACAACTGCAAGGTAAACTGCGAGTGCCTTTACCGGGATGAACCGATTATGATTCAAGGTCAACCACTCGATCTCGATCTGCCGAACCGATTGAATTGCTTTTTCCACTTGATCAACTGATGAAACTAGCTGTGATGCTCGGTGTATATAAAATATACACTTACACCTCCATGCCCTGTTCGGCAGGAGAAAGAAAGGCAATTCCCCTACGGGGCCCTACTATTCTATGGCCCTATAGATAGTAGGGCCCCTTATAATAGTAGGGCCCGGGGGCATGTTACGCCCTACTATTCTAAAGGGAATCTGCCCTTAGAAACTATAGTCGGCGAATAATCTATTTTAGGGGCCCCGGCGACGTGTGCATGCATAAGGACCGGGCCCTACCATTCGGCTAGGCAATTCTATACGTAACATTCAGAATCCTCCCCCTACAATAATCTCTTTTAGGGGCGGCGGGGACGGGTAAGGGATAGGATAGGCAGATTACGGGATACCCTTACCTCAAATTGATGGGCGGGTGAAGAATCATAGTGCCCCAGAAATCGATGCTTAATTGAGAAATCAATGGCAAGGGTGTTCATTCCTATCCCGATGGTCGAGCACCGGGGGACCTCACCTGACCTTTTAACCCCTCCTCTTCTTTATTAATCGCCCTCGCGAATATATTGGTGGTGCGTGCAGAGGTATATTATCGTAGGGGCCCTCGTGAACGTCCCATCCGCTCCGGGATTCGATGAAGCAGCCGCGTAGCCAATAAAAGATAGCACGCTCATCCATCCACCCCTCTCCTATCCCGCCTACCATGCCAGTGATGAAATGATCCACCCTCTCCAATAATTCTAGTCGAGTCGAATTTGAGGCCCCTCGCGACGCCCACCCACCACAACTATTCCCTCTGCACCACCCCCGTGCAGCCCTACTATCTATAGGCAGGCGAATAGTAGGGCCTGGCGTCTCCTCCCACCCCCCCAGGGGCCCTCCCACCCTATTGCCTCTCCAATAATTATCAGTCTGCAGGCATGCAGAGTGCCTATTGTTTATTTAGGCATCGGGCCTTTCAAATAATAGGGCCATAGAATAGTAGGGGCCCGGGACCACGCTTATACACGTTGAAACTTATAATCACTCGCGCCCCGACTGATTCTAGCCCTCCCGGCACTCTAGTTCTAGTAGGGACTTGAGAAACTTAATAGTAGGGCCCCTTTTTTTATATCTAGAATTCTTGCCAGATTCTATACGTAACATGCCAGCCATAGAATAGTAGGGGCCCTTAGCCGATAACAACTAGTAGGGGGCTATAGTTCCGGATAGGGCATAGAATAGGCCGGGTGCGCCATATTATAGTAGTAACATGCCCATGCACGGCCCTTCTCCCTACCGAACCTTCCCTAACCTGAACGCCCTACTATTCTAAAGGGAAGCCCTTTTTTATATAGTTCGCGCCTATAGTTCTAGTGGGCTGGCGAATAATAGGGGTGGGGGGCTGGCCCCTAAAAGAAATTCTATGCCGGCCACCGGGTGGGATGATAGGTAGGGATTAGCCGGGCCCCCAAGAAGTCAATTGATTTGAGAACTAAGAGAGAGAAGCGAGGACCGGATCTCACTGGGGCCTATCAGAAAAATTTGAAGGCGGGGCCGGCGCGCACTATTAGTAGGGTAGTTAGGTGGGGGGAGGTGCGAGTTGCCTTTATAATAGTAGGGGCCCCTTTTAGATTATTGTAGGGGCGGTGGTTTGTGAACGGTGGTAATGTAGTTAGGTGGGGTCGCCCCTGCATTGGAGACATTTCCCGAATCCGGCCCCTTAGAATAGTAGGCCCTATAGAATGGTAGGGGCCGAGTAGGGAATAATAGAATTCTGATCAATGGTTTTGTAGATTTCCCCTTCTGCCAATAAGTAGCAGCCTACTATTCTAAAGGGCCCCTGGCCGTGGATAAGAGTAGTTGTGGATCGGCATAAGACTAGCTAGGCAGTAGAGGCTAGTGTCTGGTGGGTCTCCGTATATAAATAGCGGTAGATGAGTTCCTGTGGGGAATGGATAGGAGTAGATAAGGGTGGCTAGGCAGTGGAAGAGGATGGTCGGTTGAGGGAGAGGCAGTAGAGGCCATTGCCTACTATCTATAAGGCTCGATGAACCCTGTCGGTTTCTGCAAGATGAATGATAGGATGAATGTCTGGCTCCTACGCCCTATATTATATGCGGGGCAAAGTGACCTTTGCATCGAGCATAGAATAGGCCTGCATGCATGCAGGGGCCTATCAATTGCCCATTTTTTTCGCCGGGGGGCCATAGAATTGTAGGGGGGCCACCGTATCCCCAGCCGAATAGCCCCTATGGCGATTATGAATGTTACGTATAGAATCCCTTCTCAATTATAGGGATAGGCTGCATCGGCCCCGTAGGGCCATAGAATAGGGCGGGGCCACCCCGGCTAGTTTCCCTTTCCGGCTAGTTTCCCACCCTGCCAGCCCATAGAATTGTGCATAGGGGCCGGGTGCCGGATCGTGTCGAGTTCGGGATGGCGATTATGAATGTTACGTATATAATATAAGAGTGCAACCTCACCGCAAGTGACTACCATGCCATTGGACCCCGTCCTATTCTATGGTGGAGAGATTAGCCGCATATATAAAAAAGGGGCGGAGGCCCTTGGGGTTCAGTCTGCAGGTTCAATGCCTATTGTATCGGAATGTCTTGTATCGCTAGCTGACAAATCGCCCTACTATCTATAAGGCAAACTTGGTGCGGGGGCACCCTTCCGAGAATTGAGGGGGAGTCGTCGATCGTAAGAGAAAAGAACATGGCCCATACGGGGAACGCTATTTGTCTATTAGTTTCTATCACGCCGCCCATACGGGCCGGGGAGACGACCCCGGCTAGATAGTAGGGCGCATGCAGGATTATGTCTCCCGAATCTTTGAACCCGCAGGAGAGTCAGAGTAGTGATAAGCAACAATGCGCCCGGGGCCTATAGATAGTAAGGGGCTTTCCATCTCCGCCCCGAGAGATTCAAGCCAGAATTGCGCCCGCCCGGATATTGAGGTCAAGTTGAGCTTTAAGAACCTCTCCTCTATTCTTCAGATTAAGAAGAAATAGCCCCAATGTAGCCTGCCGTCACTCTATTCCCCCTCGCTTTATGCCTAAGAGGGTAGTCCCCCTCGGTGCTCCAGAACCCGTCCCCCCCGACTCTATAATTGAGGTAGATGGCCTATAGATAGTAGGGCAGGGGGGCGGACATGTTATGTATAGAATCTGCCTTCATAAACTATAGGCCGGAAGGCAACTATATCCATAGAATAGTAGGGGCCACCCCCGGCTAATTACTATAAACAACCTCTGCATGCCCTTTTTTCTATAATTCCGCCTCGCCCTATAAATTGCCCTTTATATCATCGGCGGGGCGGGGCCCTATAGATAGTAGGGCAGGAGAGTAACAATGTTTCTACCTCTGCATGCATGAACCCCCCTACCCCTACCCCGGAAGGCGACGTGTAAGGCCGGTAAGGGCCCTCGGGCCCGGCCCCGCCAGGTTCAGGTTCAGGTTCAGGGGCAGGTGACGGTAAGGTGACGGTAGGGGAAGGTAAGGGGGCCTACTATTCGCCTTATTCGGTTCAGATGCAGGGCCCTACTATTCTATGGGGGCGTTAGCCATAGAATTTGCCCTTATTCTATATATCGGCGCCCCGCCCCTTTAGAATAGTAGGGCGCCGAAGCCCCGTGCATGCAGGGGTAGAGGATAAGTAGGTGTGGCGCCCGGGGCGCCCATAGAATTTGCCCTTATTCTATATATCGGCGCCCCGGGCGGCAGCGTAGGTTCAGTCTGCAGGTTCAATGCCTACTGTATCGAACTATCCGGTTGGTGGCCTTAGAATAGTAGGGGCCCCCCGCATATATAAAAAAAGGGCGATAAATGGCAAATTGGTCATCTGAACGCCGATAATGACTGTAGATATAGAATAGGTTCTCATGGCTCAATTTGTCCCGGCAATCCAATCCGTTAGTCATCCCATAGAATAGTAGGGCTCATCACAAATGATCTCATTTGCCGAGAAAAGCCCTATATTCGGTGAGCGGGTAGCGGTTACTTGGGGATCTGGAAGAATCAGAGAATTATTGTAGGTCGGAGGGGCTCTATAGATAGAAAAAAGCCCTTAGAATAGTAGGGCGGGTGGTTGGCAATTGATTCTCTCAATTGCCTAAAGAGTCTGGCATTATTGGGAGTCCTTTTCACTATTATAAAGGGGCCGGTGGGCGCATAGGAAAGATGGGGAGATATCCGACTGGGTAATGCGCGGACAACCCAGCAATACAGCAGGGAATCAGTAGAGCAGCAGAGGACCAACCCACCAACAACCAAGCCAACCTGCCCTACTATTTATAAGGCCGCCCCCTTTTTTATATAGTTGCGTGCTAGGGAGATCTACGAGGTAGGATGAGAAAAGGATCAGAGAAGTGAGTTGACGTGCTGGCCCATAGAATTGTAGGGGCCCCGCCTGCCTTTTATTGAATGATTGGACTAGCGAGGAGTTTATAAGTGGCTGGAGAAATGAAATCAAATTGTTGGCAGTTCTATGTTGGCTGGCCTCGTGATCATGTGCCTGTTTCCATTTCTGGCCATAGAATAATAGGGCCCAATGATTATGAGGATACCGCTAGCTATAGAGTTCTCGTGGCTATCTAGAGTCGTTAGCCCTATCCATAGTAGGGGAAAAGATGAAGAAAGGTTCCCTACCTATTGTTTCTTTAGGCTATGGGCTTGCTTTCAATCTGGGCCACCTCAAATTATATGGGCTCCACCCACAACTATATAAAAAAGGGCGAATAGTAGGGCCCCCTTCGCGAATAGTAGGGCATAAATTCCTCCCGACCCGTTCCCGGGAACATGAAACTCCACTCACTACTATATTCTGGGATTTCGTCCCCTCGCCATGGAGGGTAAGGGCGCTGATGCATGCCGCCACCTCCCCTTATAGATAGTAGGGCTGACCGTCTGCCAGTCAAAAAAGAAAGCAATTCTGTCACATTGTTACCTGGTTAGAGAACCACCCGGACTAGATAGGAGGGAATCCGCCTCACCTTGAATTGAATAACTATCATTCATGGGCCAATGATGCTACCTGGCGAGAACAAATAAGCCTTGAATAGTAGGTACAGTTGTAGGTAGTTAGTGATAGCCGCTTATTTGATTGCATGGTGGATGCCTCGCGACAGTACTTTGTCCTCCTTATACAGCTGGACTGCCCTACGGCCCTAGTGCCCATAGAATTTGAGGGGAATCAGATAGAACCTTGTTTTTGTCCTTAAATGCCTCAGTCATACATTTAATAGAGCCGTCCCGACGTGAACTTTTGGTTGCCCTCAACAACGATTAATGCCGCCAACTCTACCACTTGACCCGGCCCCTACTATTCTAAGGCTCACGCTTCTCGCCCTACGGTTAATTCCCGCTCCACCTCACTCAGCCCCCTTGCCGAATAGTAGGGCCCTTGCCGAATAGTAGGGCCTCTCGTCAGTAAGTCGACATTGCGCATAGCTACTGCTATCAGCAACGGAGCTCTTACACATCTTGGTGCAGAGGACCCGGACCTCAGCATACATAGGAACATTACTCCCCATCCGACTGTAAGGCACAGCTTATGCTGCTATGAGACTTTTTTCACCACATCGCCCTACTATTCGGCAAGGGCCGACTACCTGATGAGTATGGAAAGGGAAACGTCCAGCATATCGAACTCTATCGTCCCGCACACCGGGCTAGACTACTACTATAGGAGTACAGGGAGGTACATAGCTTCATTCTTTCTCGTAAACACACCATGCCAAAGCATGTAGCACACCTAGGCCGAATGCATGCCACCTAATACCTACCACAGCAGAGGGCCCCTCTTTCTTAATTGTCGAGTACCTCAACACAATAGGGTACCTGATGCCCCTGCAGGGGCAATGCCTATAGATAGTAGGGCAATCTGCTCGAACTGAAGCTGCTGGGCCCGATGGGCAACAAATGCAACTGCGAGTGAAACTGTGGATCCAATAGTTCGTGATGCGCTGCGAATCGGGAGGAGACAGAGTCGGTACGCTGTGGTATGGAGACTTAACCACTTAACCGGGAGTGCGGTGGACGGAAGGGAATGGAATAGAGATATAGGGCTTCTCTCGGTCGGTCTATTGTTTCTTTAGGGCACTGGGAAGACAGTCAGTTGATTGATGATCTGGTTGACTGATTGGTCTGGTTGATTGATCGGTCGCCGGATATAGATACAAAGGGACCCCCCCGCCTCTATAAAGCTGTCCGGCTATTATACAGTAGGCCGGGGACGACTAGAATATAGCCCCTCGATTAATTGTATTAATTGGGAGGGGGCCCGGCTGCTAATATAGTTCTCTTACCATCTTTTAATAATTGATTAATCTCCCCTCTATATCTATCTGGCGAGGGCGGCTATATGGGCCAGAAGAGTGCCCTACGGGGTGAAACGACGGGATAACACTCTGCATGCAGACTGCCCGCCTGCGCAGATAGATATAGATGGGCAGATAGATGGGTTGGGGCCCTATCTCTACTCTATAAGGATGCATCTAATCCATTATATACGTGATACTGCATGCAGACTGCCCTATATATCTATCTGGGAGACGACCCCCTATCTATACCCTACTCTACTCTATATGGGGTGGGGCATTTGATGCTCCCCTCGCCATATAGATATATAGGGCTCTCCCTCTCTCTAGATGGGGATGGGGCCATAACCCTCTCTATACAGTCGAGCCATCTATTCATCCATCCATTATCTACGTGATACTGCAGACGGATGATGACTATCTATAGCCGAGATGGAATAGAATAGAGATGGGAGGAGGACGAGGACGGCTATATATAGCATAGTTGGCACTCACCCAACTATCAATTGTCGGGGGAGGAGCCGGCCTACTGTATATTGCCTACTAGTCGTCCTGGGCCCTTTAGAATAGTAGGGCGCCCCCATATATAGCTATAGATAGATGGGTTTGTTTCCTCAGCCCGGTTAGGACTAGCCATCTGCCTTACCTCTGGGCGATCCATCTGCCTTCCCGCTGGGCGCCTATAGATCAGATGCCCGCTAGGCACTATATAAAAAAGGGCCCGGGGAATGGCAATAAAACAACGGCCCTTTATAATATAGGGGCAGCAGGCAGAATTCTAGTCGGGTTAGATTGCCCCGTAGGGCAAAACAGCGGTTATAGTTGATCTATACTCAGTCATTATATTGGGCCCCCCACCGCCGAGTAGGGCCATATTTCCAGGTTACCGCGACGTTACCTTCCCGGGTTCGTCCCCCCCCCCCGCTGTTGGAGTGTCCCGTTCGGTGGGGATTTCTTTAAGCGGTGGGTCCCTTCAGTAACCTTCACCTTCGGTCGGAACCAGTGGATAAAGACTTCAGTTTAGTTCAACTGGATCTAGTATAACCGTTCTTGCTTATATGGATAAACGATAACCCATCTCAGAGGCCGCCATAGAACTATGGGAAAAGGGTCCCAAGGTTGCCCTGGCGGGGCAACCACGGAGGAGTCAACTATATAGCCGGCGCCCTATGGCTATTCAGATTAGGTGGCCCTGGCCCCGGGCGGGGGTAGGGAACCCACACCCGTTAGGATACCTAATCGCCCATCGCCCCCCCTTCAGATTATTGTAGGGGCCATAGAATAGGGCGGGGCCCCAACCTTGTTCCATAGTAGGGAACCATCTATCCATTTTTGATCCCGGGCCAACTATATAAAAAAGGGCTGCCCTACTATTCGGCAAGGGGGAAGGAACTCACTTTATCCAACTATATAAAAAAGGGCTGAATGCCCGCCCTATTCGCCAAGGTCCTTACCTGAATGAAATGAAGGTAAGGAATGGAATGAAGGTAAGGCGCCAATGGATGAATGAAAGCCAATCACTTCACTATATGGTACGCTGCCCCTACTATTCGCCAGGGGGGTGGGAACGCCTATAGAATTTGAAGGGCCCTTTATAATATAGGGCTCCGCATAAACTTCTTAGCTATGACCGCCCCTATAGATTTGATCTATCCGGCGACTGCCAACCAGCCATCACTGAATCGAGGAGCTGAGCACTTATATATATATAGGGCCGAGATACAACTCCAGCCGTCACTGCTAGTTATGAATCGAGGTACGTTGGTTCACCACACATAGGCACCTACACCTACACCTACTATTAGAGATTGAGATTTAGATTAGGGAGACTTCCGGGACAAACATTCTCATATTACATATGCCCTACTATTCTTACAACCCTGGCCAAATGTCTATAGAGATATGGGCCGTCACGGTAGGGCGTGCAACTATAGTTCTTTTCTTCATGACTACTATAGTTGCAAAAAAACCCGGCGGACCATAGAATAGTAAGGGGCTCCCCAGCCGAATAGTAAGGGGCAAACTGTTCTCCGCTATCTCGCCCGAGCTTACCATTCTCCCGAAGGTTGCTACCCCACCCGCATATAACCCCCCATGCTGCCTGTGCATGCACAGGGTGGGAGGGATTATAGATGAGGGAGGGCCCCTCCCCTGTTCCATAGTAGGGCCCTTTATAATAGCCGGGGCCCCTACAATAATCTACCGGCGGGCGCCATTTGAATTGATAGAGAAGTGAGACGCCCTACTCTAGATAGTTTGCATCACTCAACTCATGTTACGTATATAGTATATCCGACCCGGGATGCTGGCTGTTTGATCCGAACCTGCCGCCCCCGCAGTTTGCGAGAATAATCTCTCATTCCTAGCTGCCGCCTACTCTCGATAAGGGCGAGAGTAGGCTCCTGCAGAGAAAGAAGTGCCCTTTATAATATAGGGTGGTTACACCTGTTGTACTTTCAGACAACACGAACACGGGTTCTTAACCGGGATTCTCTCTATCTTCCGGCCAAGAATCCGGAATAGTAGGGGCCCACCCTGCAGAGAAAGGAGAGTGGCCTTAAAAGTGAAGTCGTTATGGACTTTCAAGTGAATCGATTGAATGATCCGCCATTTACTATTCTATTATTCCCTACTATTCGGCTTCAAAGGTTGGGCCCTTTTCTAATAATGGCTTTAGAATAGTAGGGAATAATAGAATAATAGGGCAAGATATTGTGACTTGTTGGATGGAGAAAGCAGGAGAAGCTCTTTAAAGATATAGCAAGCAAAGATGGAGCCAGGAGCAAAGGTAGCAAAGCCAGCCCTCTATCTAGATGGGGGTGCTAGTTCCAGGACGAGATCGAGATCCTGAAGAGACTAGGGCAGGTGCAGCAGAGACAGCTGCAAAGGCTATGGTAGCAGAGACAGCAGATCCAGCCCTATATCTATATGGGGATGCTGTTGATTCAGTAGCAGCTTATCCACCAGCACTATCAGTAGCAGCTTAGCTAGTCGTTTCATATCCTCCAGCAGCCCTTTAGATAGTAGGGGAGTCAGTCGAATCAGCAGCATACCTAGCAGCAGAGGCAGAGTAGGTTAAGGTTTAGATGAATATTCCTCTTGCCCTATATTATATGCGGGGCCAACTATATAAAAAAGGGCCCTTTACCTTTATAATAGTAGGGGGCGGGGTAGGGCTGGTGTTGACAAAAGGGTTGGTCGAGACTCTTGAAAGGATACAAGAATAGTCTAAACTATAGATGCAATTCAATGACCTGCCCCGCGGAAGCACCTATACTAATACCCCCACTAGCGGCTGTTCGTGAGCAAGCCAAAGATCCATAATCATAGGCAGCAGCATAGGTAAAAGAGACAGAGATAGCTAGAGAAGCACCCGTAGTGTAAGCCGGAAGCTTCTCGCAAGTGTCGAGAAGAGCGGGTCACGCTTCAAGCAAGATCGAGTTGAGTAGACCACTTTTGCCTTTATAATATAGGGCATCAAATAAGGCCCTTTAAATAGTAGGGCCCAGGGCTGTGGCACTAGTAAAGGAGGCTGAGAAAATTGGGGCCTACTATTCTAAGGGGCCCTCTATTCTATTGCCCAGGGGGGGTGCTCGTTATAGTTGAATAGTAGGGGCGGCCCCTTTTTTATATATGCGTGTGTACGTGCCTAAGTGGGCCCTACCATTATATAGGCTTCGTAAAGAGTTGATGAAGGAATGTCATGATTCGCTTTGGGCCAGTAATCCAGGACAGAAGCGAACACTGGCATTACTTGAGCGAGGGCCGGGTATGCGCAAGGACGTAGACAACTATGTCAGGTGCTGCCTTACATGCCAGCAGGATAAGGCGGAGACCAAACTCCCAGGAGGCCTACTTAAACCATTACCTGTACCAGTTCGACCTTGGGCCAGTGTCAGTATGGACTTCATCACTTCCTTACCAAGGGTCCAAGGCTACTCAAGCATAATGACGGTGGTGGATAGATTTTCCAAGTATGCAACCTTGATTCCGTGTAAACATCCATGCACGGCTGAGAGTGCTGCAATGTGATTCTTAAAGAATGTGGTTAAGTATTGGGGCGTGCCGCTTAACATCATATCAGATAGAGATGCCCGTTTCACCAGTCACTTTTGGCAGGAGCCCTACTATTATAAAGCCCGGAACCAAGTTGCCCTGTAGGGTCCACGGCCCGCCATCCAGAGTCAGATGGGCAAACGGAGCGGGGTTGCTGGAGGATTCTCTAAGGCATTTCGTTGCGGCGGACCAATCTAATTGGCCTGATCTCTTGCCCGCTCAGTTCAGTTAGAATCTTCAGAAGACGGACGGCAATATAACCCCCCCACCCATCCCCACACACGAATTCTATCAAAAAGGGCCGCCGATGATATAAAGGGCCCTTCAAATATAGGGGGGCGGGGTAGGGGTAGGGGCCAAGTTTTTTTCACCCGCCCCCCTTTACATATTACGTATAGAATATGGGAAGCGGCCCTTCAAATATACGGCCTTCACTCTGTGAAGCCCGGCACTATTGTTGACGACGATTGAATAATTATTGGCTTATTAGACTATTATTGCCTCCCACTGGCCCCTATCTTCCTCCCACCCCTGCAGGCAGGTGCCCCGTAGGGGGGCCCTTAGAATAGTAGGCTAGTTGTATGGAACAAAAGGAAACTAGAATGGGGGGGCCCTTTATAATATAGGGCGCCCCCACCCCGGCACTAGTTATAGTAGGGGGCTGGCCGTGAGACAACGGAGCACTAGTCTCATCCCCGTTCATCGGCTACTATAGTGCGGGGGTATCACGTCTATAATGGTGTGGAATCTCGCCCCCCTGGCGAATAGTCATTAAGAATTGGGGGCAGCTCTCTCCCGCCCCTATCCCCCCTCCCCTATCAAGACTGAGAAGGCTCGCTGAACCGTAGGGCGCCCAGTCTGTTACCTTGGAGAGCCCTATATCTATAGAGGGCGGGAATTGAGCTTCGCAACTATAGTCTAGTCCGAGGGCCTTCTTTTTCGGGGAGGGGGGAGAGGATTTCGAACAGTAGTGGGGAATCGGAATGAGTTTGTGCCACGACGATCTATACGGAAGGGCAGTTTTGTCGATGCTTTCTTGTTGAAGATGAGGAGCAATAGAGAGAGTTGCAGGAAGATTTGGTCACGTAGACCTCCCATTCCGCCAGAATTGGTTGATCGCTCCGTACAAATTTATAACGGAAAAACTCCTGTTCGTTGCAAGATCACTGAAGGAAAGGTTGGCCATAAATCCGGAGAGTTTGCCTTTGCACGGAAACGAAGAAAACTTCCGAGAACTGAGGGGAGAGGGAAGGGAGGGAAAGGGCGCCGCTAGAGCTAGCTAGAAGATGGGCCGAAGAGTCAATCCGATTTCCGTGAGACTTCAGCTGAATCGTAGTTCGGATTCAAGTCGGTTTAGTGATTATGATTGTAACCATGGGGAACCGGTGTCTCGAGATGTCAATCTTATAGTGTATTTCGGTTCGATACGTCTACCTACGAGGAGGGGAAAAACCTTTGGCTTCCGTCTCGGTAGGTGCATTCTTCATCATTCTCCCAAAAGGACATTCATTCATCTCTTTATTCCCCGTCGGAAAAAAAGACGACGGAGACGACGCGGCAGATCGAGACCCAGAAAGCAGCGGTGGTGGGCCATGGGGAAAGGTTGGTCGATCGGGCGGCTCGACCGCAAGGACTCGACGCGCTCAGCCTTTAGGTCGAGGGCCCCCACGAACTATATCCACCCACCCACCCACCCCTATAATTCCCCCCCACCCGGGTATAAACGATTGGGGTGGGCCCCACTATTCTATGGTGGAGGAGAGCAGACGAGGGTCAGGGTGCTCTCGACCGCTAGAGAGAGGGAAACCCTCGGCCGAGTAACGGCCGAGTACCCCCCCCTTTCTATAGTGGGGGGGTGGATAGGGGCCCTAAAGGCCGCCCCCACCCCGGAGGCGGTCGAGAGCCCCCCCCTTTCTACCCTTTCTATAGTGGGGGGGTGGATAGGGGCCCCGCTACTATGGATAGGGCGGGAGAGGGGCATAAATGCCCTAAAGGCCCTAACCGGGCTCGACGACCGGAGCGAAGTGATCTGGAGACGCCGATCACCATCGAGCCAATACTTTTTTGGAGGTTCCCACAAATGCTACCTCCGGGTCAGCGGTTGGCTGGCCCACAAGCCGATGAGTGTTTCGAGCCCTTTAGATAGTAGGGCCCGCATATATCAAAAAGGGGATAATAGGGACCATAGAATTTTGAGGAGGCCCTCCGCCTCTCAAGATAGGGGCGGGCGCCCTACTATCTATAGGGCCAAGTGCTTCAACTTCCTCCTCCCGCGCATTCATAGTCATAGTAGACGACATAGTGGACATGCAAACCTGGTTAGTGGGGCGACGAGTAGAAGACGACTTCTACAGACCATCCCTGCTGTGCGTCCCTCCTCTAATTACTTGGTCATGCAATACTCCTTTCATATGGAGAACCGCATATGGATATGGGGTATCAATCATTTCGTGGCACCAGATTCCAGCTTGGAACTATATAAAAAAGGGCCTCATCTGAATTCCCCCTATATTATAAAGGCAGATGAGTATAAGAGAATACGTTTTTTCGTAGAAAGCTTGACCGCCAAGACTCGCTCTGCTGCTGAGCCCTACCCCGCCCGATCAGGCCACTATTTAGACTTTTTAAGGTCCCTGCTCTTTCCTCTCCTCGGTGCTACCCTTTTCTTCCTAATGGAGAACGAGATGAGGGGTGGGCCTAAGGGGAAGAGAAAAAAAAGACAAAAAAGAAATGCCCGGAGAAAAAAACTCCTCGGTCAATTAGGGAGGGTATTAAGGAACCGCCTGGGGTCCACCAGATTGGTAGAACAATTCACAGACCTGGGGGGATTGGTGAGGAGGAGAATAGGAATGATGATAAGGATAATACCGAAAAACAGAAGAATTCCGTACGGGTACAACTATTATTTGAACGAAGTGCGAAAAATGCGATCCTTGTTGTCTGGTGGAACAAACGCGAATACCTTCATTGGGTCGGTCAAAATCAAATCTGTCTATCAAAGTGCTTCTCCAATTGCTCAGGACATCTCTTTCCAACCGAGGGACGGAACAAGATCATTTCGTTCCATTCTTTGGAAAATAGTGAGGGGTATTTCATTAGTCATGCCCAAATTAAGGAAGGGGGTGGGGGGGATCCGTATTTGTCGTCCGGGTCGATTGAAAGGTGCAGAAATCGCTAGAACCGAATGCAGGGAGTATGGGAAAACCTCGTGTAATACATTTCGCCATCAAATCGATTACGCTTATGCGAAAGTCTCTACTCGTTATGGAATCTTAGGTGTCAAAGTGTGGATCCCATTCCCAAGAGGATAAAAGGGACGTGCTATATCCAAAACGTACGAGATATCGTAAATACCGGAAAGGCGTATTACGTAGGGGTTGCGAAACGGGCGGTACACAACTTGGTTTCGGAAGATATGGCATCAGAAGTTGTGGAGCCGGTCGTATCTCATACCGAGCCATTGAAGCAGCACGTCGTGCTATAAGCGGACAATTCCGAAGAAATGGGAGAATATGGGTGAGAGTATTCGCGGATCTCCCCATTACCGGTAAACCCGCAGAAGTGAGAATGGGAAAAGGGAAAGGGAATCCTACGGGTTGGATTGCTCGTGCTTCTACGGGACAAATCTCATCTGAAATGGATGGCGTGAGTTTGTCAGATGCTCGACAAGCTGCTGCATTAGCGGCGCATAAACCCCGTTCGTCTACCAAGTTCGTTCACTGGTCGTAATCGGACTAACTATCATATATAATCGACCCCCATGCATGCAGGAGGTCCCGCACCGATAGTTATAAAGGTAGGGGCCAGTTATATAGGTAGGGGCGACGGTACGTAAGTGGCTTAGCGCTACCTCTATAGTGGTGAGTGCCGCGGATCAAATGAGATAATGAGATGCGAACGGTCGTTCGTAATGGATCAACTTGAATGCTGCCGGCAGGCACGAAAGTTCCATTCTAGGGAAGGACGGCGTACTACGATACTTTCCGTTTCGCCGAGCCCTGCTTTGGTCTCCGGTTTGATGGTTGTACGCGCCAAGAATCCAGTACATCCCGTTCCGTCCTCCATCCCAGTGTTTCGCAACACCTCGGGTTCACCCATTTTGTTAGGTCCTGACCTCCCCGCCATGATCTCCCCGGTGGTTCATACAGGAGCTATTGCCGTTTTATCCTTACCCGTGGTCATGATGTTGAATATTCAAATAGCGGAGATTCACGAAAAGGTATCGCGCTATCCACCAGTGAGCGGTATTATTGGACTGATCCCTTGGTGGGAAATGTCCCTCATCCCAGATAATGATCACATTCCATTATTACCAACGAGCAGCTGGGCAAACTCTCTTAGATATACAGTTCATGCTGGAGAAATACAGGGTTGGACCAATTCGGAAACATCGGGCAATTCACTTCATACCTACTATTCCGTTCGGTTCTTGGTTTCTAGTCTCATTCTGTCAGTAGCCATGATTGGGGCTACAGTACTGACTATGCATAGGACTACTAGAGTGAAGAGACAGGACGTGTTCCGACAAAATGCTATTGATTCCAAGAGGACTATGATGAGGAGGACGACACTATGATGAGGAGGACGACAGACCCACACCTACCCACCCCAGGTTCCGCCTCTACTAGCTATAGGCAGAGATAAGTAGTGGTTCGGGGAGCCTATAGAAATAATGGGCTTTCGAACCAACTGCCCTACTATTATAAGGGCCCCGAGTACGGGACCTCCCTTAGAACCATAGGCCCCATGCCTTTAGAATAGTAGGGGCCATAGGCCCCATGAACCATAGGAAGTAGAAGCGGGGTGGGAAGATGCAGCCTATTCGATCGATCCATTCCGTCCCATTCTAAGTACCTTGAGTCCTAGGACCTTACAGACGGGGGTGGCCCCCCCTTTACTATATTGGGGCGGCTGGCATGTGGATATAGGATAGACTCGCTCGAAAGCTCTTCCCACAGGGGTCGGTCTAGGGTTGCCATATCCCATCAGCGAATCGATACATCTTTATTTCTTTATTTGACTGCTCCAAAAGTCATATGACTGCCCTATAGTTAGATATAGATATAGGGGGGGCCGACCCAACGATATTGAGCCCCTTGAGGCTCCGCCACCACCCATATTTGCCTTAGGGCTGGATCAATGAATTGATCAAAAGTTTAGGTCATATGACTGCCCTATAGTTAGATATAGATATAGGGGGGGCCGACCCAGCCTCCTACACGTCAATATTCCCCCCACCCCGGATCAATGCCTATAGTTTCTCTAGCATCCGGGCCCTTTTTTCTATAATTGGCAAGAGTTAAGTTCAACTCGATATGAAGTGGAGGCGGGTTGGTTGAGCTCTGAATGTGGATTACAGGTTCACCCGCTTATTAGAATAGCCCGGCAGGGGGGCTGCTCAATTTTCGCCCGGGGGGCCCCTACTATTCTAAGGTAGTTGGAGTAGGGTTCGGAGAGCAGACCCGGGATGTCAGAGACGAGTAAAGTGTACTAACCTCAGTAGGCCAGGGTTAATCTATTGGCTAATGCCGACCCCCTCCCAGCGCATCTAAGGTGTTCCTTCTTCGCAGGCGGGGTGGGTGGGAGTTTTTTGGTGGGAGGCCCTCTATTCTATTGTTTCAGGGCTTCCCTATCTATCACTTCGTTCAATGAGTCACACACCTAGCCAAACCTCGCTACTGAACCCCTAGGCTCGGGAAGTAGGTTGGGATGCAACTCAATCCACTGAATATGGATCTCGATCTAGCGAGCTGGCTCCGCCCGCTACTGATTATGATGGGCAAACGGCTCGGTTGTCTCTGTTACTCACCCGAGATTTCTCTCGGGTGAGGGTGTTCCTAGTGCTGCTTGCCTTTAGAATAGTAGGGCTTAGTAAACTGCTTAGGTGCCCCCTACTATTCTAAAGGCGCCCCGGGGGCGGGGCAAAAACATACAACTGAATAAACGGGTGCTGGATTGGGACCAACAAGGAGTGCTTGCACTGGAATGAGATCTGAATCTGGGCGAGATGGTGTTACTTCCACCCGGTAATCAACACTGTATCCAAACGGTTTAGAGCTTGACCCAGTGCCAGGGTGGGGGGGGGGAAATTATAGTGGTGGGGGGAAGGAGAAACTGAACGAAGTGATAATGAGTGAGGGATGGAATGCGATTGAGAGAGTCTCTTGCCTGCAAAAAACTTTGGCCTTTACCGAACTATTCTGGCAGGGGGGGCCCATAGAATAGTAGGGCCCCGCATATAATATAGGGCAGATATCTCCACCTTACGTATAAAGGTCCGCCCCTGGGCGAGGTGCTGTCTCCTCTACCGCTTGTGCCAGATCCCATTAAAGGGCTTCTGGAACTCGGTAACCTGTGCATGCAGGGGTAAACTCACTCTTGAATTGTTGCTGGTGCATATGCCTCTGCCCGGGTTAACAAGATCAACCGACTCCGTGACGGGATCTCTAATGAATGGCTCTAGATCTGCACGGGATCAACTAGCTTTCAAATAGACTCTGTATCTGATTTGGATACTTAAGCCCCTATGAACCAAAGGCCACTGGCCCTACTATTATAAGGCAATTGATGGAATTCAATCTCGATCTGAGTCCCTGCATGTGCCCTTTTTATATAGGGGGTGATGGTTGTGGTGCAACAACTGGAATTTGAACAGGATCTGGAACTAGCCCCTATATTATAAAGGGGCTTCCCACCCACCCGGGACTGGTTACGCATCTTGATCTGCTGCTGATGAGACTCAATCAACGGCACCTGCCTTCGCTAGAATAATATAATAATAGGGGCCCCGCCCCGTAGGGCAAAAATGGGCCCCGGGGCTCTCGCCTCTCATATCTTGACTTATGTCTATGTGTACGCCACCGAAACCACCTTTGCTTCCACCTCTACTACTCCTTGCTCCGGAAGGCGCTGGTGGGGCTTCACTGCTGGGTCATTTATTGGTTATGGATCCACCGAGCCCTATTGATAGTAAGGCAGTGAAACTGCCTTGGGTGGGTGGTAGGAGATACTGTTGGTGGTGGATAAACTGGCTGTGCTGCTGCCGAGGGAGGTGAACTAGCCGGGCAACAAGCTCCGCTCGAACTATTGCACTACTAATGTAGTTCCCTATTGATAGTAAGGGAGTCCAGTATCGTGCATTCTCATTATTGAGAGACTAGCGTAGCATTTTAGTTATCCAGATGATCCCCATAGATCAACAGCAACTAGCTCCGCTCTTTTAAGCTCTACTGCTTCTGTGCTAGCTTCTGCTACCTTTGACTCTACCTGTGCTTCTGTGGCCTATGCATCATGCCTAGGAGCTATGCCTTACTCCTTTGAATCGCCTATAGAAGAGTAGGGGCCTTGGCGAGTGAACCAACCCTCTCCAAATGGTTACCCGGCTTCATTGGATTGTTCTCCCGGTAGTCATCTCCGAGATGAGAACATCCAAGGTAGTATAGTGAAACCGGAAGGAATTCAGATGCCCTACGGGGCAGGATAGTTCTTTCTATGACGGTCTCTCCTACAGTTCAGATTGGCTAGTTAATAGCGGCCGGCGGGGCCCTTTAGAATAGTAGGGGGCGGGAGAATAGTTAATAGCTGACCCCACCGACCCCCGCCCGGGGCCTTGGGGTAGGATCCAAAGTTTTGATGGCGGGCTTTGTTTCTGTGCTGTCGATCCAGAGCTTTATAGATAGGGCAACCCGGCAAACATAGTTTTTGCCCGCCGGGGCGGGGCCACCGGAACTGAACACCAAAGGTTCTCCCACAATGGCATCGGCGCCTCGAATAATAGTGCCAGAGGGGCCCACAATTTGAATCGGGTTCGCGGTAAAGCCGTGAATATCTCCATCAGTCGTAGGATAGATAGGGGGCAGGCACCTGTCGGTCGAGCTATTGACTCACAACTCACTGGATGCATCCGTCTACCATCTATTATATACGTGATACAACCAGATACTCGTGATACAACCAGTCATCCTATTCATCTCATCCCATCTCATCCGGTGCCCTACTATTCTAAAGGGCCCCCTCTACTCTAGCCCTATCTATACTCCCAATGCAGCCAACCCCACCTAAGGCGAATATGGCCGGTGCTGAATGAAGGCATGCCTTGGGTGGGTGGCCCTCTATTCTATTGTTGTTGAGCCGCCTATTATTGTGCCAACTACCAACTACCAACTATGGGTAGTATAGAGTCAGTCCCCCTCCCCTCCCTCTATATAGATTGGATGGGGACCAGCCGCAGCTGGGCTCAAGACCAGACGTCAGGGCCTATCAAGCTCCCCCGACGAAGGAGGGAACCGACGAAGGGACTTTAGGCTCTCCCCCGCCCCTAGGGCCTCCCCCGCCCCATAGATCTATATCGGGCCCCTATTTTGTATGGATAGAGGGGCCCGATATAGATCTATGGGCCAACTCCTCTATCTGTATAGACGAGCTCCTCTATCTATATAGACGGGAGTTATAGACGAGAGACGAGACGGAGACGGACGATAGACGAGAGACTGACTGTCTATCATATTCTGATCTGACCGGGGGGGCACATTTATGCCTCCCGACGGCCTACTAGATCTCGATGTGACGTGGCCCGGGGCAATCACTCATGTCAAATAGGTAATACATATGCTCCGCTTGATGTGAACCCGTGGCCCCGGCTGGAACGGCCCTATAGATCTCAACTAGTGAAGTGGTTGGAGTTATGGCAGTGATCGGTCGGTATGCATGCTTGGAGTCATGGCAGTGATCGGTATGCGTGCTCGCCCCTATATAGAAACTGTGATCGGTATGCTTGCTTGGAGTGATTGGTATGGTGCGCGGTGGAGATAAGATATATAGGGCTCTAACCCAAGGAGAGACGGATACGAGGAGGGCCAGTCCTTCCCTATCTCGGTTCGGCCGGGGAACACCCAGTTTATAGACATAGGGGCGCCCCCTATCCATATACGGGATTATATGCTAGCCTACTATAGATAGATAGATGGATAGATAGATAGATGGATACTATATGGCGATAGGACGAGGGGTTCGCTACGCTCCCTCCTCACCCTCTATAGTCGCCATCCACTTCCCCATATAGATAGAGGGCCACCCCGCTTCTACTCTTCCACCAGATGAGAGGGTGTTTCTTTTGAATCCATTTGTGCCCATTTTGAGAGTAGGGCCCAATTGGAGCAGGAGCGGGTGATGGGATTGATCCATACCGGTATACATGGGCAGGGAGGGCCGGCTCGGGTGGACGGCTAACTGCTGCCCCTTGCCGAATAGTAGGGCCCCTTGCCGAATAGTAGGGCGAAGGTTGGTATCGTACACGGCGGTCGATGCCCATCTTCAGAAGCGAGAGAATAATCGTTCCCTGCCGGGGCGGGGGGTAGGGGAAAGTTTTTGTTTCCTACCATAGCCAATCCACCCTACTATTCTATGGGCCGGTCGGGCGAAGCGTAGAAATAGAGAGGTAGGGCCGCCGGAAACTTTGAATCTAGACATAACTAGACGACATCACGGATCTATACGTAACAGAACCTATCTATATGTGATAGGAGGGTGGGGCCCCTATTATAATAATTGGGTGGGGAGAACCCATGTAGTATGGGCTATGGGGGCTTACCGCCCCGGCTATTATAAAGGGCAGCAGGGTGGGGTGGGAATGGTAGGGTGGGGAGAACCAACCCATGTAGTATGGGCTATCGGGGGCTTACCGCCCCGGCTATTATAAAGGGCAGCAGGGTGGGGTGGGAAGGCCCCTACCTACCTCTCTATCTACCCGGAGACCTACCTACCTACTACCTACCAACCTCCCCGGCATAGTCCTCCCACCCACCCCTGCATAGGAGACATGTTACGTATAGAACTAAGCTGAGCAGACATATCATACGAGATGGGCCGGACCATACACGAACAAAGAACGGAGATTTCTCGCATCACTTGTTGGGAGAGCCTTTAGAATAGTAGGGGGACACCTGGCAACGGCCTAAAATATGGTATCCTGCGGGCTATCACAATATAGGACACTTGGGCGGCTTAAGTTGCACCCGGGCGTCGGTGATAACGAGTGCCGGGGCTCTATCTCGCCAGGTCGCCCGGGCGGGTACGGGGGCTCGAATGGCGAATAGGACGGCATAAGCGTGTCCGGCTTGCCCCTCAAATTATATGGGCATTGGGACACTTGGTCGGTACCGGCTGACCAAGTAATCTTGAAATGTAGATTGATAATGTGACTGACGTCCATGGTTCATCGGCAATCTCATTCTTGCCCGGCGGGGCCAACACCCAACATTACCACACCAGAATAGACCCCTTTTCTCCTTGTCCCGGGTGGGGATTCCCCGTAGGGGAGGTGGTCAGAGAATTGAGAGGTGCCGTTGGACCAGGTTGCCCTACTATTCGGCAAGGGGCGGAGCGGGTCGCCAATAGAATAATAGGGCAACTGGTTCAACCACTTCCTACTTCGATAGCAGGGGGGAGGTCGGTAAAACACTTCCAACTTGAGGATAGGAGGGAGGAAGTGGTTCAACCACTTATTAGGCTGGTCGAATGCCTATATTATAAAGGGCTCTTCCCAGCACAATAAAGTAACAACTCTCGTAACAAAGGCCCGGCAAGGGGCCACAACCCGGAACTATTCCTATATCCACCCACCCCCGCGAGGGGGTTAGCCTTCAATCCTGCTAGCCGCAAAGGTCTGGAAGCTCATCTAGAACTCCCACCCACCTCCGCTGCCCCCTTCAAATAGTAGGGGGCGGTGGCCCTTTTTTATATAGTTCGGATGGGCAAGATTGAGAATGAGAACCGTGGATCCCTACTATTCTAATGGGCAGGGTGGGAGAATAGGCCGTAACCGCTAAGGTGGACCCTACTATTGCCCTTTATATCATCGGCGGGGCGGGCCCTATATTATAAAGGGCCCTATATTATAAAGGGCCAACCGTTTACGAATGCCCAATGGACATCTGCCCGCCCAACCTACCTCTACCGGCTACTGACACTAATATGAGTAGCAGGCATTCCCCGGAGTAACGAACTCAATCGAAGCACATGGAACAATGTGAGATAGTAGAACGCCAAACAATAGATTGGATAGGGCCAGATTCAATTGTGGGTGGGTGGCCCTCTATTCTATTGCCCTATATTATAAGGGGGGGTGTGTGCATTCATAGGGACTATAGTTAGGGGGAGTCTATCTCCGGCCGTATCAACCCATTACATTGCATTATTAGACGATGGGGCGATGGTTCCATCCGAGTACCGGCGGGCGCCTGTTATGCCTTAAAGAAGTTGCCCAATGTAGAGAAGATATAGCCGGGTAGGGCCCCGATCCGGCTATACTATGGCAGGCAGATGAACGATGTCGGGCCCGAGCGAGATGGACTAAGGATCAGATGTCTGCCCTACTATTCTAAAGGCATGTCTAGGGGCATAGGGGAGTGCCGACGCTGCTCGCCAATAATAGTTCTCTACGGCTGGCTCCCCCTAGGCCTACTATATATAGCTCAGCTGCATTTATGCTCCCCTGAACGCCATATAGGTATATAGGCTGATCAGAGCGGAGCCCCTTAAGAATAGTAGGGCACCCATTGCCCCCATATATAGATAGGCTTATTCTTCAGTCGAGCCGGGTTGGGTTAGTTCTCTATCTGGGTTTGTGCCCCCGGGCTCCCAACATTCAACCTCGTGCCAACCAAATAGCCCTTTAGAATAGTAGGGCGGGGCCTGGATCTTTTCAAAAGAATAGATGTCCCCAACTATATAAAAAAGGGCCCTTTAGAATAGTAGGGCTGGGTTTGTGGGCCGAGTATTGAACCACACACTGGCAGGGCCGGGGGCCTATAGTTTGATTAGATTATTCCCTATTGTTTCTTTAGGCTAGGCGAACATAATTTGAGAAGAATAGAATAGGGGGGGTTCATATTCTATACGTAACATGCCTGCCCCGGGCGGGGGCATCATTGCCCTACCCATAGCCCCCCCTCTATAGAATTGAGGAAGATGAACTAATAAAGTGCCCTTTACTCTACCTGGCCGGGGCCCACCCATGTTACGTATAGAATCTGGCAAGCCCTATCAATTCTATGGGGAATCATCGCTACCCCCTGCCCCCTACTATTATAAAGGGGGGGGCCATAGAATTGGGCGGGGCCTGGCGTCTCCTCCCACCCCGGGCCCTGCCGAATAGTAGGGTTCATATGCAGGGTGGCCCCTACTATTCTATGGCCCCCTACTCTTAAAGGGCCCTCTGGCACTATGATTGACGGTGGCTGCTCGATCTGAGGAATAACCCGTCTCCGCCCCTTGCCGAATAGTAGGGCGAATCATCCCCATCTACCTCCTCCGCCCTACTATTCTAAGGGCAAGGGTGAGACCGGAACTAGGTTATCGATTGGCCTTGCCCCGGTTCCCACCCCAGCTACTCACTCTGTCGCTGGTGCAGCTTCAAAATGGCATTCATTAGTTCATTAATGCGCCCGCTAGGAGAATAGAATAATAGGGGCGGCTAGCCCTTTAGAATAGTAGGGGGCTAGAATCGATATAATAGTAGGGGCCCCCTACTATGGCAAAGGGGTAAGGGCCCGGCAAGGGGCAATTATCACCCTGCTGCCATAATGGCAGTGTGCATTCATGGGCCCTTACTATTCTATGGCCCCCTACTCTTAAAGGGGGTCATCTCCCGACTTGCACCATTGATGCACTCTTCCCCCACCCTTACCTCGACCCAGAGCAGAGCCACCGGCACCGGTGGTAGTCTATCCCGGAACTGTGGTGAAGCTTGGGGTCCGGTCTCTCCGCCTTCCCCAAAAGAGAGAATGAAGAGGTAGAGGTATGCTAGGGATAGGGGCCTAAACTAGAATTGAGTAGGGCCGGAACTATAATCTAGTAGGGCCCCGGGGCCTCCAATGATGGCCGGGCCTCCTAGATGGCCGGGCCTCCTAAATTATCACCCTGCTGCCATAATGGCAGTGTGCATTCATAGGGCAACTCTAATGGAACCGGGGTGGCCGGCCGGTCAACTACCCAAACAAAGTGGCCGGTCGACTAGAGTATAGAACCCCTACAACTAGAGCATAGTACCGCTACCCCTTTAGAATAGTAGGGGGCCCATGCCGAATAGTAGGGGCCCCTTCGTTTAGAACCACCTATAATTGGGGAGAGGGGTGGGGACGCTGAACTACCGATGAAGAGTGGTCTCACCGTCCTGGATTGAACCTTCTCCAAAGCCCCACCTTTTCTATAATTGGCCCACCTTTTCTATAATTGGCGGCCAGCCCAGGGACAAAGATGGCCAGCCTGAAGACGAAGATGGTGGATTGAACGGGAGGGCCCACCTTTTCTATAATTGGCCCACCTTTTCTATAATTGGCGGCCAGCCCGGAGACAAAGATGGTGGATTGAACCGCCTGAAGACCCCTATCTATATATGGGCGGTGAATTGAACGGGAGGGCCACCTTTTCTATAATTGGCAAAGGCGGTGGCCTTCTCCAAAGCCCCACCTTTTCTATAATTGGCAAAGAGTCCTATCTCCCCGGCCCGCCCCTACTATATTAGTTGTAGCGGTTGTAGCGGTACTATTGGCGGAGCCCTTTCCTTCCTATAGTGGACTCTACAGGCCGGAATAGTCTTGGCCCGCCCGCCCCTACTATTTCTAAGGGTCTTGGAAACCGGGATAGCGTAGTCAGTCCCCCTACCTATAGAACTGCGACAGATGAATGGAATGGCGAGCCTGAGTATATAGCTGGCCAGATTCTCTACGGAACATGCCTGGTTCGAGTGCCCCACCAGAGAGCCCTCATGAATTGTCCACTAGGATAGGTAGGGCTATTCTACCACTAAGCTCTTCCCATATATCTATAGGGGCGCCCCTACCGCCACTATAGTTGGGGTTGGGTCCGCCCCTACCTTTATAGAGTTGCTCTTCCCAGATATCTATAGGGCACCGGTAGGGGGGCTGGTATAACTACTATAATGGATGGCCCCTATCTATACCAATATAGGGCAACTAAACTAAACCCCTATAGTCTAGTAGGGCCCTATCATCTATAGTGCTCGGAGCTTTCAAGTATGATCAATGAGAAGCAACCAGCTGATATGGAGGTAGGAGCTTTCAAGGCTGAGATCATCCGGACCTAGAATCAATAGAGCACGTCATGGTTCAGTTCTGGGCCCCACTTTATCTTCCGGCCCTTTAGAATAGTAGGGCCCCTTATAATAGTAGGGCCCTGGCGGGGCGGAACCCCTACTATTTGAAGGGCCCTACCCCTACCCCGCCCTATTCGGCAAGGGCCCTACCCCGGCCCCGGCCCCGGCCCCGGCCCCGGCCCCGGCCCCTACCCTACCCTACCCTATATTAGAAAGGGCCCGCATTTTCCCTATATAAAAAAGGGGGGGGCCCGCATTTTACTATTATAAAGGGGGGGGGGCCCGCATTTTATATAGGGGGCCCCGCATTTTATATAGGGGGCCCGCATTTTATATAGGGGGCCCCGCATTTTATATAGGGGGCCCGCATTTTCCCTATATAAAAAAGGGGGGGGCCCGCCCCCCTATATAAAAAAGGGCGAAGGGGGCCCGCATTTTATATAGGGGGCCCGGCTATTATATGCGGGGGGGGCCCTACTATTCTAAGGCGGGGGCGGCACTACAAATTCTTTTCATTTATCAGTGCCCTACTATTCTAAGGATGCGCCAAATTACCATACCCCCCACCCCCCCCAATAATAATTGTTGAATAGTTCTCTACCCCCTTTAATAGTAGGGGGCCTATAGAATGGTAGGGGCCATCCCACCGCTTATTCTAGCGGGCTGATGTAGCTTTACTGATTACTATAGCCTCCCACCCATGTTACGTATAGAATCGCCGCCCCCAGCCGGGGCTATAAATCGTCAGAGTCCATTCTCCGCTTCATTGCCCTGTAGGGGCCGTCCGGATTAATGCCACTTGCTAGAGTAGGGAAAGCAGGCTGATGCCATTAGTGTGGGGCCCCTACTATTCGGCTGGGATCAGCTTGCTAAAATAAGTAATTAATAAGCTTGCTAGAATAAGGGGGCGTGTGTGGGGATGGCCCTACTATTATAAAGGCGGGGGGTTCTATTGCCACCCACCCGGTCCCCACCCTGTGCATACCCGGGAATTCTAGATCACCCTGCAGAATAATTAAGCCCCACCCGGGGATCAGGCGCCTGTGATTGATAGTAGTAGCCCGCGATTGAAGGTCTCGTTCTATCCTAGATAGATGAGAAAGGCGCTCTGTTGCGACCCGGCCCCCTATCCATATCTCTGGGGCGAGAGGTTATCTGAAAAAAAGTTCGGAGAGCACTCGTTTTGTTTCAATATTATGTATGCCGGATATTTCCGGACGAGAAAAGGAGCCTGCTGGTGAAGACCCCAAGTAGTGTTATTCCATTGGTTATGCAGGTCGACTGGCCAATGATGAGATACGGCAACGGCTTCTGGGTAGTGGTTGAATTGAAACGTACAGCTTGACAGAGCAGGTCCGGGGTCTCGTGTGTCTCCGGCTTACTCATCTTTGCTCCAGCTTATTCATCTCTGCCTTCCACTCAAAACTATAGTTCCCTATGCCATAGAATAGTAGGGCCCGCATGATCATCGGTTCAGTCCCGCTCTCGGTTCATGGGAATTAGATATAGGAATCACCCTCCCTGCTTCTGTATGGGCTTACGCCCTTTTTTATATAGTTCCCGGGCCCTACTATTCTAAAGGGCCCTACTATTCTAAGGGGGCCCGCCATTCATTCTGATCAGGCAAGCCGGGAGATGTCGGTTCGACCTACAATCCATGGGAAGCTGGTTGGCCCAGGTAAGATCACTGTCCCAGACGTTTCTCTGGGTGGGAACTATAGGGACTCAGTGGTGTGCAGAGTTTTATAATCCGAGCGGACTATCTATGCAATCCAGAGAGGGAATCGAGAGTTGATTTCAGTCCAGGGGGGCACAGATGCTCGAAATGCAGTATTTATAGTTGGGGCTCCTATGAACAAATAGACATAAAGGAACTGAGAGAAATAAATGTGTATTCTGTCAATCCGGGATTCTAGAGGGGCTCCTATTCCTCTACCGGTTCTACAACTATTCGTATGTCCGGCTGATGGATCCAAATCACTACTGTAATGAAGCGGTTGAGAGCCTATAAATAGTAGGGCCGTTGCTCGATCATCTCTCCATGAATGGCCCTACTATTCGGCTGGGGCCTCACCCAGAGATCAGCAACGGAAGATGGTCCGTTCTTCTATCTCTGTTCGGGCCCCTACCTATAGAACTCTGCAGGGAGCCTATCGTTTACAGATAGGAACTTCTGGTACCGAGAGAGGAACTCGCGATCAAGCCCCCCCTACCATTAGAACTTGGCCGCCCTCTCCCCTCTCTTGTACAATGGGCAATGGGGTATGAACCATACGGCTTCGTTCGAGACCATCTCTCCGCAGGCAAGTGCCTATAATTTCTAAGGCCGATGAAGTCCTTGATCCGATTCTCTCCGTCCCTGAACCAGCACACCAAGAATAGTTAGTTGCTTGGCCCCAGAGAAAGAACGTTTACTGCATGCCCCAGCCAGATATTCAGTGAACGGACGGGGTGGGTTGGGCCCCTATGATTCCCACCCCCCTTGCCGAATAGTAGGGCCCGGACTAATCCGGCTATCTTCCCACCCATCCCATAGAAACCCTCCCACAATTGAATCTGAGGGGGCTCTGCATGCCCTATCAATTGCCCATTTTTTTCGCCAACTATATAAAAAAGCCATAAAATTGTAGGGCCCGGAACTATAGTTTCCCACCCTTCTAGTTGATCGAACTAAGATTCCCTCTCTATAATGGAACTCCCGACGGCACTATTCCTTCCTGGGGTTCTAGCCATTTATCTTCCAGGGGCTAGAACCCCAGCGAATCAGCCCCCCTCTTGTGGGAGTTGTTGGCCCTACTATTCGGCAAGGGGGGCGGGCCCTACTATTATAAGGGGCCCTACTATTCCGTGGCCCCGCCCTATTATTAGATTATTGGGAGGGGGTAATTATTCAGTGACAGTTAACCGGCCGGAGGGATGGGGATTGAAGGAGTTCGTGTCCTACCGCGATACGATGGCCCGTAGGGCATACGCTAGTTGTTAACCGTTGAGCCGGCCGGGGGGCGCTGGCATGTTACGTATAAGATGCGCTGAGGCATTAGGGCGTAACTGCTTAGCAGCAGGCCCCTACTATTTATAAGGGGCGTGGGTATATCTAGCGAAGGGCTCTAGGGCCCAACCGGTACATCGTATCATCGGCCCGGTTCCTCGCTGTCGTTATAAGCGGTTCCTCTTCGTTCGGTTCCGGCTGATGTGCCAGCATTTGCCTCGGATGCATCATCAGCATCAAACCCCGTAGGGATGGCGTAACTGCAAAGCAGACTACCCCCCTACAATTCTATGGGCAATTGCCGTCCGTCCTGCTATATAACTGGTGATTCGAAGCAAAGCAGTGATCCGTCTCCTCCACAAGTCCTACCCGCCCTTTATAACTAAATGACGATGTTCTTCATCGGCAGTTGGTGGAGGTGGCATCTCTATTGCCTGTTGGAATTGCTCGCAATGGTGCCCCCCCTACTATGACTATTTAAGGTGTTCCCCCGCTTCCAATATGTTCTTGCATCACATGATCTTATCCCTCTGCCCGCATCTATTATAGCGGGGACTCATGACAGTCCTGAGCGCCAACCGGCCCGGGGGTCTCAGCTTTCGCGAAACAGGGAGGTGCGGATCTGGAGAAAGATGCCAAAAAGAAAGGAGGCTGAACCGGCCAACAATAGCCCTTTATAATAGTAGGGAGGGCCCCCCTTGCCGGGCAAAAAGGCTATGGGGGATTCTAGTTCGGGGATAATCGCAATTAAACATGAACGGTAGCCCGCTTGCCCATAGCTACAACAGAATCTGCGTATGCAACTATATAAAAAAGGGCTGCCGGGTACTCTACCTCATGTTCCGCCCATAGATCTATAGGGGTGGCGGATACGTCGAATAGGCGGCTAGAGTAGAGGGCAACGAGTCTCCTTTCAATGGCTCTAGCTATATCGTTGCCCTGGTATGGTGGGAACTGCTACTGAGGTTATGGATATTGATGGACTAGATGATGGGATGGCCCTACTATTCGGCAAGGCGAACCTACGTTCGCTTCTCTCTGTCCTCCGCCAGTTCTTCGCGCCCCACCCTTAGATACCCCATCCAACTAAGCTGTCTACACTCATACCGATGGCTGGTCTTCTTCTATGCTCCTTTGCCCCCAGGAGAGAGGTAGGGCCGCCCATATAGAGACGCCTTATTATCTATAGGGCATCGTTGATCCGTTCTATCTCCCCGTTCCCACCCTGCATTTGGACCAACGGTCGTAAGCTGATGATGGGCGGCTCAATATTGCTACTGGAGATCCCCTACGGGCTGGAGATGGCCCCGATTAATTATGCCTATTGTTGATTCTAGAGTTCTGGGTTTGGTGTGACATTCCATAACCAAGCCCCACCGGTTCCACTAGGCTCTGTTTCCGATTCTTCTTGCTCTTACGGATGATGGGAAAGAGTTAATAGTCATGGTTCCGCCCACAATATAGATAGAGGGGGCCCCTATATAGTAAAGGGCCTCAATTATATAGAGGGGGGGGCGGCTGGGGCACTAGTGAGCTCTGCCTTGTTTCTATACCGCTACTGAAGAAGGATGGGATGATGGAGTGATTGGCCGAGGCCTATAGAAACAAAAGGGGGCTATACTCCCCTGAACCTTAGAGCATGTGCCTGATCGCTCCACCCCCCCATGCATAAGAAGGAAGAGTAGAGTTCCCGAGCTCAGCAAGAGCGAGGGATATTTTCCCATGCAGGTAGGGCGCTGGGGCTAATAATAGTTGGGCCACCCGCTAGTGAGTATGCCGACCCATACCTTTATGCTCCGGCTACCTGCTGATCCAACCAGTACTAGTAACGAGGGAGATAATGGCATAAAGGGTTTGCCTAAATTAGCTTCGTTCTCGACTGGAACGGTCCTGCCCCGGGATGGAAAATGAACTAGAGTACTCGCGAGGGCCCTTTATAATAGTAGGGCTAGTTGCCACAACGCGGCGGGTTAATTTATCAGCCTGCTTCACCCCATAGCCTTTTTTCCCCTACTATTCGGCAAGGGGGGCCCCCCTACCCCGGCCCCGGCCCCGGCAGGGCCCGCCCCGCCCCGCATTTTATATAGGGGGCCCCCGCCCCGCCCCGCATTTTATATAGTGGGCCCGCCCCGCATTTTATATAGTGGGGAAAGGGCTATTGTTCCACCCCGGCATTTATCACCCTGCTGCCACTTCAACTAATCTACCGACCCCCTCCGACGTGGTTGGGTTCCACCCGCTACCCACCCAACTTTATTTCCTCCCACCCTGCTGCCCTTTATAATATAGGGCCCGTTCATGGGGAATTCTATATAGCTTGACTGGGGCAGCAGGGTGGCCGTATAAGGGTGGGAGGCAACAATAGCCCTTTATAATAGTAGGGAGGGCCCCCCTTGCCGGGCAAAAAGGCTATGGGGCCCCCTACCCCTACCCCCTACTATTGAAAGGGGCAAGGGGCCGGGCCGCCGAAAATAATAGGGCATGAAGGTGAACGCGCCTACCCTACCCTACCCTATCAATTCTATGGCCCCCCGGCAACAGATTATTGGGGCAGATTATTCCTCCGCGCCTACCCTACCCTATCAATTCTATGGCCCCCCGGCAACAGATTATTGGGGGAAGTAACAGACCATAGAATTTGAGGGCCTCCGCGAATTATAGAAAAAAAGGGCCGCCCCAAACAGATTATTCCCACCCAACCCAATCTATATCCTCCCACCCGGGCAAGACTCCACCATCCCCCCTACTATTCTAAGGGGCCTTGGGGCCCCTACTATTCTATGGCCCCTACTATTCTAATGGGGCCCACCCACCCCAATCGAGAATTGTAGGGGCCTCCCTATAATGAACCCCCATCTCAAGCTCCCTCGAATCCATATCTATCGAATCTATCTCCATCGGGTAGAGCAGTTTAATTAGGTCATAGTAAAGCGGCCAAAGCCACAGAAGATGCCCTACTATCTATGGAGTGGCCTTAGAATTGTAGGGCTGGATCTGGTCCAGTGGGCATAGGCAAGACATCGGGATGAGTTTCTACCGGCCGACAGCGAGCGGCGAATCACAACTTTCTCCCGTTAGGACAATAGGCAGATCCCGGCCCCTACTATATAAAGGGTCTAGTCGAGTGGAAATGAGATTGGTAGGCCCCTCCGGGCAGTTGAATGAGTAGAGCTATGAAATGAACCAGCTACCCGGGGCCTCCCACCCGATAAAAGAAGGAATATTTGAAAACAGGTGCCGCTCCCGGAACTATCTATCTCCACTATAGCCCCCCCACCCGGCCCTTTATAATAGTAGGGCGAGGGGAGTCAAAACTGGTGATGGAGCCCTACAATTCTATGGGCCGGAGGCCCTATTATTTTTGAATTGAGGAATAGGTATCAAACAGAGGCCTTTCAAACTATAGGCCCGGGCCCCCCCCTATTGATCTATAGAATCAATAGGGGGGCGGAAAAAAACACTCTATCGATTGGACATCAGAGTGAGTTGGATGAGCCTCGAAAGCCGGGTCGATCACGGGAAGAACTTGGTCACTTCATTGACTTCACTTTATTATCACCTCGTCATGAGGAGGAACCGGCACACCGCACCGGCGAACACATCTAACGATCAGGCCTCGGCCCAACTATATAAAAAAGGGCTGCCGGGGCATAGGAATGGGAGCAGAACAATGGCTATGCTATCAATGGCGGCATATCAATGTCACTCTGAAGCGGCGGGGGGATGGGAGAGAGAACCTTACTCATCTGAGGCATCTATCCTTGCGTCGGATCTAGTTCTCCCTAAAGAATGAGTGGGTTGCCATAGAATTGATAGGCCGGCGTGGGGGATTGATCGCAACTATCAGAGTGGGATAGAGAGGAGTCCCCTACTATCTATAGGTGGCGTCGAAGCCCATTCGTTAGAAGGTCGGGACCGGCGCCCCATTATAGATAGGGGGTCTCCTTTGCAGAAGTGAATCCAGGCATCTCCGGCAGGCAATCTCAGAAGGGAGCTTAGAAATCATCTCGTACTCGTAGGGGACTGACTAGACTCTATCAATTGGGTAGGGAGGGTATGTAGTGAATGGGAGGAAACGATAGCAATTGTGAAGGCAGGGGGAGCCAGTATCGAGTCCCCCCACCCCTTTAGAATAGTAGGGCCATATAATTGTAGGGGAAGAATATGATAATAGGGCCACATGACAGAGGCCCTCAAATTCTATGGGCGGGGTGGGAACTTTGCCCCGATAATTGCTAGACTCTAAAAGCCAGCCAGATTCTATACGTAACATGAGTGTTCAGGTGGGAACTATAGCAACTAGCTGCTGGTGCAGAACCATAGCCCCCTACCCCTACCCCTACCCCTACCCCTACCCCTACCCCTACCCCTACCCCGCCCTATTATAAAGGTAAAGGCCCTAGATGATATAAAGGGCAGATTATTGCCGCCCCGCCCCGCCGATGATATAAAGGGCAGATTATTGTAAAGGCGGCGGTAAAGGGCCCTTTTTTATACCCGCCCCTACAACTTATCTATAGGGGGGCCGCATTTTATATAGTTGGGGGGCCCCTACTATTATATGCGGGTAAAGGGCTATTATTCGGGCCCCGGGGCGCCCTTTACCCGCATATAATAGAGGGGGGAGGGGGCATGTTACGTATAGAATCTGTTGAAAGCACATCAGCAGCCCCGCCGCCTACTATTATAAGGGCTATGGGCTGATCAAGATGCGTGAGAAGGATCTTCGAAAAAAGAGAAGGATCTTTCTTGCTGCTCGACTCACGCGGACATGACTGTCAAACCTACCGGGGGTTAGAAGGAAGGTCCCCCGGGCGGCCCTACAATTCTATGGACGAGTTGCCTATAGATAGTAGGGCGGAAGGCCCCCCCTAGAAATTCTATGGCCCCTACTATTATAAAGGGGGGGCAGATGCCAATTGTGGGTGGGAGGCTGGGCAACCGGCCCGTAGGGCCACCTTCCATTACCCGGTAGTTTATCTGGCTGGATGCCCCGGTTGTTAGATAATGTTGCTAAGGTCGGTCGCATGGGAATCAAACTCTATGTTTCTTTCTTGCTTAAACATCCGCAACCCCACACCTTGACTAAGAGGAGCATACTCCAACGGCATCTAGCTCCTACCCGGCCTAACATATTGTGGGCCTAACATATTGTGCTTGAAGTTGGATTGTTCGGTCTATCCGCCTTCACCATCAACTATAGCTTAAGCGGGAATAAACTATAGCTTAAGCGGGAATAAACTTTAAGCCTCTGCACCGGAACTATATAGAATTCTAGGACAGGAGCTAGCCCCCCTATTATTGAAAGGGCAAATAACTACTTTCTCAACTCAAATAAGGCCCTCTATCTATATTGTTCAACCGGTGCATAGGAAGACTAGTCTACTCCCTCGTCCTACTAGGATGTTATTGCATACGTTATTTATATCGTTGGGGCCATAGCTTCCAACGTTTCTAGCTCCGGTGCAAAGGAAGGTTCAATCAGAGGTTCAATCAGCAGGTTCAATCAGCGAGCATGCTTTATTCTCCGTTTGCCTTAGAATAGTAGGGCAACTATAGTTCCTCCCACTATCCCTGTTGCGGGCCTACAATTCTATGGGCAATCACTATCCCTGTTGCGGGCCTACAATTCTATGGGGTTTCCCTTTATAATAGAGGGGGGAGGATGGGAACTCCATAATAACTATCCCAGGAGATCGAGATCGATAAATAGACATAGTGAAGGATGAGTGAAAGCGGCCGGCACATTGAACCCCTCCCTTATTCTAGTTGTATACTCCCTCGGTCCGAGATAGGCCAGCTAACGGCCCTACTATTCGGCTGGTTAGCGGTATACCTTCGATGAGGGATAACCTCACCTTCCCTTGCCCCCGCATATAATAGCCGGGCCCCCTATATAAAATGCGGGGCGGGGCCCCCTATATAAAATGCGGGCCCCCGCCCACTATATAAAATGCGGGCCCACTATATAAAATGCGGGGCGGGGCCCCGCATACCCTTTTTTATATAGGGGGGCGGGCCCACTATATAAAATGCGGGGCGGGGCGGGGCGGGCCCCCGCATATAATAGTAGGGGGGCGGGCCCTGCCGGGGCCGGGGCCGGGGTAGGGGTAGGGGTAGGGGTAGGGGGGCCCTTGCCGAATAGCCGGGGCCCTGGCCCCTTTAATAGTAGGGGGTAGAGGCCTCCCACCCCAATCTATAGCCTCTCACCCATGTTACGTATAGAATATAAGTACCGGCAACTATAGTCCCCCCTTCTCGTTTCCCGGCCCTTGAGAATAGTAGGGGCCATAGCCCCCCTATCGGCCCCCCCCAATATAGTTGAGGTTTCTAGCGGGGCAATAAGATAATAATAGGGCTAGCCATAGAATAGTAGGGGCCACCCTGTTCATTCACATGCAGGACCAATGCTTCGTGATAGCCTAGCCGCCCTACTATTCAACGGGGGCGGGGTCATGTTACGTATAGAATCTGGCCGGGTTGGCCCGGGGGAAAAGTTGGGTCACCCCAGCCCCCTTTATAATAGCCGGGGTAGGCAGTCATATGAACCTATTCGTTGGGCATTCTTTTGGTTGTCCGCCCCCCCCTTCCTCTCTTGATGACATTTCTATACTCACCTACCCAATTGAAACTCCCCACCCACCGGGCAAATTCTTAGAATGTCGTATATACGCCATAGGAGGATAGGGCAACTAATAGAGAACTACATCCGGAAGCCCTATCAATTATATGGGGAGAAAGCCTACCATCCATAGGAAGCAAGCAACTACTGCTTAAAGCAAACAAGCAAGAAAGCAACCGTCCTACCATTCGCTTCTAGCCGGAAAGTAAGTTCCTTTCTCTTTCTTAAAGCCTTGCCTTAGAATCCATAGTTCCTGGAAGGAAGCCTGCCTGCATTAGTTATTACCCCACCATCCGCTTCTAGCCGAGTAAGATCTTTTCTTTTCTCTTCAATCAAATTAGAAAGAAATATTGACGAGGTAAGGATAGCAGGCAAGAGTTCAAACACCAATCCGAGGGAGATCAATTAGCGATTATTGGTTGGGATGTGCAGGTCAAGGTTGGTTGGAGATACGAATAGCTCACTCACTAAAAAGGTCAAGAGATGTGCACACGTGAATAGCTACTTTATAAGATAGTACACATACGTAGATAAAGCTCATTTCTTCAATAGCGCCCTTCAAAAATAGTAGGGCATAGTTCACCACCCATTCAATAGGGTTTCATATTTCTGTTAACTAGTTTCATATGATAGGTAATCGGGCTAACCTAACTAGTTAACATCCCGAGGTTGACAGTTTACCCGGACCAACATGATTGAATGAATTCAATATGGAGGATCTGAGACCGGCCGAAACAATATTCTATTATTGAATGCAACAATAGCCCTTTATAATAGTAGGGAGGGCCCCCCACTATATAAAAAGGGCGAATAGTAGGGCAGCGGTATTGGAATATTCTACTAGTTTGAAGCGATTCGTCGATGTCCGATCAATTTCCGCACACTATCTCGAGCCCGGGCCTGCCCGATTGAGTATTAAGCGATGAGGCGGGCGAGGCAACGTCATTAATTATTCCCGCCGGGCCCTACTATCTTAAAGGGCAAGTTCTACCTTGGATGGAGCAAGCTAGGGACATAGAGAGGTCTATCTATTCTCGAATATGGCATTCCCAGCAGTCATCCTTCTTTAGTGGCGGGTTGCCAGGCCTTCAAAAATAGTAGGGCAACAAACTGAATGTATGTATCCCATAATGAAGGTGCACTATCATTCCGTTTATCGGCACCTACCTCGACCGAAGGTGAAAGAAAGAGCCGGGTATCTAATCATTTCATTCTCAAGGAGGGGATACCTAATTGAGGAATCCTACTAACCGCTGTGGGGCTGGGTGGGGGGCTAAGGCTGCCTCCCACACTCTTCTACTTATTATATGTTCTATAAAACTAGGTAGGCAAGCGTAGCTATCACTATCAAGCGTAGCCAGCCGGCCCCCCGATGATATAAAGGGCATATTATTGTAGCTCATTCTCCCTATAGAAGAGTAGGGCTGTTCTGAATGCCCTACTCTTCTATAGGGCATGGGGTTTCAATCACTAGAACCTCGCGTAGGGTTCATCGGGGTGGATAGGGCCCAACCCCCACTATAGATAGGCCATATTCGAAGAGAGAGAAATTCAGTTGCACTATAGAGGTAGGGCGATCCAACCCGAACCCGACTGAATAGGTAGCGAGAAAGTCTGGCTCTTTCTAGAACCCCGCAACTATAGATAGAAGGTTGGGGCCCTACCTACCTTTTATCATTATTTCTGCTTGCCCAGCCGAATAGTAGGGGCCCGGGTGGTGATGACATCAAACCAAATGGTTAGGAAACTCTTAAACGAGTCACCCGATCACAGGCCCGCCTAAATAAACAATAGGGAGAGACTAGTTTACGTTAAAGTCAAGAGTTAGCGAGGTCTATAGTTAGATACTGGCAAGTGGAGGTCCAGGGATGTGCTTAAATAGCTCCCGAATAGTAGGGCTTCTGCCCTTTATAATATAGGGCTCGCCATCCTTCATTCCGGAGGGCGGGGACCGGCCAGATTCTATACGTAACATGCCCCATAGATAGAATAGTAGGGGCCCGGGAGAGGGGGGGCGTGTGTGGGGTTGGAACTATAGTGGGGGGGTTTCTTTAATATGGTGATTCATTCACGCCGATGTATTGTTGGTTGGGTACTATTTGATTTGGTTCCTACCTATAGTTGAGTTCCTGCCCATGTAATGTATAGAATCAATACAAATATACAATCGTTGCTACGGTGCATGCATAAATCTCCAACAGGATCTTATTCTATAAAGGTCCGATGGGCCGATTTTTGGAAGAACCCTCATCACTGTTCAAATGGGTCCCTATCCGGCAATAGGGTAGGGTGGCTCTTAAGAGCTTCTCCGGCGGGCCGTAGGGGCCCGGGCCCCTACTATTATAAGGGCCGCTATAGTACCGGGCCCCTACTATTATAAGGCCCCCTCGGGACTGCTGCTTCGCCCGAGTTCATCGAGTAGAGCAGCAAGCCCGCGATCATCTCTCTCGACCCGGGCGCGGGAGGGGTAGGGGGGCCGGCAGGCTGAGCATTTTCGCTCAGGTCCGCGGACGCCATCAGGCGGCGAGAGATTTGCTCCCGCAATTCTTCGGGTGAACCCGCTGGCGCCATTGCGGTAGCGAAAAATTGCATCTTGCCCTAGGTTGGGGGGTGGGTTGTACCGTAGCATTACTGCTCAATTGAGGAGGGGTGGGTTCTACCGAAGGCAGAGTAGCATTACTGCTCAACCGTATAGCCTCGCTGCCGCCCTTTAGAATAGTAGGGCCTCCTCGCGCCGTGCATAAAACTCTTCTCGCATAAGCTCTAGGCGCCCTACTATTATAAGGCGGGCATGCTGAAGCAAAGCGTTCATGCGCCGTGTTTCCTCCTCCGGGTCATCCTGGAGGGGGGTTGCCGGGTTGTTGCCGGCAGGCTGCTCCGCCCCGGCGCCCAGTGGATAGTAGGGCGTCCCCCCCAACTATAAAGAAGAAGGGCGGGCGCCCAGTGGATAGTAGGGCGTCCCCCAAATAATCATTAGAAGGTTCACCGGAATCGAATAGAGAAATGCCCCTTTAGAATGGTAGGGCGACCCTACAGCGACGAGGAGCTGGATGAACCAGTACCAGGCCTGCGCGCCCTTTAGAATAGTAGGGCCGGCTAGAAATGAGGTTTTGAGTTTGGCGAATAGTGAGGGGCGCCTGAAGGTAGTGACGCAGGGCTTCCATCTCCCCCGCTGGATGAGGGGGTGGTTCCCTCGATTCCTCCCGAACCACTCTCAACTATTATAAAGGGCCATTCCTGGCCCATAAGATACCCCACTAGAATTCCCACTAGAATCCCCCCGCTACGCCGCCCTCCCTGAGAAACCAGATCAACACTTCCTTCCTGGCTTGAACTACCTCTTCCCGCGGATTGTTCGCTGCTTCGGCACCTATTGATTTCGCACCCTCCTCCAGCATATCTCTCTCGAAGTTGAAAGTAGGTCTCCGCTCCATAGCATAAATCCCAAGAACCATGGCATTGACATCATCGATAGTCCGATGCACCATGGCGATGCCCTACCCCTACCCCCTCGGGCAAGGGCCCACAAGGGTCCAACCAACTATAAGACGAAAGCATGTCCCCGGGCAGGGCAGATTCTTCTGAAAGAAAAACCTGTTACACTGTTTGCATGAATAACGACTTTGCCCTATATTATAAAGGGCCCTACTATTTTTTAAGGTAAGGGCGTGCCGTTGTTTGTTGATTCCGCCCCCCTTTAGAATAGTAGGGGCCGCCGATGCAGGGGGCCGAGCGAGACTGAAATCTATGCATTCCGATACAGTAGGCATTGAACCGGGATAGGGCTCTATCATTCTGATAGGGCGCCTAGCCGCCCTACTATTCATTGGCGGGGGCCCCCCTGCATGTGCATGCACAGGGTGGGGGGTTCGGCACTCTAGTTCTATACTCAACTATAGGGTAGGGGACCTGATAAGATTCTATACGCCGGCCCGCCCGGCGGGGGGCGCCCACCCCGGATAGGGCAGCCGAATAGTAAGGGTAGGCCCTATATTATAAAGGGCCCTACTATTCTATTATTCCCCTACTATTCTTCTATGCGAGTTTGGTCCCCATAGCCATAGAATTGATAGGGCCCCAACTATATAAAAAAGGGCAGATTATTGTATTTTAGGGTAGGCGCGGAGGTTAGCCCGTAACCTGAATGGCCCTACTATTTGAATGGGCAGGTGAGGTTGCACTCTTTGATTCTATACGTAACATGCCCACCCCCGGCTAGTTTCCCTGCAGGGAACCCCCTACTATTTTGAAGGGCTTCCCACCCTCCCAGCCCTTTTTATAGTAGGGGCCAAAAGAAACTATAGGCACCCTGTGCATTCACATGCAGAATGATTCTCGTAATTAGTTTGGAATGCCCGGAGAGCCTATACGTTTCTAGGGCAGGGTACTACTATAATAGCCGGCTGGGGCCCCCTTCTATATTATTAGCCTATAATGGTTCTAAAGGCAGATTCTATACGTAACATGGGTGGGGGGAGATTAGAAAGGGCGAATAGTAGGGCCATAGAATAGTAGGGGCCCCCCCAACTAATAAGTTGTAGGGCCCCAACTAAATAGTAGGGCCCTACTATCTATATGGCCTCCTTCATATATTCCATCCATTCCTTAACTATATAAAAAAGGGCATCACTCCCACAGCGTGGGGCTGGGGAGAGTCCGCAGCTAAACATTGTGGCGTGTATCCTATAGTGGCCGGATCCTGCCGGAAGTCCCTAGGTCCCAATGTGCAGGTAGGGGAAGGGGAACCTTACTAGCTGTGTGGTAGGGGTGAGCCCACAACAACAATAGTAGTGGCCACCCCGAACGAATACGAAGGTGCGAAGGCGAGGGTTCTAGGATAGAGCATAGATGGGTCCGGTCTGAATATCAGGGTCCGGGCATATATCAAAAAGGGCGCGTCCATGGTTGGCAAGGGTGGGTGGGAGCCCTTTACTATACAGGGGCTCGAGACGGTTTGGCTGGAATCCTTCTTGCCCCTGTATAGTAAAGGGGGTAAGGTTGTTCATGAAGGATAGTAACTTGAACAGTGAATGAAGGATAGGATCTATAACTCCCACAGTACCGGAGGAGGCCTATAGATCTATATGGCGTGGGAGGTGAGTCTACAGCCAAACACACTAGTCTGGGCCACGCTTTGCGGGATCGTCCTCCGACCCGGATACGAGGGAAGTCCCTATCGGGCTAATGTGCGCTTTGGTGGAGGGGAAACCAAGGCTGGAGAGAATGAGTGTGTGCAACCATCGGTAATCGCGACTAAATGAAACGGGCGGCCCTTTCTAATATAGGGGGGGCCCGGCCCCAACTATAGCCCTTTCTAATATAGGGGGGGCATATTATTGTCAAACTGCCTACTATTCTAAAGGGCGTATGTTTGATCGGAGCCCTATATTATAAAGGGCCTGGCGGATCATCACCCGCGTTTCCGGATCGGCAATAATATAATAATAGGGGCAGCTTGAAGCAAGGATTGGGTGGGATACTCGGTGGGCCCTACCAATCGAGAACCGTATTCTGTCCATGATTCTGGCAAAGCTCACTTCGAGACGGCGTGGATCAATCAGATGGAAAGAAGGATCAATCAGATAAGTGGCGATCACCAGCTTCGAGCGGGAGAACCCTTATCCTTATTCCGGGAGAACCCTGATCCTTCTTTTTCTGTTCAGTTTCGCCCTACTATTCGGCAAGGCAACTCCTCCTAAGCCCCTATATTATAAAGGCGAAAAAGGAGGATAGTCTGCGGCGAAACACATCTATTCTATCTCCTCCCACTATTAATCTACCTCAATTATATAGAGGGGGGGGCAGCTGCCCTTTATAATATAGGGCGGCATGAGGGAGGATGCAGCGATATCTGACTTCGACAAGTGACTCACCTACCTACCCCCCCCAATCTCATTCTCAACTTAGGGTCCGTGTCAGCCATCTATTCTTTGATTCCAGTCAACCTCCTCCGGCCCGCCTTATAATAGTAGGGCGGGATGGAGGAAGGGATGCAGTGGAGCAGAGGGTGGGTGGTGGGTGTGGTAACTTGTTCGATATAGTCCTCCTCCCTAGGGCCAGCCCTACTATTGAAAGGGCGGATTCCACCTATCTTCCAGCCATTCCACCTCTCCAACTTCTTCATATCCGGTGGGTGGCAACCGGGTGGAAACTCTGGTACTGGTCTCCTTCCATTCCAGTTGTTCGAGTGACTGGTTTCCCAGTAGCTGGAGTTACTTCGGCCCTACTATTCTATGGGCAGTGGGCAATCTAGTTAGTATTCTCATCGAGCGAGCCCCTATTTTAGAAAGGCTCGAGTGACTGGAAGTGGAGGGATGGAGGGAAGGAAGTCGATCCACTCTCTCTTCTATAGTATAGCAGCTCTCTCTCTTCCTCTATCTTTAGTTCCACCTCTCTGAGCTAGTGATAGAGTTCCACATCTCTAGCTGCTCTTGAGCTAGTGATAGAGGAGAGAGCTGCTCTTGAACAAGAAGAGAGAGCTGCTCTTGAACAGAGTAGTTCGACTAACTGGACTGAAGTGAGATAGCTCTTCGAGCTCATGCCATTAGCTACACTACATCGGCGGCGAAGCTCCCCGCCCTACTATTCTATGGCCGTAGAACTTCCACTAATAGCCCCCGGAAAACCCTTTCTAAAATAGGGCATCGGCCCCCCCCTATAAATTCGTAGGCTCTATGGGGTTGGGCCCTATATTATAAAGGGCAGCAGGGTGGCCCTCTATTCTATTGTTGGCAGGGCATCGAATTAAGAGTTGGTATCCACTGCTGTCTTCTTATTCCCGCCCTATATTATAAAGGGGGTTAGCCACTCGATCAAAAACGAGACCCAATTCTACTTATTAACTGCGGGCCCCTACCCCGCCCTATTATAAAGGGCCCTTTTTTTATATAGTTGGCCCCTACCCCGCCCTATTATAAAGGGCCCTTTTTTTATATAGTTGGCCCCTACTATTCTAAAATGCCTTGCCGAATAGTAGGGCGTGTTCTTAAATAAGAAGCCCCTATTATTGAAAGGCATCATCATTACGCCCCTATTATTGAAAGGGCAACTCAAGTAAAGTGCCCCGGCCTACTCTTCTATGGGGCCTACCTACCAGCCCATAGAGTTATAGGGGGGGTAGGTGTATAACGTATATAATCACTTGGAAACTACCGATGCAGAATAATGATAGCCTCATATTCAAAGGCCAATCCCTACGGGGCGGCAGCTAAGAATTATCTTCTCGGGAGAGCCCCTTAGAATAGTAGGGCACTCCCTCGCCCTACTATTCGGCAAGGGGGCGGAGAGATACGAGGGAGAGTCACCAGCTAAACATTGGCAGTATACCCTCCAACTCTCCTAGAGGGGCTGATGCGTCATGTATGCCAATGTGCATTTCGCCCTACTATTATAAGGGGGGGCCCTACCATGGCCCTTCAAATAGTAGGGGGGGAACCGCTGGTGGCCAGATGAGCGAAATGTAGGAAGATCACGATATAGGACACCACGATTATAATTAGGGTGCGCAGGCGCCGACATTATTATGATTACGGTGTGCCCCGCCAGCCTATAGAATGGTAGGGGGTAAGCGATAACCTTAGAATTGTAGGGCTCTCGGGATGGGGGGCCCCTTTCTTTCTAATAGTAGGGCCATAGAATTTGTAGGGCCCTCCCACCCCATCGCGTCTCCTCCTCCTCCCACCCTGCATGGGGCCAGCCGGGGTGGGAAGCAATAGTTCCACCCCAATTAATGGCGCCTGCTAGAGTAAGGCATCAGCCTGCTAGCCCTTTAGATAGTAGGGGTGGGAGGAGATAGTGGCGTAACATGCTTTGCCGCCAGCCCTTTTTTATATAGTTGGGTGCCAGCTGGTTTGGTAGTCGGCTTGCATCTGCATGCAGAGGAACTCTGGTTTTCCCATTAGCTTTTGGGTTCTGATGCACAGGCATATTTATCTGGCACCTTTAGAATAGTAGGGGCCCCGCCAACAATAGAATAGAGGGCCACCCACAATTTTGTCTGAGGGGGATAGAGTTGTAGGGGGGCTGGCACGAGTCCACCTATCTCTATTCCCGACATGTCACGAGCCTTATAAGTACTAGTTACAAGGTTGTTGCACGCCGCTGGTCGAGTTGCCCCTATGGGAATCAATAGTTCCAAGGTTGTTGCACCCCCACCCACTATATAAAAAAGGGCACAGAGGGGAACCGCCGAATGTGCTTTGGCTTTCGATGCGAGCAGACAATGGACGTGATCGCAACCGTCAGATGGATCGTCATTCTTACTGATGATAGTGAAAGTTATCACCAACCCACCATCACTCCTCTAGCTTGAATGGGGCGCATAAGTACTACTTACTCCGCTGCGTGCGAATCAGTAGGCGGCTTCGATCGAGTCGCGAGCGCACATGTCTATCGGGAGCGAAAGGTTCATGATATCACTTAGATAGATAGCTCAATTCAGTGTTCCGCTCAGCTCCTGAAGTAGATAAATGGTCCAATCCCGTGGGGCCGCCCTTTCTAATAATGGGGTAAAGGTCATCGGCCTCAAGTAAGTTCCCTTTTCCGTTAAGGCATTGTATTCATCCGAGGCAGGCGCGCATAGAATAGTAGGGCCCTCTTATCGACCCGACCCACATCAAGTAAAGAACTATTCGGCAGGCCCTACTATTATAAGGCTGCTGTTACTAGAACTATACTTGGGAGGGAGAGAAACTAGCGCCACCGTCCGCCATGCGAGCGAGAAATAAGGGAATGGTGTGACGCTTGTTCCTTTCTGGGTCCCATCCATACCCTTTCAATGTGAGTGTTTCATTTCATAGTGATCGGCATATATCAAAAAGGGCCAACTCTGTCTCACGGGCTTATTCCGGATCGACTGCGCCCATTAGAATAGTAGGGAGATTCCCTCCCGCAATAATCGGCTATCCTCCTGAACACCCCCTCCCGGTGCAGTGGGGGGAATCAGGCGGGCGGGGGGCGGTGATGAAGCCCCTATTTTATAAAGGCTCTCTGGCACCCTACTATTTTAAGGAGTCGTCGGGCCCTCTCAAACACGACTATAAGAACTAACCCGCTTCTGTTAAACAAGTAGATTGAGGCAGATCGATCCGTACAAAACAACGATTAGGCACAGCTACAGGAATCTTTCCGAATCGAATCTGGATAGAATCTCTCCGAATCCAATAGGCCGTATGCTACTAAGTCAATGTTAATAAGGGCTAGCTAGGAGTCTTCTGCGAGAAAGCGTTACGTAGATATACGATAGGAATAATCGTATGCAGGACGATAACACCCCCCACCCCCCCCCCTCTATAGTAATTCCCCACAGCCCTACTATTCTAAGGGGAATGAAACACGTCGGGGGAGAGGCAATTATAGAAAAAAGGCCGATCATCGGAGGGCCCTGTTATCCCTCACCCAGCAGTGACCCATCCCTCTCCTTCGCTTGTTGTTCTTTCTGTTTCCTACTTAATTTCAACCGCTCACTGTATCTCTCGAGACATCAAGGCCTCCTTCCAGCAAGCTGGGATCTATTCCTAGTTCTGCATAGTGGCACCTCGGATTCAGTTTTCTTCACTATCTAACTAGAATCCCCACCAACATGAGCCTCCCACCCCCCTTTATAATAGTAGGGGCCATAGAATAGTAGGGGCCACCCACTGCACCGGGTCGGTATTGGGTTCCCGGAAGATAGAATTGGGCGGGAGCCTTACTATTCTAATGGGGTGGCGGTAGAAACATTGCCAGGGAATTACTATAGAGGGGGGGGGTGGGGGGTAAAGTTCGGGTGGGGGGGCCCCTGCTCAAATAGAGTTGAGTGCCCCAGCTACCTTACCCTTATAATAGGGCGGGGGTAGGGGCCCACCCATGTTACGTATAGAATCTGGGCAGCCCCCTATATTATAAAGGGCCGCCCCGCCCGGGTAGTTATCGTTTCAGCAGGTTATCGGGCTTTACCAATGTAGTATGCATGCAGAGGGCGGCATTATTGCAAGTAAGGGTATAGTTCCTTATGGCATCAGCCTTAACCACAACCCCCTACTATTTGAAGGTTGGGCCACCCACCCCAATTAATCAGCTTGCTAGAGTAGGGGAGTCAAAATGATGGATCGAATCGCACACCGGGCTCAAATTTCGTGCGTGCCCATAGAATAGTAGGGCCACCCGGCCACCCCAGCATTGCCTAAAGCAGTGGGTGGGCCCTTCCCATCCACTGCTGGGCCCGGGTTGATTCCGATGCACCAGCATGCCTCACAATCGTTGTCAACGTCATCATGACTCGCAACCGTTCTAAGCTAACCTTCTAAGCTAAAGAATATAGCCCCGGGAAGACCGGAGTGCTACTAGGTATAGATAGTACCTAAGGTCCTGGGAGGGTAGGATGGGGACCCCTCCTCACTCTCTCGTACGGATGATGCTCCCGCCCTACTATTGAAAGGGGCCGAACCCTGGTCCTAATTGCTACGACCAACTGGGATCGATGAGGCGCAATAAGCTTGGGGTGGGATAATAAAGTGGGATGTGGGGCTCTGTCGTTCCTATAGTTCCCGGACTTGAGACCGGCAGCCGGCCAGTGTTATATACGTTCTAGTCGATCCAATCGGGCCATCCACTAACTATTGCTGTGATAAGTACACAATTGTCAGGGCCTATAGGAACTTTAGTAGGGCCTAAAGAAACTATAGGCACCAGCCGATCTATCAGTGGTTGGAGCAGCTTTCTTTCATTATTGCCTCCGCTGTGAGAGTTGTACCTCTATTGAATCGTTTCCTGTACCTCCGGAACCGCCGATTGAGATGACCCTGCAAAGCCGCCCTTTACTATATTGGGGCGAATTAATGACCCTTATAATAGTAGGGGGGGGCCCCCCCGCCCTATTATAAGGGTAAGGGCCCCGGGCCCCTACTATTATAAGGGGGCCCGCCCCATATATAGTACGGGCCTTAGAATAGTAGGAAAGGGCAGATTATTGGTTGGGATCAAAAGTTTTGCTGGATCATATGACTGAACAACTATAGGGGGGAACTATATAAAAAAGGGCATGAGGCCCGCCCTTCAAATAGTAGGGCCCCCCCTTGCCGAATAGTAGGGCGTATAGATGCTTCCGGAAGATTTATGGGAAGGAAGCCAGATTCGATACATACGTAACATGCCCAGCTGGCCCCGCCCATAGAATTTGACCTAAAGTGAAAGGAGGCCCACCGCCCCGTAGGGAATAATAGAATAGTAGGGCCCGTAGGGCACCCATCCGGCCTCCCACCCGGCCATAGAATAGGAGGGCGGGGCCACCCACCCATGTTACGTATAGAATCGACCCTACTATTCTATGGGCGGTCTCCCTACCTCCCTCCCGCTATAGCCCTGCAGCAGGGTGGGGGGGGGACTCGATAGCTCCGGTGCGCTTCTCCGGCTGATTGGTAGCATTTCCCATCTATTCGCTTGAACTATATAAAAAAGGGCCTAATCTATTGATTCCCTACTCTTCTGACCACTAATCTATATCCTAACCGACCTACCATCCAGCCCTACCGGGGTACTATTGCGATTATTTGAAGCACTATGCCCTGTTGAGTGTCAAGTAAGGCTCTACGGCTATCTTCCATACTCCGCAGGATTCGGTTCTCGGTTAAGCGGTCCTGCATGACTTGAATCGCGTCCGCTGGTATCACCGCGGGCAAGGGGGAGGAGGGCAGCGTAGCGAACTCTTGCAAGAAGGTCTGATAGGTTTGACAGGCCAGAACGAGATCGTTCTGAATAGCGATTCTTTTTTCTTTTTTTCCCCTAAGGCTGTCCGGCCGGGAGGTAATGAACTAGTCTCCCTGCTCTGTCCCCTCCCTGCTCCCTGCCTCCCTCCTTACTATCCCGATCCCTCCTTTTCAATCTCGATCCGGGGCCCTATATTATAAAGGCTCCGGGTGGGGGCAACCATTATAGAGTAGGAGTTGGGTCCCCATTGTCAATAGGGCATAGCTATATGGACTGAACTTTTTCTCGATCCGTCACCTATCGAGTGCCCTACCTTTCTAGTGGTGGTTGGGTCCCCGGCCCCCCCTACTATTTGAAGGGCCTCCCACCCCAACTTTATCAAATTGGGCATAGCTATATGGACCGTGATTTTTATCGCCCCTTCTCTCCCTATGCTGTATCCTATCGAGTGCCCTACCTCCATACCGCATGTCGGGTCGCCCCATCTCGGGCAGCCCAGCGGGGGGGACCGTGCCCCTGAGACTCCTTATCTGGATCGAACCCCCACCATTATAGAGTAGGGCTTCCGTAGGGCCCCCATTACCTCTCCTCCCACCCACCCCCGGCACCCCTTCAAATAGTAGGGGCGGTTTGGATAGGGGAAATGATTGGGTAGGAGATCGAGGGAGATAGCCGAACCATTCATTGGATGGACCGACCATACTATCATAGCAACGCAACATGAGTTGATTGATGGACTGACCCGCAACATGAGTGGCGATTGATGGGTGCGTGATCACCACTATCTAGAGTGTAGTGATCACCAGAGTCTATACGTCACATGCAGTCATCAGTCCCTTTCTAATATAGGGGCGCCCTTAGAATAGTAGGGCATTCGTATAACGTTACGTTACTAGCCCATCTCTCCTCCCACCCTGGCCATTCGTATCACGTTAATAGATGGCCCGCGAACTCTCTAAAGTAAGGCGTATCGCGTTAATAGATGGAGCGGTGATGCAGTCACCGTAACTATAGATGGATGCGGGGCGGGGATGCCCTTTCTAAAATAGGGGACCAGTCCCTTGCCCATAGAATAGTAGGGGGGGAATGGGATAGAAGGAGCGGTGATGCCCTTTCTAAAATAGGGGACCAGATGGAAGGATGATGCGCGGAGAATGGTCCGCACCGTCCGATTGCTCGCTGATGCTAGCCCGATGCGGACGATCCGCCACTACTATAGTGCCGGGGGGGCCCCGGTGTCTGTATGTGTACTGGTGGTACGCTTTCTGTTTCTCGGTGATGATTGAAACGCGGCCCTTTAGAATAGTAGGGCCCCACCCCCTGCTTGGAGGCAGTGTTCTGCCCCTATTATTCTAAGGGCCCTACTATTATAAGGGGTGCTAATCTGTTAGCGAACTAGAACTCCCACCCGGGCATATTATTGCTATTATTCGGATCGATCGATCTGGAGGAGAAGAAATCTCTCCGGCCCCCGGCCCTACTATTTGAATGGGCCCATACCACCCACCCGCCCTACTCTTCTATAGGGGAGGCCAATAATATATAAACCTCTGGTCCGGCCTTTTATAGATATGCGCCGGATTATCCGAAGATTATCGTCTGATCATCGTCTTCACCTTCAGCTCACCCCTACGCAAACTCCATATCTCAGTATCCATATCGCCTTCAAATCCCAAGCCTTCGACTCGGAAAGACCAGCCCGTAGGGGTCCCACCCAGTATATCACGTATATAATCAATAATTGAACGATTGCCCCCCTATATTATAAAGGGCCAGGGGTGGGTGGGAGGATATGACGTTGCCCTACTCCTTCTCTATCGATGGCCCCCGCCCTACTATTCTATGGCGTTCAATCTTTGAATAAAGGGAGGGCCCACCAACCCCTATCGATAAGTGGGCAGGGGTGGGAGGATATGACGTTGCCCTACTCCTTCTCTATCGATGGCCGCCCCGATTATAGAAAAAAGGGCGGGGTAAGTTGAGTTGAATTCGTATAGAATCGGATCAAAACCTTGGAGTTCGAAGCCCACACCTCCCCCAGGGAGGAGATGCCGCAACCTCTGACCACCCACCCGGTAGTGTAGACATTAGAATGGATTGAAGGGGGGGGCCCTTTAAATAATAGGGCAGAAAGGTAGATGCCGCTGGTTCGCCCCCGGCCCCCTGCTCAAATAGAGTTGCCGGGAGGCGGCTACCATAGAATTGTACCCTCCCACAACCGGGCCCCACTATTCTAAGGGTAGGGAGGCGGGGGGGAGGGAATTGACGGGAGGTAGATGTTGTTTAATTTGGAGGTAGATGCGGTTTGGCAATAATATAAAAGAGGGGATTGCCCCCTCTTTTATATTATTGCATTTATTGTGGGGTGGGGTGGGGTGGGGAATTATGATTTTCTAGAATCCCGTTGCCAACAATATTACGGTTCGATAGTATACTCCCTCTGATATGGTTCGAGCTATATATAGTAGGCCGTCGGTCGCCAGTTATATCTATAGGGCCGTCGGTCGAGTGCCCCATATCCATATGTTCAATCATACATTCCCCCGAGCTCAACTCATTCGATAACCTCTAGCTCTAGCCTATATATATATTTTTTCTGGGGCTCCCTGGATAGATGGTTTTGCTGGCCGGCCCCTTATCCTATATGGCCGGCGGATAACCTATAGAGAGAGGCGGCCCATATCCTATGTCCGGCGGATAACTAATCATTGGATGGACGGATACGTGATATCGATCGATGTTGATTGTAGTCGAGTCGTATCGCGGGGGAGTGCCGAGTCTTTATATCAAGTGATGCGCGCCATATATAGATAGGGACGGTGCGCTCGGATTGTCATTCGTTGAACCAACCAACCGACCCTTATAAATAGTAGGGCCCTTCTGTTCATATAGGGCATTATAAGAGATCTTCACGATGTGGTGCCGACCCCCTTTATAAGAATAGGGCCGCCTTTGGGGATATCACGTATGGAATTCTTGTCTCGATGTCCCTTCTGTTCATATAGGGCATTCTGGGCCCTATATGGATGGGCCCTTTTCTAATAATGGACTCAACGGTTTCGTATCACTACTGCCCTTTCTAATATAGGGACCTTTTCATCATGACATGCAAATATCTACATATGGTCATGGTTCGGGATGGCCCTATTGTTTATTTAGGCTCATCCGGGAAATGGAGAGTGGAGTGTCGATCGAGAAGCGCATAGATCTGATCTACACTTTATCCTGTTCTTGAGTGGTCCTCATATAAGAGTCTACTCCTTCTGAGAAGGCCCGCCCAGAAGAATCATTCGTTGAGGGGTAGATAGTAGCATCATTCATTCGTCGAGCGAGCCCTATTGTTTATTTAGGCAATCAATCATTCGTCAGATGAGGTGAGCCCTATTGTTTATTTAGGCAATCATTCGTCGAGACCATATTATATAGCGAGAAGAGAGGGCGGCCCCCTTAGAATAGTAGGGCCCTTTATAATATAGGGGCCGGGGCCGGGGATCTCTCTTCACTTGATTGACGGCCCTCTCACCGATGATATATAGTAGCCGCCCTCTCTCTATATTGATGCCCGCCCTACTATTCTAATGGGCGCGCGCCCATAGAATTGTAGGGCGAGTGCCATAGAGCAAGCAGAGCGTGGAGCGGAGTTAAGCAGGTGCAGGTGCGGGTGCAGGTTCAGCGAAGATCCGGGCCGGGCACTCGATTCGATTGCCCTTAGAATAGTAGGGCCCTTAGAATAGTAGGGCCGCCCCATCCCATAGGGAGAGAGATAGGGGGATCTCTATCTGGGGCCCACCCCTATAGAGAGAGAGATCTGGAGGGCGAGGGCGGCTATCTAATCCTAATCTCTAGTCGGCCCGAACCGTTGGGTTGGTTCAGTCTAGACTATAGAGCATTCCGATCCGATACAATTCTGTAGATCATATTACGTACGTAATATAGTCAACCGATTGACTCAACCTAGATAGATACGGATATGCTTCGGGTCATTCATGATAGATAGGGGCGCTCCGGTGGCCTATAGATCCAGGGGCCCCATATCCCGAACTATAGATGGGGGTGCCCTAAGGCAGTAGAGTCCGAGTTTCACCGGTGATTCTCTCAACCGGTGATGGCATCTCATCCCTCAACCGGTGATTCTCTCGACCGGTGATTTAAGAGAGTGGACTCTCCACTTTCTAGTCATAGTCATCTCGACCCCCGGAGGTCGCATAAAGGTGATTCCCTAAACAGTTACATAACTATACTAGCAGCCGGGGCCGGTGGCCTATAGATATATAGGGCCCGGTTGGTCGAGCAATCAATAGGTTGGGTTGCCCTTTATAATATAGGGGCCCTATCGGCGCTATCTCTATCTCCCATCCGGTCGAGTTCCTCAACCTTCTCGACCGAGTGCATGAATGTATATAGCCGGTTGAGTTCCTCTCCCCATATCCATATAGATAGAGGGGGAGGGGGTCGAGCCAAATCAATGAGTTCCTCTCCCCATATCCATATAGATAGAGGGGGAGGGGGCCGAGCCCAATCGATGGGTCTAGTATTACTAAAGGCGAGCGATGACCGCCTCCTATTGCCCCCCACGGGGGTGGGTGGCTATAGTTGGGTGGGAGGCCCTTCCTATCCTATATCGGTTAGAGTAGTTCGGATTAGAGCTTGAATCTGCCCCGACCCGAGTCCTTCAATTGTTCCATTCTTCCTCTGGCAGCCTTAGAATAGTAGGGCGCTGGGGGGGGTCGAAGAGAAAGTGACTCGTCCGGCGCGGGGCGAGCCCATAGAATAGTAGGGCGATCTGCGGTTGACCGGTATTCCCTCTCCCTCGCTGGGGATTCACGAGAGGCAGCCTCAAGTGCAGTATCGGAGTCCCATCCAGATCTGGGGTTCACCGGGGTGACAGAGGGATCCGAGTCTGGTGGAGCCGATGTGGGAATTCCCCGGTGGGCCCCAGAAGCGGGGCAGATGGGTCTGAGGTACTCCCCATCGCCCTACTATTCTAAGGGCGGCTGGTGGGCCCCTACTATCTATAGGCATTTAATCTTGCCCGGTAGGGCCGGAGCGGAGAGTTCCATTCTTTTCTATCGAAGGTTGTTCAATATGCTAGGCCGTTAGGTCTATCCAGAAAGAGCCGGGTTGTGGAAGTTTCCAATCAATAGTGGCCCTATATGAACAGAAGGGCTCTCCACTGAGCAGTCGTCGAGTCTCCCAGCATCGGCGGTTCCCACAGGTTATGCCGGTCTAGGAGGAGATCCAATAGTCCTTATGGCGGATGGGTGATCGAATGAAGAACTCTTAAACCGGATGCCGCTTCCGCATAACAATGCCTATCTCTCGGGGAGTAAGAAGCACTACGTCTACCGGAGAATCGGGCTGAGGATCGACGCCCACTGGATCAATCGGGAGCCGCGCGCACCATACTGAGAGACGTGATACTCCGTACGGGCATACCCCCCCGGTGCGACGCCGTACACCGACCCTGGAATGGTATACAATCATGTGGTGGAGGGGAACCGGCACGCTTCTGGGCCCTACGGGGGCACGCGATCGAGAAGCGAGCGGGCCGGGTCAATCATAAATGGCTCATGCGTACACAGCGGGCGAGCGGCTGAACCGGTGCTACCCCTACGGATGCTATCTGCCCCTACGGATGCTGTGGAATCTGAACAACTATAGATGCGGGGCCCCGCTATCCATTCACTCGTCGTTCCGTTCCGGTCGAGCACCCGGCGAGCCCCCCTTTAGAATAGTAGGGGCGCAGCCATCACTACATACATCTCGTCATCCGAACCGCATCATATCTGTGAATCGCACAACCCCCAACTATAGATGCGGGGCGAGACAGAATCTGTGTTACCAGTAACTAGTCACTATGTCTTGGAGTAGCTCCAGTAGCATTCATCGTGCCATCCCATTCATCAGCCATCGGATCGGACCTCTGTATGCATCCATTACGTAATCCCACATCTTGCCGTCCCCCGTTTAACGCATGAAGCACCCACCTAAATGTACCCCGGTATCTGTCCATCGTTCCGTCCCGATTGCTTCCATATGTGCAGAACCGGTCCGGTCCGAGGAACACACATCTACGGCCCGCCCTATAGAATTGTAGGCCACTCCGCCCCGATCATCTATGTCCGAATCGAGCACCGCCATACGCCCACACGCCCCCTGGCCTCGTATCCGCAGCACTCCAGGTACCCCCCGCCCCCCCTATATAAAATTGATTGGGGTGGGTGGGAGCCCGTAGGGCAACGGCCCACCGCAACTAACTAATCTACCGGGGGCCCGGTGGGCATGTTACGTATAGAATCTGGCTGGTCCCCATAGAATTGTAGGGGGCAAGCACTCGAGTTGCCATACCACTATATCTTCCCACCCACCCCGTGAATCCGTTCGTTCCTTAGCGTGAACCACTTCTGGAGCTGACCTAAGATGGGAAAGAATGAAGGAAGAAGGCCCCCTAACGCATAGCATTCTTCACGGCAGGCACCCCGGGGGCCATAGAATAGTAGGGGCCATTTATCACCCTTTGCTGAATCAGTCATAGAATAGTAGGGGCCATTTATCACCCGGCACCCCATAGAATTTGAGGCATAATGGCAGTGGATATAGTGGTTATACGGGAAAAACCGCTGCCCGGCGAAACAGCTGCTTGCTTCTCTGGAGAATATGAAACACGAACTGAAATGCAAACTACTGATGCTGGTGCCTTTCCGGGGTGGGAGGCTCTATCACAACTAGAATTCGCTGGGAACCTTAGCCCCCTCTTCCCAGGGCCCTTTTTTTCTATAATTGGGAACTATAGTTGGGAGGCTATAGATTGGGGGGGAGGGCCCTATCAATTATATGGCTATCAAAAAAGGGCCCTACCCTGCCATATAATTGATAGGGCCGGCCCAACTATATAAAAAAGGGCAGATTCTTCTATGGCCCTACTATTCTATGGCGCCGGGCGATAAATGGCGCTTCTGAAACCCCAGGGTTCACCGCCGGTAGGCGGCGGGCCCTACTATGACCAAACTAAACGCCAACTATAGTAGCCGCGGTGGGGGGGGCCCTTCATCCTGACTCATGTTATGTACATAATAGATGATACGACTGATGACTGGTCCCATTCATCACCACATCGGACATCCTTCTATCTATTCCCTCTATATACGTGATACGAATCGCTCGCCCTGTTTTTTGAGAAAGGCGTATAGAATCCCCCTTAGAATAGTAGGGCGCACCACTATCTCCGGTTCTCCCACCCACCACGGTGGGCCCCTACTATTCTATGGGAATAATAGAATAATAGGGCGGTCGGGGACTCACTTGAAACAACATAAGACAGCAAACCCTACATTGAACGATTGACCTAGCGCCCTCCCAGTCTTGCCACGATCACCCGCCCTATAGATTGCCCTATCTCTATCTGCGGGGGGGCTCTATTTGAGTTGTAAAGTGCCGGGTTCGTAAGATCTGGAGAAGAAATCGAAGATTCGGAACAACTTACCAAACCAACGCGAACGGGTTAAACGGACGGGGCGGCCCTATCAATTGAAAGGGGGACAAAGCCAAGGATACTTCGGGCCAACCAATCTATAGGGCAGGCAGACCCCCCTGCATGCAGCCCTACTATTCGGCAAGGCACTGCATGTTATCAGGGAGAACATGCAGGGGCACCTCCAACTATATACCTCAAAACTATAGAGGGGGGGGGCCGGGAACTTGGGGTGGGTGGGAGGCCCCGGCCTATTCTAAGGTCTCGCCCACCCAATTGTTAGTTTTTGTGGCCCCCCCGCATCTATAGTTTTTCTGCCCCGGCGGGCAGATTTGTTCGCGTCGTGAGGACCCCCCTGCCGAATAGTAGGGCCCTTTATAATATAGGCCTGCCTTTCTATCCGCTGCTGATGAAAGAATCCCACCGAAGCTATGCCCTACTGAGAGAAAGGTGACATAGTAGGGAGGTAGATGCCGTTGGTTCGGGGGCCATGTCAGCATCAATTGAAGGCCCAATAGCAGTAAGTATTAGAGTAGCCGTCGCATTATCCAGCATTTCTGCCCCTGGCGAATAGTAGGGCACCGGCTTTCCATGAGTTCTAGTTGGGCCCTATATCTGGAAACGTGTTCGAGGATTGGCAACCTAGAAAGAATTGCGTCCAGGTAGGTGGTGCCAATATGGTTCGGTCATCGGTCGGTGCCATATAACACTGATGCTACGGTAGATAGGGGTCTTGGATTGGTTTTTGGATAATCGGCCTACCTCCTCGACCTAGAATGCTCGAATAGGAACAACCGAAGACCTGAGCCCTATATTATAAAGGGGGCTGGTGGTCGGTTATAACGTATATAAGACTCTATGTAGCTGGACTTGGGGTTAGTGGGCGAATATGCTGGGCACTATATCATAGAACCGGAGGCCCTACTATTCGGCAGGGGGCCCTACTATTCGGCAGGGCGCAACAGGTTTCCCTACTATTCTAAAGGGCGCTCCACGGGAAAGACCTCTGACTACAACGTGAGCCCTGCTCCGAATGATGCTTGCTCAGATAGTCGGAAGAACTATAGTCAGTCGTTTTTGAAAGCATTGAGTTTTAGGTACCGATTTGACCCCCAGGGCGCTGGTTGGAGTGATTTCGTCGGCTATTATGGCGTGCGATTTATTGGTGGTTGGGCCCAACTATATAAAAAAGGGGACCATGGGAAACGGTCAATACATTGGGGATCGGGTGGGTAAGCCGCCGTCATGTAGACCAATGAATCTTTGAGTTTCACCCTGTTCATATGCATGCAGGCGGATTCGATTGGTTTCTAAGGAGCCCCTCCCCCTTAGAATAGTAGGGCTAGAGAAAGGCCATGACACGACGCCCTTGCCGAATAGTAGGGGGGTTGAATGTTGGATTTGCTTCTATAAAGATTCCCGGGCGACCATAATACACCTCCGTCATAGCTACCATGCAGAGTGCTTTGGCCAAACACCTGCCTGATTCAATACCAAGAAACTCTGCCTGCCGGTTATGTTTTTAGGACATAAGTCCGCTACCATAGAATAGTAGGGGCCCCCCCACCCTGCATTGGCTGCTGGATCGAATCAATCTGTCAAATTTTCAGAGGTGGCTAGGGATTCTTAAGTCACACAAGAGCATTCTGATCTACCGGATCTGTTCATAGGAATAGAAAGAGTTTTGGCAACTATATAAAAAAGGGCCCTTTAGAACCCCTTAGAATAGTAGGGGGCCCCTTCAAATTAAGCTATGGGGAATCTGGCGAAATGCTACGATAGGTTACGCCCCTGGCCCCGGGCGGGGGTAGGGCGTTCGGTCTAGATATTCTATGTGCATGGGCGTCATTAGCTGCTTTTAGGGTTCTCGGTTAGCGGCCCCTACTATTCTAAGGGCCATTCCAGGACTTAGTGAGAAAACTACTGCGTTCGGTACTGCCACAGAAGCGCTGGTGAGCAGTATTACATATGTAATAGTCATCGATTAGTTCCCCCACCCCCCGATGAAGCCCGGCCCTTAGAATAGTAGGGGTTCCATCAGGTCTAGTTTAAGAAGTCTATTTGGCAACGTCAAGAGAAGAGATGACTGCGCGTCCTTGGTTGTGATTTATGTGACAAGCAATCCATCCGCTGCTTCTCAGTCTGCGGAACGAACCCGTCGTCTATATAGTAGGGGGGGCCCTATTGTTCTTAACACGCTGAACCAAATGAAACTAGCACCTCGCGCCCGCCCGCCCAAGAAAATCTAGTTGTAGCCGAGACAAAGAAAGCTAGGACAGCAGAAGTGACGGGTGGCAGCACCTCGCCCAGCAGCATATACACGTTCCGCAACCTTTAGGCACATCCAATGCCCATCCGAACCTAGCAACTCACACCTACCCATCCAATCCTAGGACCCATCCAGTAGTGCATCCAACCAACCGAATTGGAGTTGTCTTCACAGGAATCGACCCAACCGCCGCTATAGTACCCATACCGGCACGAATCGGCATCAAGCTGGGCTGGCTAATAGAATTGATGTGATGGGTTGGGCAATTTGAGCCCCCCACAATGGCCCCAATGAATAGTAGGGCCTCCACGCCCATTAGCCCTATATTATATGCGGGGCCGGGCCCACCCAACCGGCATCAGTAGCCCATGGCGAATAGTAGGGCCCAACGCCCTATATTATATGCGGGGCCGGGCCCGCCCAACCGGCATCAGTAGCCCATGGCGAATAGTAGGGCCATAGCCCTATATTATATGCGGGGCCGGGGTGGGTGTATCCGTTATAGGGCCGATGGAACTATAGTTTCCCACCCTGGGTGAGGGGGGAATATATAGGTTCTCCCGGGCCCCACCCCCGGCCCGGCCGGGGCCTATTCAAGCTTGCATAATTCATTGGGGCACTCCTTGGCATTTGACAAGTCGACCTTGCCCCCCTACTATTCTAAGGCAGTCGCTCCGCAGCTCCCTCCCCTTCGCTACACCCCCCTCCGATCAATCGATCGAAAAGAGGCCAGCGCTTCGCCCCCCCGGGTGGATAGGGCATCGGGATAGGGGGGACCACTCGGTGGAGCCCGTGTGCGCCGGCCCAACCTTCTATAGTTGGGGTGGGTGGGAGGAGGTAAGGGGTTCAGGAAAGGGCCTCGATCAATCTCTCTATCCTTGCTCCCAGCTCCCCAACTATAGAAGGTTGGGGCCCCGCATCAGTGATTCGCAGGCGCAGGCCTGATCTTTCTTCGATCGTTCCCGCCCCTTACTATTCTAGCCGCGCTTCCGATAGATCTACCAGACCGACCTTTCCAGAACAGAAGGACAACGCAACGCGTCAGCTCAACAACCAACTACAACTCCCTACGGGGCAGGGGTGGGGCGACGGTGATATTCCCCCCTACCAATTCTGAGGTCAACAATAGAATAGTAGGGCCTCGATCGGAAGGGTTGGTCGCGGGGGAATCTTCACGCTATAGTTCCAGAGGTGGTTACACTTCTGCATCGCCTACTATTGAAAGGGGCTCGGTGCCAAACACCTTGTGAATGAGTTTGCTCCTCAATGTTCTATGTTCCGGGCCCCTATATTATAAAGGGCTGGGATTCCGAACACTCAACATCCATCCATATTTGAATTCGCGCATAGAATGGTAGGGCCACTATCTTCAGATGAAGGGATTATTGGCAGTTGATTCAATCGAGTCCCCCGGGCCACACTCACTCGAAGAAGGGTTGGTCAATAGGGTCTTGATCATGATCATGTAGCAACCAAGGCATCTGATCGGGGAAATGAATCTACCTTCATAACCGGGAAGGCGGCGGGTGTTCATCAGGAATAAGTACCGGATCTCGGGTCAGTAGCGGGCGGGAGGCCCTTTATAAATCAGGCTAAATGCCCGGGTTGGCTTTTTTCGGCATCACAATGAAACGCCCTACCTTTGATAGTGGTGGAATAGGCCCAATCATAAGAAATGATTATGAAGGAGCCCTGTTCGATAAATGGGGTAACGACTGATGAGATTTGTACGCGGGCCCTTATAAATAGAGGGTAACCACTTCGACGTGAGTGAAGAGAGCCCGTGAGTTGAGGTTTATTCGCGGTTCATTTGGATGCGATTTCTTAAAGCGAATAAACCCCTACTATTATATGGGCTATGCCGCCTCCTACTGTTCTCGCCAATATCCCCACCCAACTATAGATTCCCTCCCACCCTGCCCCTACTATTCTAAGGCACTGGGTTTGGAGAAGAAATGGTTCTGGGCCTCCGGAGCCGAATTGACTATAACCTATTCTAGCCCCGCCCGCCTATAGAATGGTAGGGCATCGATATGATCAGGTCTATGTAGATGGACTAGTGTGACCCCCCTACTATTATAAGGGCCCGCTCGTAAGGCGGCTGTTGCCCTTTATAATAGTAGGGGTCACGGAAAAACCTTTCTGAACCAACCGTAGGTAGAATCGATGGGGCCCTACTATCTATAGGCGGTCCCCGATTATAAGTTCTCGTTGACCACGCCCTATAGGGACCAGGCTATCCACCCCCATTATAGAAGATAGGGCGCCGGAACCCACTGTAGGAGGGATAGGGGAGCGGATAGACAGGAAGGAAGCGGCTTAGCTAGCTCTCGCACCAACTCACTATACGACTGAAATCGCCTTTTGAGTTGCCCCTTTATATCATCGGCGCCCCAACTATTCTATGGGGCCATGCCGATCCACCTGAATCTATTCTCGGAGCGTAGGTGCCACTCTCGCGTCATACGGCTCCGTCCCGCATAGGTGCGTCGCCGGCCCTTGGTTTGACTGTCCTACATAGCCGCATAGGTGTTTCTACTGTCCCGCATAGGTGGTTAGGTGTTGCCGCCCTACTATTCTAAGGGCCCCGTCGTGTTTGTTTCCAAAACAACACCTTCGGACCCGTATAGATTTCATTATGATCTGCGGCGGGCCCGGCCCCGCATATAATATAGGGCGGGCGAGATCGACTTCGACTAGGCTGGAAGTCTCACACCTATCTGTATCCATTTCCGTTTCATCATTATCACTTCAGTGATGTCGCGATCGGTCGCTCCGAACCACCTTATTGTCTACTCTACAGAGCACTCTCCCAGCAGAATACTCAATACGTGTTCTCCCTCGAAGTGTTACCCAAACATCAGGCTTTATCGCCCCTAGCCCAACTATATAAAAAAGGGCAGGGGTGGGTGGGAGGATATAGTAAGGGCCGGCCCAACCCAAACCAACACAGGAAATGTGGATGGGGGGAATGGAGCACCGACACCGCCACTGAACATAAACACCAGCACCCCTACTATTCTAAGGGGGCTGCACAACTAAACTATAGTTCGATTTCGACAATTGAATCGAGATACAGCCCCGCCCCCCCCTTTCAATTGATAGGGCGTGTAAGGGTTGATTTCGCTAACACCTCGCCACCTCAGGTAGGGAGGCGTTTTTTTCGAGGTTATCCCTTACCCCCTACCATTCTATAGGCTCCCAGGCCTGCCGGGGCCGCTTCGCCCCCCCCCTATATAAAATGCGGGGCGGGCCCCCTTCGCCCTTTTTTATATAGGGGGGCGGGCCCCCCCCTTTTTTATATAGGGAAAATGCGGGCCCCCTATATAAAATGCGGGGCGGGGCGGGCCCCCTTCGCCCTTTTTTATATAGGGGGGCGGGCCCCCCCCTTTTTTATATAGGGAAAATGCGGGCCCCCTATATAAAATGCGGGGCGGGGCGGGCCCCCTTCGCCCTTTTTTATATAGGGGGGCGGGCCCCCCCCTTTTTTATATAGGGAAAATGCGGGCCCCCCCCTTTTTTATATAGGGAAAATGCGGGGCCCCCTATATAAAATGCGGGCCCCCCCCTTTTTTATATAGGGAAAATGCGGGCCCTTTCTAATATAGGGTAGGGTAGGGTAGGGGCCGGGTAGGGGGCGTTTCTATAGGGCCCTATAGAAACTACAGGGGCCCCGGCGTCTATTATAAAGGCCTGCCTTACTATCTATAGGGCCCGGCAAGGGAAGGCCTTTTTTATATAGGGAGAATCGGAATAATATCTCGAGGATATTCTTAGAAGTGAAGGCCCTTGAATAGTAGGGCGTTTACTTCCGAAATGAGAGGGCAGCAGTGACAGCCTTTATTGCCGTCCTAAATTCTCGATCCTTCACCGCTTCTTCTGAGTCTCAATCAGTGCAGGTCCCTAGTCAGTATGAAGGCTTATCTGCCTTTCGGCCGGCCCTACTATTCTCAAAGGGGTAGGGCCAACTCCTTATTGAACTCTGCATATCGCATATTTATTGGCAATCTCACTGGCATGCCCTGCATACTCCTTCTGTAGCTGCCCCTTTTTTATATAGTTGCCCTTTCTATTCACTCCCCAATAGAATAGTAGGGCATGTATCTTTAGTGATCCATCATGAGCCTTTAGTGCTGTTTCCAAAGAAAGTGCCCCCTACGGGCTTGAGGGGCACTCATCTTACTCATATTCACTGTGGCCCCGGCTGCCTGGGAGCCTTCATCTTTGACCCGGGCCCCATTAGAATTGTAGGGCCCCTGTGGAGTTAAGGCCCAATGCAGGGGAAGTTGGAGTGGGCATCTCCCACAACTATACCTCCCGGGCCCCCACCCACCCCAATCGGCTATTGTTGGGGGTGGGCATGTTACGTATAGAACTAGCCACCGGTGCCTCTCCCCCACCCACCCGGAATCAACGTCAGTTGGGGAGGGGTAGGGGCTAGGGCCAGTGCTAGGGGCTAGGGCTAGCTATAGTAGGGGCGAGGGCTAGGGCCAGTGCTAGGGGCTAGGGCTAGTGCAAGAACGGGCCAGTGCCCCTCAAATTCTATGGGCCAGTTCCAGTTCCAGTGTCCCCCTACTATTCTATGGCGACGTGGCAACTATAGTTCTAGAGCTAGTTGCAGTTCTAGTTCGACGTGGCTAGTTCAAGTTCTAGTGCTAGTTCGACGTTCCAGTGGCCCCCTACTATTCTATGGCGACGTGGCTAGTGCTAGTGCCCCTACTATTCTATGGCCGACGTTCCCCGGGCGAGTTCCGGTTTGCCGCCGGGATAGTGGCCCTATCCAATAACGGGGCGGTGGGTGGGAAGAATAATAGTTGACGAAGGAAGGTGAGCCTATAGATAGTAGGGCCAACTATATAAAAAAGGGCTGAATGAAATGAAGATGAGTCAAGACTCGGCTCGGATACGGTTTACCAATGCACGCCCTACCTCCATACCGTTAGACCGGATGGATTTGTCCTCGTCAGTTCGCTGACGCAAGACCCCACCATCCAGGGCGGGTATGGTCGGTGGGGTCGGCCTCGGGTGGGAGGCCCCTTTGCCCCCCACCCAACCCCACACACGGGCCGGGTGGGCCCCCGCCCTGTCTCATTCCCCAAGAAGGTTCTAAGAAAGTGCGAGGATAACTAGTTCTAATAAGGTAGGGGCGCGCAAGCAGTACCAAAGAATTGATCGAAGCGGCTTCGACGACTGGGCTCCCGCCTAGCTTACTTCTTACTTATAGAGAGTTGTGGCACAAACGAATTCATTCACATATCGGGATCGCCCGGGCGAAACTTTCCCATTCACTGCTTGAACCTGCTGAACGCCGAAGGGGCGGGGCCCTATAGATAGTAGGGGGCTTAGTAGGGCTCGAACCTGCGACAGCTATCTAGGTAGGGGGGTTCAAAGCCCGATGCTCCACCGATCAGATCAAGCTATACCCCGACCCCGGCGCCCACGCAGTATTGAATGTCGTAGCCAAGTTCTAGAGGAACGAAGTGCATTCCATTATTGACATGCGGGTGGGAGAAGTAGCTTCCCGGGCCGCCACCCACCCAAGGCAAATACTTCCCCTCCCCACCCATCCCAACCCCACCGACCTATATTCCTTTTGGGGTAGGGAATTCTAGTTCCGGGGGGGTGGCCAGGGTGGAATAGTCGGGAGGACCCCTACTATTCTAAGACCCTACTATTCTATGGGGCAGCGGAGGATATAGAGCAGATAGTAGGGCGATTCGCGCTTTGCCACTATTGAACCCCCCCCAAAAAACCGACCCGCTGGGTTCCCCGTAGGGGTCCGAATCTTGTCCTATGCTTAAAAAGCACTAGAATTCGGCGCCCGGTGGGCCCTACCATTCTATAGGCGGGGGCCCCCTACTATCCATAGGCCGGGGAAAACGGGGTTCGAACCCGCGACTTCTGGCGTGACAGACCAGCACTCTAACCGACTGAGCTATTTCCCCTCCGAAGAATATTGACAGAGGGGCCGATGGATCGACTATACTATAGTTCGCGATGGATCATATCACATCATATCCTATAACGTCTAGAATATGGAGTGTAGCGACGCAGTCCCTCCCTAGTGGTGTTTCCCTAGCGCCCACTATAGAAAGTGCCGGGGGATTGGTGATGAGATGGAATGCTTCATCGCGTCTTGATGCCATGCTATAGACAGTGATGCAGTCGATGCCAGATTATATACGTAATATGATCGGTGATGAGATGCCCGCCTACTATTATAAGGGCGGGCCCCCCCCCTCCCTGGGATGCTTCATCGCTTGTCCCGGGACTCGATAGCTTAGGAAATGACTAGCTGTAGAAAGGGCCTGATCACCGGTTCACAGAGACAGAGAGAGCCGGGTCAGCTTTCTCCGGGGTCCATTCTCTGCCCTACGGGATACAACCCCCCATCTCTTTTGAGCGGGCGGGGGTTGGCCAAACTATATAAAGTAGGGCTCTTGACCGGCTGGAAGCCCGAGGTTTCACTCTTGACCGGAAGGCCCCGTGGGCTTAAACCCAAAGGCTGGAAGCCCCTACGATTATAGAGGAGAGGGCCGCTACCTCTATAGCCGTGGCCGTGGGCCGGATCCATGCAAGCTACATGCCGGGTAACTAACACTAGTACTATTACTACCCCTACTCCTACCACTACCACGGCATAATAAACCTACTCCTACCCCCCCCTCCGCCCTATCTATCCAACTGGGCCCTGGAGTGGAGTTCTATTATAGAGGAGTAGGTTCGGAGATTGAGCTATATAGGTGAGGCCTGCGTTTCTTTAGCGGGTTACTATCAATAGTTCTGGAGGTACTTTCTCGGTACTGAGCTATTCTAGTTGCTAAATAGTTGCATTATAGATAGTAGGGGAATAGTAGGGCGCTCTCTTGTATAAAGCATTTACCCATTATTCGATAGTAAGATTGGCGTAGAAGCCCTACTATCTATAGGGCTCGTGTTACTGATATCTATTCCATTAGCCCCCTTAGAACCTATATTATAAAGGGGGGCCCAACTATAGATGGTTAGGTTGAGTCCGTTATATAGGTAGGGGAAGGATTCCAGTTCCAGTTGGCTCTAGGATGTAGTACAGAATAAGGAAGGGAGCTAACCCTGCTGGAGAGGGAATAGAATAGGCTTGACCAGCACGATAAAGAGGATTGGGATCTTGGGAGCCCTATATTATAAAGGGCTCTGATCCAGCTGATCCTGGAAATGGTGGGGACGGCCCTACAATTCTATGGGGTGGCGGGCACTTAGATCAATAGACGGCGTACGGGCACAAAAGATTTGGCTGAGCTCGGTTCCGTTAGGCCTAGGCCCTGTTCTGATAAATGACATGGATTCGTAGCCGCTAGACCCAACTATTCCTCTTCACTGCCAGCTTGTTACGCTCTCTCACACTCAGCTATAGATAGGTGGGGGCTCCATAGTTACTACCATGGCGGTCAAATGAAATGCCAACGGGGGGGATGCGGAGTTTATCTGCATTCTATATGCCCCACTGTGAATAGGGCGCCTATCTAGAGTAGCCTGAATGCCCCGTTATTGGATAGGGCGCCCGCATATAATATAGGCGATTCATTCTCGAGATTCTCAAATCAGCTGCCCTACTATTCGGCAAGGGCCCTACTATTATAAAGGGGGGGCCCCCTCCCTACTATTATAAAGGGGGCCCCAGGGACAAGTTATATAGGAGGTAGGGGCCCTTGAGAATAGTAGGGGCCCCATAGAATAGTAGGGCCCTTTCAATAGTAGGGCAACTGTTGCTCAAGACTCTCAAATCGGAAGATATCGTTTGCATTCAGGCTACTCTAGATAAGCGTATTAGTATATAATACGAATTGAGTTAGGTCGGCCCCCTACCTATATAACTCTGGGCAGCAGTCAAGTCATATCGACCTGGCCCCCATATAGATAGATGGCCCTATCTCGGGAATCTTTTTCAACAGTTGCCCTACTATTGAAAGGGCGAGGAGGCCCCGCCAAGGGCGCTTCCTTAAGAGGCTGAGGTTGTTCGGGGGGAACTCTTGGGGGGTTGGAAGGCCAGCTCCGGAGAGGAAGAAGAGAGGGGCCCCCTACCTATATAGTTTCGAGTGCCGTCCCTATATTATAAAGGGCCCTACTATTCTATGGGCAGATTCTAGCAGTTGAAACGAGTTATATAGGTAGGGGCCCGTAGGGGAAACTCCTTTCCTTCTCTTTTCAACTCCTTATCGCCCTATATTGTCAAGGCCCAAGGGCCCTATTCACCCTTTCTATAGCTACCAATCGAGTCCCCCCTACCTCGATAGCCCCCCCCACCCCTCCCCTTGGTTAGCTTCGCTAATGGAGGTGTGGTGCCCGATGATATAAAGGCCACCTAATGGGCCCCCTTATAATAGTAGGGCCCCCGGGGCTGTCTAGAGAATGAAGGTTTGGTGCGCTGCCTCCTATGTGGCCTACTATTCTAAGGGGGCTGTCAAGAGTCTTTAGGTTTGGTTCACTATACTATAGCCCATAGAATAGTAGGGGCCCCCCCACCCCGTCGGATAGGGCATGTTACGTATAGAAAGAAATCTGGCAGTAAGTATCAACTATAGTTTAGTCCGGAAGGGGGTCCAGTGGAGTTTGGTCGACTATACTATAGGGTGTTTAGTCCAGTTCAGTTGGCAACCGACTATAGAAAGGAAGGGAACTAACCAACCGGACTCCCCACCAATATTTAGGAGCCCCTATCCCCAATCCCATCCTCATCTCTATATACAGGGGATCGAGCCAACACCCGATGTATCACGTATATCTTTATCAACTATTCTCGCATTCCCCTTTATAGATAGTAGGCCCAAACTGCTGACTAATATTGGGTGGGGCTATCGAGTGCCATAGAATTGTAGGGGGCTGGGGGTTGGTTCCTCGGATGTTTCCTTGGTCCAATATTTCCCCCGGAACTATATAAAAAAGGGCCCAACCGACTGCTATAGTAGCATTCATTGGTCGGGATGGCGAGCCTTTAGCCCCCCACCCAACCCCCCCTACTATTATAAGGGCGCCCCTACTATTCTAAAGGGGCTCTGCAGTTTCATCATAATTAATACGCGGCTCTTATAAGACTGGCCTATATTCGGCAAGGGCCCTACCCCGGCCCCGGCCCCGGCCCCGGCGGGCCCGCATTTTATATAGGGGGCCCGCATTTTATATAGGGGGCCCCGCCCCGCATTTTATATAGGGGGCCCTACTATATAAAAAAGGGGGGGGCCCGCCCCGCATTTTATATAGTGGGCCCGCATTTTATATAGTGGGCCCTACAATTCTATGGGCCGCCCCTACTATCTATAAGGGCCAGAGTGATTACCGCCCACAAAAACCGATTGAAGAAATGTCGAGAGGGATGGATTGATTCGAATGAATACACGGTTGGCCCTACTATTATAAGGGGGGCCCCCTATCCATATCTGCTTTTGACGCGGGCGGGCAAAAGATGGTCGTGTTCTATAGCGTTCAGTGCCGCCATATCCTAAAATAAGGCGGCGGGTGGCCTCTCTACGCCTCTAATCAATCTGGTTCGGCCCCTTTAGAATAGTAGGGCTGAAACTAGGTATAAATGGAGTTGCTTCCTGTCCCCGATTCTCCAGTCGCTTCAGGTTGATCCAATCCCCTACTATTATAAGGGCCATAGATATATAGGGCATCCCGGAAATGATTGAACACATGAGAAGGAGGGTTAAGGCTTGCCTCTAAGCAAGTATCGGACTGGCCCTTATTCTAGTAGGGCGGTGGCGAAGGCAGTTGCGTTTAAATGCCCTTCAAATAGTAAGGGTTCCAACGAAGTTGGTCAACCATATGGTCGAGTGCCCTACGGGCTCGCCCTCCCGAGTTACGAAAGGAAGAGCCCGCCCCCAAACAGGTTCGGCTCAACCGCCTTTTTTATATAGTTGCCCTACTGATAGAAAAAGGGCTATCAGTTGGCCCCTCCGGCAGAAAGGAGGGGCCCGGGCGAACCCACAGAAATCTTTATCGTAACTCAATTGAATCAATCGCCCTTACCTTTTTATCACAGGGAGCATCCAGAACCATTAAGGTTCTGTGTCAAGTGAAACGGTAGGCTTGTCAATACGCTGTTTCTCCTTTAGAATAGTAGGGCCCGCCTGAGACATCTCATTCCAAGAGCAAACATACAACCTCACTACCCCATTAGAATAGTAGGGCAAAAGTAGCCCTACTCTCTAGCCGGGCAATTCAATGGTGTGTGTGCCGTTGGCGAGCGGCGGTCCCTACTATCTAGCCGGGCCCTACTATAGATAGGGCAATACTGGTCCGGTCAATTCTCCTCCGTCTCAATCCAATCCCCCCTACTATTCTCAAAGGGGATCAATCAAGAGCGGCCCTTGTTATCATGCCCCCTTAGAATAGTAGGGCAGTCTGTAGCAATTCGATTGGCCCCTATATTAGAAAGGGCAATATTGAGTAACTCACAACCTCACTCACTTCACTGTATGGGGATCAATCACAATTGTCGACTACCAGATCCGCTGGCCCCCCGCATATAATAGTAGGCCCTACTGAGATCCGCTGGCCCCCCGCATATAATAGTAGGCCCTACTGAGATCCGATGGCCCCCCGCATATAATAGTAGGGCCCCCTCTCTCTAAATAGGGCTGGCCCTACTGTATCCGGATCAAGCCCCCCTCTCTCTAAATAGGGCAGTCCGCCCCTTGGAATAGTAGGGGCACTTAAGTCTGCCCTTGGCGAATAGTAGGGGGTATTCGTCTCGGCCCAACAATATCAAAAAGGGCAATTCTATGGGCGCGCCCTACCTCCATCAACTATAGTCGGGGGGTGGGGGTGATGGGTTCATCTGTCTCAATTCAATTGGCCCTACCTCTATAGTGGGAGTTCTAGGTTGGTTCAGTCTGTAGTATCAATGCCGTTCCCTTAGAATAGTAGGGGCAACCAAACTATATAAAAAAGGGCTGCCTTTAGAATAGTAGGGGCTCGGGCCCTACTATTCTAAAGGCGGGATCAAGCTTGGAAGTGAGGGAATCAAATCTCTGGATGGAGGAAGTGAAGGTGGTTGATCGGTAAAGAGAGAGAGGCTGCAACTATATAAAAAAGGGCGGGTTGAACTACAATAGTCCTGGTGATGAGCCCCCTATATTATAAAGGGCCTGATGGGCCCCGCCCGGCCCCCTACTATTCTAAAGGGATTCAGATGGTTGGCCAATCGGAGAAGGAGGTCGCCCTGCTACTATTTGAGAGGGATGGGTTCGACCACTCCTGCTGCTACACACCACCCTTCCCATGAAGATTTTTACCCCGATTCAGGGAAGGGAAAAGGATAGGTGGTAACTGGTAACGGCCGCTTGATGCCCTTTGCCCAGATGGATATATAGGCTCACCCATCCATTGCTCAACCCTAATGGAGTAGAGCCCCTACGGGCTCCCACCCAATAGAAAGTTGTTGAGCTGGAATCCCAGGGGCCCCGGTTTATATTATTGTAGGGGCAGGAATTCTTGAAGTTCTGAAGCATCCCCTTAGAATAGTAGGGGCAGCCTGTAGTTTCTTTGGCCAGGGCTCTCCTTTTTTTCCACCCGACCGCCTTCCCCTACCATTCCCCCCCACCCCTGCATGCAGGGCTACCCTTTCTACAGCTAGAATTCCCGCCTAAGATCCCGGGTTGGGATGATGGTTGGGTGGGGGGGGCCCCTTTAGTAGCGTCCCACCCAACCCTACACTAGAATTCCCCCTACCGGATAAAATGCTGGTTGAACCCAGATGCCTACTATTCAACTATTTGAGGGGGGCCAGCCGGTATGCGGTATGGGGAGGAGCAAGGGTAGCCCCGTAGGGGGGTAGGGGCCGGCATCTGTAGTGTTGGGGGTAGCCCTACTATTCTAAAGGGGGGCCCTTTATAATAATAGGGGTAGGAGTAGGAGCAGTGTTCGAGCGTTCGGCTGCGGTTAGGCGGTCTTTCTCCGGCCTCTCTCCCCTTTCAATAGTAGGGCCCACCCACCCCTTCCCCTTTCAATAGTAGGGCTCTTCCCACCGGCAATTAGAATACCCATCCCCCCCGGCGGGCATGTTACGTACAGATGATCAGAAGGAACGGGCCCGCCCTATAGATCTATGGGGCCAGCCCTATTATTCTATGGGCGCCCTTCCCTTCAAATAGTAGGGGCGGTTATATACGTCACATATCAGAGGATAGAGACTCTACAAGATCCGGGGGCCCCGCCCCAACAATAGTAGGGCATGTGCCCTTTTTTTATATATGGGGGGCCGCCCTTTCTAAAATAGGGCTTTCTTGACCGAACTATTGCAGCCTAGGGGGAGCCCCCCCTTTTTTATATAGTTCTATAGGCGGCAACTATATAAAAAAGGGGCCCGCCCTACAATTCTATGGCGGTATTGCGAAGGGAACAATCCATTTCTTCATCGATCTCTCTCTGCACCATGACGACTAGGAACAAACAAATAAGAAATTCCACTTCGAATTTTGGACCTCAACATCCTGCTGCTCATGGTGTTCCACGATCAGTATCGGAAATGGACGGAGAAGTGGTGGAACGTGCGGAACCGCATATTGGATCACTCCATAGAGGCACAGAGAAATTGATAGAGTACAAAACGTATCTTCAGGCTCTACCCCATTCTGATCGTTTAGAGGGCGATCGCGGAGTCACTGAATGAAGTCCGTTTATTCCGGCTGCAGAGACAGCGAGGCAGAAATGACTAAGTGACACATAGAAGATGGCGGCGACAACAGCATGTCGTATAGAGATGGCTCGATCTACAACTCCTCGAGCGGCAGTGGAACGGCGTGAATGCGGGATGCGGAATGATCGGCCGGTTTAGCTTTTTCCAACGTTGGTATATAAGGCCTCCCCTGTGTGTCGGAGATCCAAAGCGAGTGCACCATAGAGGGGAGAGGGCGGATGGGAGGGATTCACACGACGTCAGGTCATTTCCGGCTGCAGAGGTCGCTCGACCTACCTATACCCATACCTATACCTATCAAAGGCCCTACTATTCTAAGGGGGGGCAGGGCTCCCGAAGAAATCGAGAGGCCCTTTTTTCTATAGTTGCTCGGGGAACTTTTCTATTGGCATTGGCGGGCATAACCGCACACTCACACGGTCTTTGCCGAGAGATAGGAGCATTCGGTGGAACCGGTGAACTACACTTCTGGATGTGTGGGACAGAGGGCTCGTGGTACCTGCTGCCTACCCTTCCGCTTTGTTTCCCGTGTGAACGGAGAGTGGGCAGAAGGGAAGGAGGTCCTCATACGGACGGATACAATGAAATGGGTTGGTGCCGGAATCAATCACGGGGTGACGAAAGAAGGGATGGAATTCGAGCTTCTCCGACGAACACTACAGAACCGCCGCCGTAGGGCACTGCCTTTATAATAGTAGGGGCCCCGCCTCAACCTAAAGGTCCTCGGCCCCCCCGCATATATCAAAAAAGGGCGGGTTCTACAATAGGGAACTATAGAAGAGGGGTGGTGGGGGGCTAAGGTTGAGTCGAGTTCTTCTCCCTCCCCCCTCTAGATATATGGCCAACCGCCCTACTATGGATAGGGCCCCAAGCAGACTGGGCGCCCTACGGTTCAGCGAGCCTTCTCAGTAGTGATAGGGGGGGCCTTTTTTATATAGTTGGGCGGGAGAGAGCATAAATGCCCCCCCCCTACTATGGATAGTTTGGATAGTTGCCCTCTCCCCCACCCCCACCCCCCCGCCTTCCCCTACCATTCCCCCCCACCCTGCAGGCAGGGGGTTCCCTACTATCAACTATAGTAGTTCCCGGGTGGGGGGCCGGCTTGGCGGTGGGGGGGCCCCCTCCTTTCTATAGTTCGGCGGATAGGTGGCCCTTTTTTTATATATGCGCGTCGCCAACTATATAAAAAAGGGCCCAACCGCAAGCGCATAAATGACCGACCTTCGTCGGCCCCCGTAGGGCTCCGGAGGGCCCTTTATCTATAGGCCGGTTCGCCCCCGGAACTATAGTTTCCGGCCCCAACTATATAAAAAAGCTCACCGTGCATGCAGGGTGGGCCCCTACTATTCTATGCTGGAGGCCCGGGGTTGCAGAATTCTAGTATAGCTTTATACAGTTTGCCGGGTAGAAAGGAGGGGGCTCACCCCCCTACTATAGATAGGCCGCCTCCGCCTCCGCCTCTACCTCCAACTATATAAAAAAGGGCAGGGGTGGGTGGTCTAACTACAATCCCCGGCCCCCCCCCCTTTAGAATAGAACCCTTACACGTCGTAGGGGGAGGAGGGCCCCCTTCTTATATTATTGAAGCGGCTGGGGCGTGTGTGGGGTTGGGTGGGGGGCATAGCATGGCAGAGGTAGATTAACTAGGGAATTCTAGTTGTAGATTAGCGCATATATAAAAAAAGGGCCTTACCCTACCCTACCCTACCCTATATTTGAAGGGGAAGGGGAAGGGGAAGGGCCCTTTATATCATCGGCGGGCCTTTTTGATAGAATTCCCGCCCCTTCTATATAGAACCCTTTTTGATAGAATTCCCGCCCCTTCTATATTATTCCCTTTTTGATAGAATTGAAGGGCCGGCCCCTTCTATATTATTGCCGGGGTGGGTGGGGGGGTCGAGTGTTTCTTTCGGGATCTCCTTCTTGTTGTTTTGAAGAGGACTATAGATAGTCGTCACTCCCCTGGGCCCAATCTCATGTAATGGAATAGATGGGGGATCCGTCGAGTGGGAGAGCCGTGTTATGGGTGACCTTATTGCACGGTTCAGAGAGCACTTGTGCATGCGATGTGAAGCTCGAAGTAAGGAACGGTCCGAAGGTTGGGGACTTGACTGACGTGAGGGCCCCCAATGCAGGGTGCTCTCGATCGATAGATCGAGGTGTGGGCGTAGCGAACCCCTCGGCCTCCTGGCGTCGGCCGAGTGCATTTATGCTCCAGAAGACCGGTAGGGGGAGGAAGTCGAGGGGTGAGCCCCCTCCTTTCTACCCGGCACTATAGCTAGAATTCCCCATGAACACTGCCATTATGCCCTACAATAATCTACCTTTCTCTAGCCCTACTATTCTAAGGGGGCGGGGCCAACTAACTATAGGGAGGGTGGGAAGCAATAGTTCCGGGAAACTAGCCGGGGGGTGAGAAATTAGGCACCTTCTATTCTATATCCACCCCCCCCAATCCCATAGAATTTGAGGGGCCCTCCCCCCCTATCATTCCCTCCCACCCGGCAGATAGACCATAGAATAGTAGGGGCCCTCTTCACCGCAATATACTATCCCTCTGCACCGGCAATATATTATTATTATTCTATTAAAGGGAGGGTCCCTACTATTTGAAGGGGCCCCTACCCCCTACTATTGCCCTTTATATCATCGGCGGAAGGGCGGGAATAATAGAATAGTAAGGCGGCCCTACTATTATATGCGGGGGGCATGCAGAGGTAGATTACTATTCGCCCCGTCTCCTCCCACAATTGAATCTGAGGGGGCTCTGCATGCCCTACAACTTATCAACTTATAATGGGGGGTGGGGGGGGCCCTACTATTATATGCGGGGGGCCCTAAAAGGGTTCTATGGCCCGGGGGCATAGTTATTATTCTAGCAGGTTTCTTTATTAATGCCGGCAGTGGGAGGGAATAGTTATTGTGGGAGAGGGTCCGAGAAAACCGCCTATCTATAGTAGGGGGGGGTTAGGGAGCTCGACCGATAGGTCGAGAAGTGAGCGCCCCCCCCACCCCGCCTTTCTATAGCTAGAGTAGGCTGAGCGCCCATTGTTTCTATAGGCTCGATTTGGCCCGTAGGGGGCGAGTACCATCAGGTACTCTCCCTTAGAAGGAGGGAGAGGAGGGGGATACGGGAAGAATGGATAGTCGACTGGAGACCCGTTGGTCTTCTGGTGCATGAATGCTATCTCCCGATCGACCTAAAGCCTAAATGACCTTCGGACCCGGCAATTCTGTCGTCGACCCTATTCACGTTCCTATGATGGCCCAGGAACACGCTTATTCTTCAGCCGTAGAGAAACTTTTGAATTGCGAGGTACCATTACGGGCTCAATATATACGAGTGTCATTTCGCGAAATCACTCGAATTTTGAATCATTTACTTGCTCTAACCACTCATGCTATGGATGTGGGAGCATTAACCCCGTTCCTGTGGGCTTTTGAGGAGCGGGAGAAATTGTTGGAATTCTATGAGAGAGTCTCGGGAGCCAGGATGCATGCCAGTTACATACGACCAGGTGGAGTGGCACAAGATCTGCCTCTTGGCTTATGCCAAGATATTGACGACTTTACACGACAATTCGCTTCTCGTATTGACGAATCAGAAGAGATGTTAACCGGCAACCGTATCCGGAAACAACGATTAGTGGATATTGGTACTGTCACTGCACAGCAGGCCAAGGATTGGGGATTTAGTGGTGTAATGCCAAGAGGTTCGGGAGTATGCTGGGATTTGAGAAAAGCAGCACCTTACGATGCCCATGACCAATCGGATTTTGACGTACCCGTGGGTACCAGGGGAGATTGCTATGATCGCTACTGTATCCGCATCGAAGAGATGCGACAGAGTCTGAGAATCATTGTGCAATGTCTTAATCAAATGCCCGGTGGCATGGTGAAAGCCGATGATCGTAAGCTATGTCCCCCATCACGATGCCAAATGAAACTCTCCATGGAATCCTCAATCCACCATTTTGAACTCTATACAGAGGGTTTTTCCGTACCAGCTTCTTCTACCTATACCGCGGTTGAAGCCCCTAAAGGAGAATTTGGTGTGTTTCCGGTCAGTAATGGGAGCAATCGTCCCTATCGTCGTAGAATAAGAGCACCTGGCTTTGCCCATTCACAAGGACCTGATTCTATGTCCAAACATCACATGCCAGCAGATGTGGTCACCATCATCGGTACTCAAGATATTGTGTTTGGAGAGGTAGATAGATAGGTAGAGGACAGTTGGTTGCTCACCCTAGCTTCATTGCGAGCCAGAAACAACTGACTGATCCCCGGTGGGTCGAGGTCATGCGCTCGTGATTACACCACCATCATGCACCATGTGACGTATAGAATATGGTATGGCGTCACCATCACTGTAGCATCACCAATATGGTATAGTAGACGTCAGGGCCCCTATCCGCTCTCCGGGCAGCAGGGTGGGCGGCCCCCCAACTAATCTACCCTCCGGCCCCTATTATTATATTCTTCTAGCCCCCTACTATTCGGCAAGGGCCCCTACTATTCGGCAAGGGGGGTGAACGGAATTGCCTGCCCTTTTTTGATAGAATTCACTGATTAATGCCCTGGCGGGGCTAGCAACTATAATGCCGAGGAGGCGCTCGATTATAGAACAACTCTTTTAGCAGCCGCCGGATAGGGCTCCCCTTGCCGAATAGTAGGGGCCCTTGCCGAATAGTAGGGGGGAATTGTAGGCATTACCGGACCGAGGGAGTATACAACAACTAATCTAAGGGAGGGGTTCAATGTGCCGGCCGCTTTCACTCATCCCATCTCACTAGCCCTATAAAAAAGGGCAATTCTATGGACCCGGGCAACGGCCCCATAGAATAGTAGGGGGCTCCTCCCGCTCCACCGTGCAGGGGTGTAACTATATGGGGGTGAGGCTGGCGATGGAGAGGAGTCCGGCCTTACTATTCTAAGGGGGCATGCGGCACATTGGTTGTAATCTAGGATAGCTCGAGCATGCTTTCATTCGGCCCGCCCTCCCCTTTCTAATATAGGGCTATGGCTTCCGACCAAGAGAAGTTTAGGTCCTCCCTTCTGCACCGGTTACCCGGCACAATCCAATGCACCATCGACTAGCCCATAGAATAGTAGGGGGCTGGATAGCTTTCCAGTAACGAGGCTCGATGGACGGCATCGCATCATATACGTCACAACCCTGAGGAATGTCCCATAAATCTTAGGCTGGCCCGCCCTTCAAATAATAGGGGCCGGTGGGCCCCTACTATTCTATGGGGCTAATGTGGGAGGAAGGGAGTTCACTGTAGTTAGGACAGGAAACAAAGACTTCACCCCCAGGCCCCCCTCCCCTTATAATAGTAGGGCTATGGGCCCTAAAATTCTATGGCCCCCGCCCTTTTATTCTATTATTCAGGGTGCCCTATATTATAAAGGGGCGGGCCCTACAATTCTATGGCTCCTCGTTTAGGCTGGTAGTCCTAGAGATACTAACTTCAATTAGAAGGGTTGCCCCCTATATTTGAAGGGCCCCGCCTGCTAACATTTCTTTCTTTCCTGTCCCCTGCTAACATTCTGCCCATGGCCCCGGGGTGCCAACCCTTTCTCTAACTAGAGCCCTCTCGATCTGCTTTCTGCCTTTTTTATATAGTTGCTCCGGGGGACTAAGAACAAATGGATGGTGACGAGCTTCCATCCAACTACCTGGGGGTGAAGGATGGAGTTAGGCAACAACCGTAAGTGAGCCCCTATATTATAAAGGGGGACGACTAACGGACGAGCTTCATTCTCTCCATCGCCCCACCTGATCGATGCTTTGTTTCTATCCTGTGGGAAGAGTCCCCTACTATTATAATGGGCCGCCGGGATGGTAAGGAAGGCAAGCTGGATGGTTGCCTCAAATTCTACGGGCCCCTCAAATGAAATTCGCCGCAACTATAGAAAAAAAGGCGCCGGGCTCCCTACTATTCTAAAGGGCGACGAAGATTACGCGCCTATAGAATAGTAGGGCTGCCGATTGATGCCCAATATAGTAAAGGCCCTGCCGATTGATGCTCGGATTCAATCCATCCGCTCCATCCTACATCTCCAGGTGCCCATAGAATTTGAGGCCTGTCCCCCTATTTTATAAAGGGCCCTATATTCGGCAAGGGCCCTACCCCGGCTATTATAAAGGGTAAAGGGGGTAGAATCTTTAGTAACTAAAATAAGGCCCTCTATCTATATTGTTCAACCGGACCATCCGGGCCTTCACCCCCAGGCAAGATCTTCTCTTCAGCTGGACCGAGGGAGAGAAAGTTGGTAGCCGGGAACAATCTAACTAGCCGAGAACAATCTCCCTTTTCAATATAGGGCGGTGCAGAGGGGATAATAACATCACCAGGCCTACTATTCTAAGGGCCCCCTACTATTCGGCAAGGGGAGACTAGATTCTAGAAAGCATGGCCTTACTATCTATAGGGCGAACCGGAACAATAATATAATAATAGGGCCAGCGGGCCCCAACTATATAAAAAAGGGCCAATATAGTAAAGGGCGCCCTTTTTTATATAGTTATCCACAATCGGATAATCGTTAATCTCAGTGGGGCTGTACTCTATCCATCCATCCGGAAGCCCTTTATAATATAGGGCAAATGCGCCCCTTCTCATTATAGTTGCTAGTTGAATTCTAACTGGATGGCCTAACGAGTTGACAACCGGGAGTTCCGATTGATTGTAAGGGCCCCCATGCCTTTCTTCGAGCATGCAACTAACTATAGTTCTACCGGTGATGCTAACCGGGCAAGACCCCACCGATGAACAGGGCTCCGCCCACCGACCTGAGGCAAGGCTATCCTCCCACCCCCCCCGGTAGCGAAACCAAGGGCCCCGCCTATCTCCCACCCCGGCTCCACCCCCCGCCCCCGGTAGGATGGGAGGACAAGATGGCTATTATTTCCATCCGAGGGTGCCACCCTTCCCACACCTCCGGTTAGGGGGTGTAGGACGGTAGAGTCAACAACCGAACTGGCCCCTTTAGAATAGTAGGGCCGGCCCGGTGCAGTGGTGCAGAGGGAGCCCTTCAAATAGTAGGGGGCCCTACTATTATAAAGGGGGAGGCCTCACCTGAATGGCCCTACTATTTGAATGGGCAGGTGAGGGCCCTACTATTCGCCGGGGTGGCGTAACATGCTAGAGTTCTCTCCCACCCCCCTTAGAATAGTAGGGCAACGGCCCCTTCAAATAGTAGGGCCCGACTATAGGAACTACCTGCTCTCGGATGGGACTAGAGGAACTACCTGCTCTCGGATGGAGCGTCCTTCCACACCCCCGGTAGCCCCACCCTCACCCCCTAGTCGGGAATTATCATCCTCATGAACACCCACACTGGAAAACCGACTCATAGGTCTCCACGCTTTGGGATGGGAGGTCTAGGCCACAGTTTTCTTGCGGACATGACTGCCCTATAGTTCCTTTGGCCTACCCATTCATTTTCCCCTTTGGGACATGGGCCCTACTATTCTATGGCCTCCCTCAAATTCTCGTGGACATGACTGCCCTATAGTTCCTTTGGCCTACCCCCCCTTTATAATAGTAGGGGCCTTAGAATAGTAGGGCCTTGGGGACCACCCAACAGCATGAGACAATTCAATTCTAGTAGGCTCGCTCACATGACTGCGTCACTATAGTCCCACCCAACCCGGGCCCCTACTATTCGCCCTTTATAATAGTAGGGGGCCCTACTATTCTAAAGGGGGTAGATTATCGTGACTCCCCATAGAATTGCCCTTTTTTGATAGAATTGCTCCACCGTGCAGGGGTGATGAAGGATGGCCGGTGAAGGATGGATAGCAGCAGTAGGGGGTTGCTCTATTGCCTCCCACCCACCCGATAGTTTCAGGGAAGCCCATAGAATAGTAGGGGCCTCCCATTACCTTCCTACAGGAGCCACCGTGGGTGAGGGATGCCCATCCGTTCTCCACCCCCGGTTACACCCCCCCCCGGTGGAGTGAAGGATAGCGATAGTTGAACTCTATTGCCATGAAGGGGGTGGGTGAAGGCTGGCCGGATAGCCGCCCCCCACAACTAGAATCCAACCGGTTCTAAACACCTTCATTAACGAGTTGAGGCCCTACCCCTACCCCTACTATTCGGCAAGGGCCCTACCCCGGCCCCGGCCCCGGCCCCGGCCCCTACCCTACCCTACCCTATATTAGAAAGGGCCCGCATTTTCCCTATATAAAAAAGGGGGGGGCCCGCATTTTCCCTATATAAAAAAGGGGGGGGCCCGCATTTTATATAGGGGGCCCCGCCCCGCATTTTATATAGGGGGCCCGCATTTTCCCTATATAAAAAAGGGGGGGGCCCGCATTTTATATAGGGGGCCCCCGCCCCGCCCCGCATTTTATATAGGGGGCCCCGCCCCGCATTTTATATAGGGGGCCCGGCTATTATATGCGGGGGGCTCATCTTCTAGCCCTATCAATTCTATGGGCCGGTTGACTCAATGTGCCGCTACTTTATCCTCGCGGAATCTTATCAGTTAAGCATGCTCGAACCGGCCCCCTTTATAATATAGGGCTCCCATTACCTTCCTACAGGAGCCACTGAGTTTGGTGGTAACTCTCCCATCCTCACGCACCCCCGCCCATCCAACTATATTACGTTTCTAGAATAATATAATAATAGGGGAACTCGCCAATAGAATAGAGGGCCGCCCGCCCCTTTATATCATCGGCGGGCCGGGCCCCTCAAATTCTATGGACATCGAGGTTGGAGCCCCTTATGATAGTAGGCACTCCCCTACTATTCGAAGGGGGACGGTTGGGAGGAATTCTAGAGAGTTCCCCTTTAGAAGAGTAGGGCAGCCTAACCACTCGCCTTACACCCCCGGTGAAGGATGGAACAATCGATCTCTCTACCGAGGGCTCTACAATGTGCCGCATGCTCCAGAAGCCGATGGGAAGCTGCGAATGCTCGACCGGGAGCGATTTATTGAAGGAGTTCTGTTCTCAACCCGTTGAGGGCTATAACTGCTACCGGCCCCCTTTAGAAGAGTAGGGCTCCCATCCATCCGGGCTGGATAAACAATCTCCGAACAATGAGTTCCCCAATATAGCCCTTTTTTCTATAATTGGCGGACATCCATTTTGCCTTATAGATAGTAGGGCTGTGGGCTGGCCTGGCAATGTCGAAGGGCCTATCTATAGTTGTGGCTATCTAACCTATCTATTATGCCATAGCCCTACTATTCTAAAGGGGGAAGGGGCCCACCCTGCAGGATAAGCTATAATCTCATTTTCCGATTATCCGCCTTGCTGAAACACCCAATTCTCAATGCCAACATGGAGTAGGGCTGCTCGTTGAACAATCAATGCGGAAGGGGCTCGTTGAATAGAATAGTGCTCCTCCGTGCCCCACCCCCGGGCAAGAGTGGAAAGGGCAGGCCCCCTTATAAATAGTAGGCCCCGGGCTGGTTTTCTACCTTTATCTCCCCCCGGAAAGTAATGCAAGAACCCGGGTGAAGGACTTAAGGGAGGGTCCTCGTCTTCTCAGTGGGGGGCTCCTCTTTCTCGGGGTTAGCTCCTTCCTCGTTAGGCGATAAACTGCTTCCATCCGCCATAGAATAGTAGGGCCTGCGGCAGTTGAATGGTTATCGCACTTCAGGAAATCGCTAGATTCCCACTACCACTTGACTAGAAAACACTCACTTCGGGATGGGGCTTCTAGAATATCCGTAGTGGGTGGGCCCCTCTATCTATCTGGCTCCATAACTTGCCTACACTTTCAAACAGTTGCCTGCCCCCGGGCCTCTTTTTTGTCCGTTAGAATAATAGGGGCCCTACTATTTATATATATGGGGCAGCCCGGGCGGGGAACCTGCAGTCTTCTGCTGGGTCATGAGCCTTTAGAGTTGACCGCTAGTGCCGGTAGGGCCCGCTGCGACGACGACGCCATATAGTTGTTTAGTTTCACTATAGAAGAGAGGGCGAGAGAAACGAGGTTTCAATAGTAGGGCATAATTTGGCGGGGGGTAAGGGGCCTACCCCTACCCCGCCCTATTATAAGGGTAAGGGGTAAGGGGCAGATTCTATACGTAACATGCCCCGGGCCCCCTACTATCTATAGGCTATCACGATTGGGCATGTGAATGAACAGGGTGGCCCCTACCATTCTATAGGCCCTACTATTATAAAGGGGCCGGGTGGGCCCCGCCCTATTCTATGGCCCCTACAACAACTATCATTGAGAAGGGGGTGGGACTATAATGAGAGTTGAGGCGCGCGCCTATAATGGTTGCCTATAATTGAGAAGGGGTTCGCCGGGGCAGATTCTATACGTAACATTCATTAATGGCTTTAATTGAACCTCCCGCACTCTTCTTTGATTACGATATAGAATAGTAGGGCCCGGGGTTTCTCTCACTAAACCTACCTACCTACCAACTGTTCCTAGTCAGGGGCAGGTGGCTATAGTGGGAAGTCCCCTATCCTCTGGCTATAGTGGGAAGTCCCCTATCCTCCCAACCCACTAAAGCTCTTTTCTTTGCCGTTTAGGGCCATAGAATTGATAGGGGCGGGACCTAACGTGTACAAGCGGCCTAACAACCTGCCCTAACAACTTGAACTTTGCCTATCTATAGTAGGGGCCCCTACCCGGCACATAATAGAATAGTAGGGCAACCTGCCCTAACAACCTAGCCTGCTAAAGATGCTAATCTAGTTTCCCTTGCCTACACAACCTGCCCTAGCCGCCTTTAGAATAGTACCAACCGGCCCATGGCCCCTTTAAATAGTAGGGGGGCGTTGAACCTAGCCTCAGAAGGGGCAGGTGGCTATAGTGGGCGAGTCTAATCTAAAGATCGGAGCTCGAGATCCCTCCCTTCCTTCTGTTGCTGACTCCTCCCTTTTTCCCTAAGGCGAGTGCGGAGAGGATCCCGATAAAGTGGCTTCTGGCCTTCCGTTGCCTATAGATAGTAGGGCGCACGCCTATAGAATGGTAGGGCATCTGCCTGAAGCATAGGAACCGCGCCTGCAAATACAATACCAGTTCTAGATGCACAGTGGGGAGAGGAATACATACAGCATGGGAACCTACTCATCAATCAAATTATCAATCTGCCCGGGGCCCCGGGGTAAGGGGCAGATTCTATACGTAACATGCCCACCCCCCCCTACTATTCGCCTGCCTATAGATAGTAGGGCTGCACGGGGATACGGTGGGTAGGGAATTATAGGGAAGGGTGGGAGGCCCCCTTTAATAGTAGGGGGTAGGGCCATAGAATTTGAGGGGCCCTCCCACCCTGCTGGCATAGAGGCTAGCCGGGAATCTTAGTGACAGAAGGTGCCCTACGGGAGAGGTAAAGTGAAAGTTTGCCCGGCATAAAGTGCCCTTTACTCTACCTTATAATAGGCCGGGGCCCACCCATGTTACGTATAGAATTGAGCCCGCCTCCAGTGCTTCAAAACGATAGTTAGTTTGCCCTTAGAATAGTAAGGGCCTCCACCATAGAATAGTAGGGGCCCACCACTACCTTAGAATAGTAGGGGCCCTATGAATGCACACCCGGCCGTAGGGGCTCTCGCGAATAGTAGGGGCTCACCGGGGTGGGCCCATGGGTGGGTAGGCCCCTACTATTCTATGGCCCCCTACTATTCTAAAGGGCCGGGTTGGGTGGTATAGTGACGGAGGATATAGTTGCTGATGAACCCTGGTGAATAGCCGTACTAGCCTATAGAATGGTAGGGGCCCCCCACCCATAGCATAGGTATAGGCGTAGGGAGTAGGAGGAGAGGCAGGACCAGCTTTTTACCCCGGCGGGGACCCGGAACCTATTAAAGTAGACCCAGCTACAGTTTCATCCGTTGACTCAGAACCTGTTTATCTATAAACATCTAAGCCAGTAGCAGTCCCAGGTACCTTCCATATTCATTCTAATAGTGATGGGATATGTGTCTACTTTGGGCGGGCACCCCTACTCTCTATAGGCTCATTGATCAGCCACCCAGCTTGGAAAAATGGAAGAAACCAGGTGCCCATTATAGAGTCAGGGGCATGGAAGCACTATGAACCAGGTAGAGGTGACATTTAGATCATGAAGAAAGCCTAACAGTTAGGTTAATTGGTCAAATCATGCCACTTGAACCCCCTTAACATTACGAAAAAGACCCAACCTGGCGATCCTGACATGATCTATTACGTATATAAAGGCCCCTATATTATAAAGGGCTGGCCCTACTATTCTAAAGGCAGGGCGCCCGGGTTGGGAAAGTAGATTTCTATTCCTTTTCCGGCGCCCTTGCTTCTTCCCGTTCTAATCAGTTTGATCCCAACTATATAAAATGCGGGCCAGTAAGAAAGAGGTGCTAGTCATATCTTCGATTCGAGCCCATTGATACGGCTGAACAATCGAATCATCGCAGCCAGATTGCGATATGACGGACTACCCGCTCCAAACACGGATACTCTACCTACTCAGGGCTCCCGATGATGATAGAGCACCTTTATTGGGTTTGTTCGGGTGGGCTATCGCACCAACACTTTGCCAATAATCTAAAAGGGGATGGCCACTCGCTCTAAGCGGCCTTAGAATAGTAGGGCTCGACCAATAATATAATAAAGGGCTTCGTTCAGGGTGCTCTACTAGCAGGGTTATAACGAGCATGTAGATGGCTACGTAGTATACAACACGTAGTAGGTATCATATCATAGGTTGCTGGACTTATATTGGAGTGGGAAAACCCCTTTAAATAGTAGGGGAGCTATCCCTATAAGGTTTATGACTACTGCTGGAGGTGTTATGACCGGTATTTGGTCCTCAATAAGTTGGGATGTGCAGTAACTATAAAGGAAGGGCCATTCTTCTGCATGCCCTTTTTTCTATAATTGCCTCCCGGATTCTGCAAGTTAGGCACCCTATATTCTAAAGGGCCCTACTATTCTAAAGGCGGAGTGTAGCTACTGGCCAGTCGATGATCCTTAACATATATGATAGTAGATCTCTTATCAAGAATGAATTGTGACGCGCCCTACTAACTATATAAAGTTGACCAGCGAATATTAGTACTAGGGTACAGAAGCTATGTAGGCATTTATGTCTCACTCGACCGCAACTATATAAAAAAGGGCATCATTCTTAAAGTAAATCCGAACCGGTTGCCCATTCAAATAGTAGGGGACTCTGGTCAGGGGTCACCACGTCTACAGAACCTTCATATTGGCAAGATATGTTTATAAGAAAGTAGCTCAGTCATGTTATCAGATTCGGCAACGCCTGGGAAAAATCAGTGTTTAGCTACTCCGTATACAAGACTCATTGGCTGCTAGGTGGGCAGGCACCGCCCAATTAGTTGTAAGGGTCTCGCTGGAGATGACTGATCTTAGGGGCTTGGTGCAGCCAATGAAATGAGTATGACTCTGAACGCCATCGCAGGCAGGGGCAGACTTCTTTTTCTGTCTGACTCTTCAACTATATAAAAAAGGGCCCTTTATAATATAGGGGCTCGGAGCTATAACGGATGTTTCATTGCGGTGAGACCTGCTGATCGCTAAGGTATAAGTGCTGTCTATTCCCACTCTAAGGTCCGTCCGGGCTTCGATACATTCATAGTGATGATGTTGCGGTCAGTCTTATTTACGTCATAGTGGACTTAGCCCTTTAAATAGTAGGGGAGGTCGGAGTTACATTAAGTCGGCCCCTATCTATCCTATCTCGCCCCCCCGTCTCATTTATTGAAATAATGTACTAACGGGCCCCTATCGATAGTTTAGTTCAAGAAGCATGCTCTTTCGTTGAGAAACGTGGAAACTGTAAGGTGCTAGCCCTACTATTCTAAAGGGGCCGGGCAGCCCATAAAATTCTAGGGCATTTTGTGCTCCCCCTTTGCCTGGGGATCTATCATACTCAATCCGACTTTCACGGCAGAGCGCGGGTCAGGTCGTCCCCCGTAGGGGCTGCCCTACTATTATAAAGGGGGGACTACTCTGGTTGGCTATTCGGTGCATTTATTGCTGCTTGGTCGGAACTATACTATAGTTGGCCCTGGAGCTAATCGTGTTTCAATCGCTAGCTTCCGGTTAATATGGAGCGGAAAAAGACGAGTAGGCCGAATAGACGGCATTATTCCACCCAAGAGTCCAGTGCTTTCGATTAGGCTACACATGATAATACCAGAGATATGTCACTATTCTATAAAGCTCACCTATTTAGAAATAGTGCGTAACTCTCTTAAACGAACACCCTACTATTGAAAGGGGGAACTCGTCAGAGTTTGTATCGAAAGATATGACTGGAAATTGCCCTTATAAATAGTAGGGAAAGAGAATATGGATATGTCAACTTTTTAGTATATAAGAATGCCCCATACTTTCGTGTCGGGACCCTATAGTGAAATAGGCAATGGGATTCTGAAAAGGGAGGTAAGTCCAGGTCTAGTTGCCGGCCTATAATTTCTAAGGGCAGATTCCCGGCCCATAGAATAGTAGGGGCCTACCCGGGCTATATCCACCCTGCATCGGGGTGGGTGGGAGATAGTTGGCCCCGCCCAACTATATAAAAAAGGCCCCCCCAGCCCCCTACTATTATAAGGTGCCCCCCTTTACCCTTTATAATAGCCGGGGTAGGGCCCTTGCCGAATAGTAGGCCCTACCCCGGCCCCTACCCTACCCTATATTAGAAAGGGGAAAGGGCCCTTTTTTATATAGGGGGCCCTTTTTTATATAGGGGGCCCTTTTTATATAGTTGGGGGGGGGCCTTCCTTTTTTATATAGTTGGGGGGCTAGTCTAGTCTGACGATTTCTCTCTCTGTAACGCCCAGAGAGTTTGGGGAATCCCCTATTTGTTTCTCCCGGTTGAACTGAGTTGTCGATCGACCTAAAGGTCGGGGTCTTCATGCGCATAGTATAGAGCATAGTATAAGGCATAGTATAGAGCATGGTATAGAGCATAGTATAGGCATATTCTGCCTGAATTCTGCAAGTCGGCGCAAACAACAATTCAAGGAGGGGGTATTTGACATTCATGTGATTATCGAAGCGCCCCTTCCTTTAATTGTTGACTCCTCCCATTCTCAAAAGTAGAGGGCCCTTTATAATAGTAGGGCCCAACCAGACTTCGGAAAGCTGCTGCTCTTATGGCCCCTGATGATAGCCAATCCCGAATCCCGGTCTTCTGTTAACCTTCCCGGGCGACTCGTTTGAATCAACATGTCCCCGGATGGGCCGGAACCCTCCCATGAACGGCGGTTTCGTCCGTTAAACCTATTATATAGGGGCCCCGACCAACCCTTAACTCTATGGGACCCCGATGGATGCCCGACAAAGCTCATGGATAGTCAGACCAACCCGGGCGAACATTCCTATTGATTATTGATTGGGGGTGGGGGAATCGTCGGTCCATGCCCCCCAATAAATAAGAATGTCGAGTGCAGATATAGTCGCGAAGTGCCCCCTTCAATTTATAGGGCTATATATACATAGGTTTAGATAGTAGATCCGGCCGGGACTGACTACACCTTTCTAAACCCTCTATTCCACCTACATCTCCACCGCTATAGTATTCCACCTACACCCCGGCGACTGAATATAGATCTGCTTCAGTGATGCAGTCCATCCATACGTAGCGATAAGATGCCATACCAGGAGAACTCTCTTCATCGGCAGGTCCTTGCAATGATGAATAGTAGGGCAGATGGATCATTCATTCTGTCTCGCCCATCTCCATCAAGGCAAGGCTCTCGACCTGGTCGATGTTCCCAAACCCGCCCCCGCCCTGAACTCTATCCTCTATTCTCTATTCTCTATTCTGCCCCCCTCCCACAACCCCTGTTCCATAGTAGGGCGGGCCAACTATATAAAATGCGGGCAAGTTGAGTTGACCAACCAAGCAAGCTGTGAACGTTCTTCCCTCGCCATATAAATTATAGGCCCACATCCCCTTTAGAATAGTAGGGGCCCTACTATTCGCGAAGGGCCCTTTTTTCTATTATTGTGGAGCGGATTCCATCGATATCTGTTGGTTGTTTCAATGCGGTTTCTAGGTCAGCTCATGATCCTCACTCGTATCGTCTCGCCCTATCTCATCGTATTGTCTCGAATCAATCCGTTCCCATTGTCTGTTTGTTCATCGCCTCCCTCAGTCCCCCCATGGTCTATCCCGTCTCGCCTCTCCCTCTCATATGTAGGTATGCCCCCCTTGGCCCTGTAGGGGGTGGGGCGTGATAGAAATAAATACTAGGATATCCCTGAACAGGAGAGGACCGATGCTCAACTGAACCCAGATCGATATAATCACTCGATTGAAGCTAATCCCTCTCCTTGACAGTCGAGTGCCCCCCGGGCCATATATAATACACCGACCAACATCTCCTTCTGCTAGCACTCGACCTTAAAAGCTAGAAACCCGAACGCCTAACAGCCCTTTCTCCGATCCAGCGGGGTTGCCCTACTCTTTTAAAGGCAATTCCACCTTTCCCCAGATAGAAGTCTGCTCACCTTCTTGCTGCCCTTAGAAGAATAGGGCTCTCCGCGCCTCTACTTTAAGTCCTCAGACTCTGGGTGGATCCTCGATAAAAGAATTCAAGAAAGAATGTTGGATTAATTGATAGCTTTTCTCTTTATTCTCCCGGGGGCAAAGGCATCGCCCTTTTAGATAGTAGGGCACCATCTATTACCCCTGGCACATTTCCTTTTTTCCATCGTACCCGCCCTTTCAATGAATCTATAATCACCAAGAGGCCCAAGGGGGGTGCCCTTTTTTCTATAATTGCCTCTCCTATCGCCCTTTATAATAGTAGGGCGAAGTATTCCTCGTGCCATAGGAATTATGGCCGAACCTTTGGTGCCCAATAGGGCGTCTATCTAACATGGCTTCCGTCCCTCTCCCCACTTCAGTAGCTGCTTCCCCCCTTTATAATATAGGGGCCAGTGCCCTACTATTCTAAGGGCTGGTGAAATGACTCATAGCGATTCATTTCAATCAGATGTTCCCATGCCCCCGGGGGGTAGTGGGCGAGACGTGGAGTGGATTTCTATTAATACGTATTAGAGGGACCAACCAAACTCAAATCATCCACCAGTTGGTTCAGAAGCAATAGATGGAAATGGGCTAGCTCGTAGCAGTTGAGATGGGAGCTCTTATCTCTCGAATGAAGGGCAGGTTGCAAGGATCTTCGCTATGGCGGTCGATCAGATAAAGGGGAGAGAAAGGTCAGAAGGGCAAAGCCCTACCATTCTATAGGCAATCCATCTCGATCAAACTTAGCCACTCCCTACTATTATAAAGGGCACTATATAAACCATATTCAATCAAAACCTACCTTAAAAAGTATACTCGATCTGGGTCGATAATATAAAAGAGGGAATAATAGAAAAGAGGGCGTTCATATGAGTAATTGGATTTCTAAGCCGTGAGACGAAATCAAAACATGATTTTTGACGGCCATAGAATAGTAGGGCATACCGGGCAAATAACTGCCCTTTATAATATAGGGGCCGGCCCCTTTTGAGATTATTGTCTGCTAGAGACTGGGATGGGAAGAAATCAATTACCAGTATCTGGGCCAGTCAACTCGACTGAAAGGTAGGTTCGAAAGGCAGCTAATGGAACTCATGGTCGAACAGGTCTCCTGGCTCTGTGGGAAGTCCCTTCTTCGGTCGGGATACTCACTCAATTGCCGGCCGGAAATAAAGACTGATAACCAGGGCCATTATCAGATTAGTTGGCCCGAAATGCACCATCTTTCCTTTGCACCAGCATGCCCGATTATTCCAATGCAACTTCATAATGATGGATTGGGACAATAACTTCCTTTAACGGGCAGGAGGCGATGGTCCAGCTCAGGTTACCCACCCGGCATGCAGAAGCAGCCATCGGCAATAGTTGGTTGGGGGGGAGGGGCAGCCCTTATTATAAAGGTTGGGCCCTGGCACTAATAATGCGCGAGAAGTCGAACGAATGATCCACGCTCTCATCCTTCCGCCTCTCCGTTGGTTGGGAGGGCTTGCCAACTATGATGTACCGATCGAGAGTAGGAGATGAGAGATACGGGGAGGGAAGCAGTAATTGAATCTGCCAAAGGGATTGATCAGCCTGATCCGAATAATATAATAATAGGGGCGGGCCACCCGGGAACTTTCAACGGCATTTACCTAAACTGCCCCAGCCGAATAGTAGGGCCCTTAGAATAGTAGGGCCCTCCCTCATCTAGCCATAGAATAGTAGGGGCCTCCCACAATATTAGCGGCCCCCCCTCAGATTCAATTGTGGGAACTTTCATATCCGCCTCTATCTAGATATCCGGCGGTTCTTTCTATCTCGAATCCGCTTTCCGGTGGTCGAGGCCGAATGGAGGATTGCCTTGGGAAGGATGGGGTGGGTGGGGATGAGAAGGCAAGGTGGCTTCTGGCGTGTGCATCGTGAAACGTTGAATTGTCTTGCTGGCCCGGGGAATTCCGATTTATTCTGTGTCGGTCCGCCATCCGAGACTCCCTTGTTCAACAGCCGGTGGTGAAGGGCGGATCTCCGTCGGGATGATAATAAAGGTATTGATCCCAATCGATGTGCCGGATTGAGCTTCATGAGATGTATTGGGAAGCGTCGGAGGAAGAGGAAAGGGATGGGTAGGAGAAGCTCTTTCCGGATTGGCCGACGATGATGCTGGATGAGGTCCGCTGCTGTTTTAAGCCCTTCCTATCCTAGGTCGCAGCGGTGTAATGTGTCCAGCCCTACTCTAAATAGGGCGCTCAGGCGGTTGTTAGGGTCTTCTGGGACATAGAAGACTATCGAGGCCCCCTTAGAATAGTAGGGAGGTGGGAACTTTTGAGAAAGAGTGCTCTGCTTCTATCCGGGCCGTCCTCTCCTCCATCCACTAACCATAAGGATAGAGAGGCGGAGGGAATGGTGAAAGCTGTTCAAAGATCCCCGGATCGATCCGCATATCAGGGGTTGGACAGCCGATGAACCCCCATAGAATAGTAGGGCGGGATAGAATACATTTACCGGGAGATATGCCCTACTATTATAAGGCGCCCAACTATATCAAAAGGGCCCGAACCGCCCTTTTGATATAGTTGTTGGCAGTCATATGAACCAGACTGGGGGAATTAATTGGGTAAGGGCCCAAACTTGAAATAGTAGGGCAAATAGTGTGCATTCTGGCAGAAAAGGGAGGTCCCTTCCACCACCATCTATGGCGAGATCAGTGATCAAAGAGAAGGCAATAATCTGCCCTTTATATCATCGGCGGGCCGGCCCTTTTTTCTATAATTGCAGCAAACAGCATTAGCGAGTAGCGGGACGAGCGATTAATAAATCAGTCCATGCCTTTTTTCCCCTACTATTCTAAAGGGGGGCCCTCCCTACTATTATAAAGGGCTATAATTGCCGGTCGAGGAGACAGATTCATATTCTTCCCGAACCGCCCCTCCCTCTACATACAGACAGCAATTTTCTGTCATGGCGACTGACCACATAAAGTAATTCCATTTGGGCGGGGATAACTAACTACTGAAAGACAGATGGGTGCGGCGAGGTGGGTAAGTAAGGAAGGTGCGCGCTATCTATTATGTATGCCCTCGCCCTACTATTATATGCGGGGCATGCAGAGGAAGATTAGGTGGGTTTAGGCCCTACTATTAGAAAGGCTCTCCGGGCCTTTAGAATAGTAGGGCAAAGTAGGTAGGCAGCATGAAGGGTGTTCTTGATTGCGCACAGAGAAACCAGTCTAGGTGTAGGGATGGATGGGGATGGATTCTTTTTGATACAGGCATTGTTCCCCCTTCCCCTCCATTCCAAGTATCCGACGGACGATATTCATTATAGCTAATGGGTGGGCTTCCTTCCCTTTCCATCCCAGATGATCCATTCGATGACCCTATAAATACTGACGGATGAACCCAATCACAACTCAATCAACTCTCCCCGATTTGCCCACCTATCTCTGTAGATTGATAGCGAAGAACCAAACCACTAATATTATTCCGATGGAGAAGCCTTTATTCTAATTGTCGGCACTCTGCCCGCCTAGCCGGGGAAGCCAATCAATGAACCGTGCTCAGAGCCCCTCGCTCAGTCATCGCCTGGCGCCGGGAAGGGAAGGGTTGAACGAATGAAGTAAAGCAATCAATCAATTAGTTCTTTCTACTGGCACGCCTATCCTGCCTAACCTACCCATTTGAGTAAGCCTCTCCTGTAGCTATGAATGAGCCGCCGATCAATATCCGCCTTTATAATATAGGGGCGGAATGAACGGATTGGGGATGGATAGATATCTTCCTAATGAAAGGAGTGAAGCCCCCCTACAATTCTATGGGGCCCCCCCTTTATAATAGTAGGGGCTGGGACAGCGAAGCGTTGAGGGTGGCCCTACTATTATAAAGGGGGGGGGCGGGTAGAAAAAAAGAAGTTGAAGATCGGACTATCGAGGTGGGAAGCCTGAAATAGGATAGCCTACTATAGATAGGGCATTTCGAGCGGGATGTGGGAGCAATGAATGCACGTTCCCACCCCCTAATTATCGAATAGAGCTGCATCTAATTATCGAAGTAGTGGTCTTGTGCATCTGCAGAGGATCATCCCTTATTAATTGATCGGGGAGGGATATAGTAAGCCCCAAACCCACCGATATAGAGTGGCATTGATCTGGCGACAAAGCCCTTTTTTATATAGTGCTGGTTGCTTCCGGGGTTGTTGGGAAATCTATAAGGAGTGAGGTGAGAATAGTTGGTGTAAAGCCGGATCGACTTGAATTTATTCTGCCCAAAGCACTGCTATACCGTTTCGTCAGACCTGATCGACCAACCTCTCCGGCCCACCACTGCCCTTTCATAGTCTGCACCCCTATTGATAGTAAGGCATGTGGTTGTGGAAGCCGCCCATGAATGGAAGGAGAAGGACGCTGGACGGTAGAGTGAGTAGAGCCTAGGGAAGATCTGGGATGTCCCTATCGAACTGGATCGTGTATGTGAATTCGTATCGCCAACCGAGCTCTACGCCCATAATATATGTGTTTGTGAATGACTCCATAGTGAGCCCCAGCCGCCCCCCCTTTCTAATATAGGTTCTCAGGGCCCTTTTTTCTATTATTGCCCGGAAAAAAATTGATTAGTTACAGGGAACGCTCCCCAAAAAAGGGGAAAGAACCCCCCGGCTATTATAAAGGCATTGGAACCATATATCTGGGCGAGCCCTTTATAATAGTAGGGCTCGGACCTACGGAACCTCCAACACAAAGACCCTTTTGTTTGTAAAGAATAGCAACGAGAAAGGCACCAGCAGATCGATCCAACAGAGCATTAGATTGAAGTAAGGAGGATGTAGCTGCATGGATCACTCGGACATTGGACCTGACAAGTGGTATTGGACCGGCCGATGCTTCAAGAGGAATTTAAAGCGGATCAGCATGTCGCAGTATATGAAAGACGGTGCGTTATCGGAACGTAACTGGGGAAACTGTCTATGCTTCTAGTGATGTGGTTCTGGGTCCACTCAATCAACAGGCCTTTCAATAATAGGGGTGCTGCTCCCACCTCTGTAGCTCTACCTGCCAATGATAGCCCTCTTTTCTATCATTAGGGCGGGTCAACAAAGTCCGCCAGGATCTGGATATGGTTCTGAGCGAAGGGATGCGATTGTGCCCCAACCTTTATAATAAGGCACAATCGCCCTATATTATAAAGGTTGGGGCCGGGGTCAACTTATTGGATTGGCTCTTTATTGATTCATTTCTCCATTTCGGTCCACCTGCCCCCCCCTACTATCTATAGGCGACTGGTCAAACTTCTGAATCTTAACCTGCGCGGGTCTGCCCCTGCTTCTCTCGTCTTTGGTGCCTCTGCTTTAGCTACTCGTACTCTAATGGGGTCATCTGGATATGGATCCAAATTCAGGGATGGCTCTCCGGCCCTGATAAATAATAGGGGCTTTCTCGGGCGACTCGGAGACCCCGGCAAGGGCCCCGAGAAAGCCCCTATTATTTATCAGGGCCGGGGTAGGGCCTTTAGAATAGTAGGGCGCCCACCCGCCCGGGCCCAATATTCATCTAAGGGCCCAATATGCCATCGGCCCCCCCTACTATTCTATGGGGCATGTTACGTATAGATGGCTAATGAACAATAATCGGATCTCGACTATCTTAAGCAGCTCCACCTAATGCCTAACTGACCCGCCCTCCGAGTATTGGTTGGTGTGCTTCCTTGCCTGCTTCTGCCTTTATAATATAGGGCCCTCCGATTTCTTGCGCATCCTTGCGGGTGGGTGGGCCATATATTAGCGGGCAAATTAGTTTGTTCCCGCCCCTCGGCTCAAAAAAGTTTAGATCATATGACTGCCTGTTGTTATCTTTGGGTGACCCAACTTGGATAGGGTAGATAGGGCCCAGCTATAATAGACCATCAGTGCCCTTTAGAATATAGGGGGAAAAAGTTGCCCTTTATAATATAGGGGCCCCCAACTTTCTATAGTTCGGGGAGGTAGATTATTGCGACCCAACTTTAGGAGATAGGGTAGATAGGGCCGTTTAGTTATTTCGAACTTTAGTTTAGTTCTTTCGACCCTACTATTTCTAAGGGCGGTCGGCACGACATAGAGATAGGGTTCGGCACGAACTTTCGGCGACTATAGTTCTTTCGGCACTTTCTTTCTTAGAGCGGAGCCCTTTTTTCTATATGCGCTTAACACCTAATCATCATACCTTAATGGCTCAAGAAGAGGGATCGTAGAGTATCGATAGGATGTGCCCTACAGGGCGCCATTTCTCGCCTTTTTTTATATAATTGGCGATGTGGAACTAAACTATAGTTGTGGCGATTCACCTAGTTGCCTTAAAATAGTAGGGGCCATAGAATAGTAGGGCAGTTCAAGTAGATAGATTCACCTTGATGTATCCGCCTTCGGGCGACCGGTGCTGACTCAAGGTTCTGTCTCAGTTCATTAGCTAGCTTCACCGCTCAGTTCATTGGATAGCTATTCACCTTGACTTATTCACTCCGACCGGGACTCATTTCAGTGAATCAATTAGTAGAGAGAGGTAGGCAGGTGACGGTTGCTTGCACTATTGTTTGTTCCATTGCTTGGGGGTAGGTGCGATACGAGGTAGTGGTGGACGAGAGAAGGTGGAAGGTGAGATTGCTTGGTTCGATGGCTCGAGAAGAAATCGGCCCCTTACCTTATAATAGTAGGGGAGCCCGCCCCCTTTTAGATTATTGTTCGATTGCTTGTTGAGATTGCCCCTTTATAATAATAGGGGTAGGGCCCTTTATAATATAGGGCAGTCTAGGTGGGCAGTGAGATTGATTGCTTGGATGGTTCGTTAGCTTGCAGGAATAGCTATTATTTCCTCCTAAGTTACCACCCTGCATGCATGGGTACCGTTTATTCGTTCCCATGAAGATATTGTCGACCAGGGTGGGTGGTCGAATAGTAGGGGCCCTCCCACCCGAACTATACCCCCCACCCAGGGGTGGGGGGAAGGAGTAATAGCAAGCGAGAGTCTGTTTCGGGTAGCCCAGTTTGCATCAAGAGCACAGGTATGTTTATTAGCTCTTGGTTCAGTGACAATGTTTATTCCCGTAGCCCCCGTAGGGGCCCCTTATCATAATAGGGCGAATGGTTCTGTTTCGCCACTTTGTCCTCATGCAGGGTGGGGGGGCCCCTACTATTCTATGGTAGGGTGGGGGGGCCCCTACTATTCTATGGTAGTCCCCTTGGAACTCAATATCTATCTGTGCCCGGATACGCACCTTACTCTTTTGATGCTGGTTCTCAAACTGGCTATATAAAGTGTGGGAGGGATGCCCCTACTATTCTAATGGGCAATGGATGGATGAAACCGCGGGCAATGCCTTCCGAACGGACTCTGCCCTACTATCTATAAGGGCTCTGGCGTGGGGTAAACAGGTTCCGCCTTTCGCCCTTTAGAATAGTAGGGCCCTCTTTTCTAAAGATTGATGCCAGTGGAACTGTAACTTGTTCACGGTCAACTATAGTTGCCCTTTAGATAGTAGGCGACTATCAGTGAGCCCTACTATTCTATGGGCTCGCGTACGTTACGGCGGACCAGGGGCTGAGCGGTACTCACACTCAGTCAATGGAGACAAGGATGGCAACGCTTGGAAAGGTTGGACCAGCATTACTACGTTAGCTCGACGCACATCTAGGGGTTGACTGCTACCTATATCGTTATTCAGTCAGGCTAGCCTTCTAAGGTCTATGGGCCTGGGGCCCTACTATTTATAAGGGGGCGTGCTGCTACTATAGTCAGTCGAGGGCTGACTCGCTGGTCTCACGGCTGTGCGTGCTCGGCTAATAGGACATCTAGGCCTACTGCAGAGACGGCGGGCTATGGGTTCGAACTGCTTCATCGGGCCCCAGTGACGGCTAAGGCTGGTAGGGTGGCTAGATATGATGCAGATCATCCAGCAGCAGCGGTTCGAGCCCTTTTTTCTATAATTGACCCCGCAGCGGATTCCGTTTAAGCACCCGTAACAGAACCCTTTAGAATAGTAGGCCATAGCGAGCATTCCTTCCAGTTCAAGGTCGAGATTGAACCCCCCCCTACCTATTTTTGTTGGGGTGGGCCCCCTTAATTAATCAGCCTGCTCCCCAACTATCGAGTCCCTCCCCCCCGGGGCCCTAATCCTATTGCCCCCCACCCACCCCGGTGGGTGGGAGGCTAGCCGATTGCTAGCTTCAAATAGCAGGCTAATTAATGCCCTACAATTCTCTAGGGTGTGGGCAACTATAGATTCCCGGGTGGGAGCTATAGTTGCATGCAGGGCCCCTCCCCTGTTCCATAGTAGGGCCCTTTATAATATAGGGGTAGCCTAGCCCTTTAGAATAGTAGGGGGTAGGGCGGTAGATTACTATTCGCCCCTCGCTCTCCTCTGCACCGGGTGCCCCTACAATTCTATGGCGGCCCCTACTATTCTAGAGAAAGGCCCTGGCGTCTCCTCCTCCCACCCGCCCACCCAACCAACTATTCTAAAGGGGGGGGCGGGGGTGGGGGGTTCTATTGGGTGGGTGGGAGGCCCCTACCCCCGCCCGGGGCCAGGGCCTCGCTGATAGAAAAAAGGCCCTTGCCGGGCGTTCAGGTAAGTTCCCTACCCCCGCCCGGGGCCAGGGCCCTACTATTATAAGGCTCACCTTCCTTTCGTCAGATGAGGGCCTATAGTTCCCCATAGAATTGTAGGGGGGGCCCACAGCGGGGAATTAAGTCGGGTCACTGGCAGGGGGTGGGAGGACTTATAAGTTGTCCGCGAGACTTTTGATCAATAAGGCCAGGGAATTCAATCCGATTACCGATGAAATGGTGGAGGGTGGAGTGGTTTCCCTAGGCCATGGAAGAAATGTATTCCATTCGAATTAAGTTTCCAAAGTCGATCCATTCCCGGTCGGATACCAACCATATCATGTTACGTATGGCCAATGATACAGAGATCGAGTGCATTCGATATGCCGGTGAAAACAGTGGGCTCGGTTTTTCTAGAGTTATTATCGCCCGCCCTTTATAATAGTAGGGCTATTCGCTATTAGAGTAGCTTGTACGGCTGAATTGATCTCCATGCATGCAGGGGGGGAGGGAATTCTATTTGGCCAGGCCCCCATATATAGACGATTGGCGATTGGGATTGGATCTCCCGAGCGAGGGGGCCGGATATAGCCCGCTAAGCAGTGTGGTCCTTTTTTCCGGATCACTCATTGGACTATATATATAGTTGACCGGAAATCCAAGCATCATCGGCTTGGCCTACACATCTAATCGCCGGGGTGGGCCCATGCCCCCCACCCTGCAGGGTTGGGTGGGACTATAGTTCCGGAGGCCCCTACAATAATCTACCTCCCTGTGCATGCCCTTTTTTCATATAGAGGGGGCCCCTATTATTAGATTATTGGGGGCGAGGCAAGAGTCGGCCTTTACAACTATTGGGGCTCAATCGGGCTCCCCGGTGGGGCCCCACCCCGTTACTATAGTAGTTGTTGCCCTACTATAGTAACGGGGCCCTATCCCCGACTAAACTATAGTTGATCGAAGGCTCACAAGAGCTCATCTATACGTAACATGATTGGCCCGCCCGCTCATGAAATACTATAGTTGCTGAGCCGACTGTTCGAAATAAATGAGTAGGGCACCAATACAGGATAGGGGCGGGTGGCCCAAGCATTCACTCGACCAACCCGGATAGATCGACGACCAACCGATGCTTCACTCCGATCCCTATCCTCTATAGTGGCTGCCTACTATTAAAGGGGCCGGGCTGGTTGGTTGAAAGGGAATTAGCCGCCAGGGACCACCCCTACTATTCCAATAGCCGGTAGCCACCACCCCTACAGGCACCAGTCACTTTTCATCCATACGTTATACCACTTCTTAGCCCCCCAGCGTCACCCTTACCCTACATGAACCTCTCGAGTGCCCTACCTCCATAGAGTTCAAAGCCCTATCTCAGACAACAATATAACCCCCCACCCCCCCTCTATATTAATTCAGGGTTGGGTGGGCCCCTACTATTCGTTGGGCCCTACTATTCGTTGGGGCGCCCCCCACAATTAATCTACCTCCCGGAGGGGCCCACGCCAACTATAGTCGGGTTCAATAGGCCAGCCCAGCCCGTGCCCCCAGGTATATAGGTAGGGGCCCTATCTGCGAGATCCGGTATTCACCTATCGAGTGACCCCCACGGCCACGGCTATAGAGGTAGCGGCCCGTAGGGATTGAAAGAAGGGTCCAGTCCAGCCGACGACAGATTCCAGCCCTGGAAGCTCCTTGCCGGAACAGCCCCATTAGAGAGTAGGGCCACTATATCCGCATACCCGCCCCCCCCACCCGGCCCTTTAGAATAGTAGGGCGAGGTGGAGTTGGGTGAACCTCCGGTTGGCAGCCGCATATATAAAAAAAGGGCCCTGCCCTTTATAATATAGGGGCCAAAGAAACTATAGGCCTCACCTTCATGAAATGAAGGTTACGGGTTCACCTAAAGAGTTATGGCCCCACTATCTATAGGGCAGCGTGGGGCCTCCCTCAACTATAGATAGTTCTCCGTCATATAGAAAGATGGAGCGGGGTGCCCTACTGGGCGAGATCCGGAGTTAGGTGTATAACGTATAGAGAAGATTGCCCTACTATTCTAAAGGCGGGGTATTGTTGAGTCGAGGCTGGGGGAGCAGCTTGTCCCTGCCATGTGTCAGGGTGCATGGCGGTTCTTCACTCCGCGTTCATGCCATCGGTGTGTATCCTGGGATCCCTGTCCCCGGAGCTGGCTCTGTCTTGGGTTTGGGCATCCGGCCGGTGGTGTGATAGGAGTGGGGGGCAAGTCTCCTCTTTCAGTAGCTGCCGCTCCAACTATATACCGACTACCTTAGAACGGTAGGGGCCCGGGTGGGAAGAACTACTATAGTTGTTCCCGGGAGAGCAATAGTTCCGTGGGACTATAGTTCCGGGTGGACTCGATAGTTGCCATTAAGAGTCTCCAGCGGTGGCCTTGGTGTGTATCCCGGTTCCCCGCCGGCCTTTCCAGGGCCAGAGTTCCAATGCAACTATAGTTGTTGTGTTTAGCTTTGAAGGGCCGGGTGGGTGGAAAGTTGCGGGGCCAAGGGCGAACTAAACGCCAACAGTTTAGTTTAGTAGTTGCCAACCCCTTTATAATATAGGGGCCAACTATAGTTGCCCCTCTGCATCTATTATTGAAGATGAGGAGCCGTGGTTGTTTAATCCGATCGGGGGCAACAGAAATAAAGGTCGGTGAAGGCAGTGCCTTTAGATAGTAGGGGACTGTTCATTCTTTCCATCCGTTCCTGGATCCGATGCTGCTAGAGAATAAGAGACTGTTCGATTCCGTAGAGGTTGGTTCACTTGCTGATGGGGCCAGCAATAAAGAAATAATTTGTGCCTTCCCCTACTATTCTAAGGGGGGCCCCTACTATTATAAAGGGACTATCGATTCTTGGCCAGCTATCGATTCAATTCTTCAAAGCCTCCCCTCTTGGACTCACCGACGAATATGTATGCCCCTCCGTGACCGCATCTCTCTCCATCGCCCCCTCCCGCTTAAGTCGTTGGGGCAACCGATCGACCTTCCCTCCCTCCTCTCACCCATCCAATATGGTCCCACCATCCCCGTCGTTGGTTGGGTCGACCCCGGCAGTGGAAGAAATAGATGCCCGGATGGCTCGAGATCCTTCGGTTCCCCTTAGAATAGTAGGGCTCCTCATGCTTCTAAAAAGTGTACCGGGTCCAGTCACTAAGCCACTTTCCGAATGTAGGAAAGAAAGGCCCGCTCCATTTTATGTTGGCTATCCGGAGTGTTTAGTTGATAAAATTCTCAATATATAGGTAAGGCTGGGTCTCGATCTGGGCATAATCGAGACGAACAGGAGCTAAACCCGGAAGGGGTGCTAAGCGTGGTGGTGGCTATACAGGTTCTGCTGGTCCTGCATCTTGAACTGGACCAGGAACTGCTACTACTGGGTATGGAACTACTCCACCTAGGTATGCTTATAGGTATGCTTACTTTGGTGCTGCTAGCTATGGATCTCGATCACGAAGATCTGAATCAGGATCACGATCATCAGAAGGAACAACTGCATCACGATTACGATCATAAGGACCTTACGAAACAGGCACTGCATATGGGTCATCCGAAACTTCGTCCCTTTAGAATAGTAGGGCCCTTAGGTCAGAATTTGATGCTTCTACTGGATCTACTGGGTTAGAGTCAACAACATATTAAACTACTGCTGTAGGCTATGGGGTATGGGTCTGCTGGATCTTGAACTGGACGAAGTGAATCTGGAACAGAAATATGTGCTACAGGTGATTGCTCTGTAGCTGGAACTGGAACTCTAAATGGAACTAGGTAGCGTGTGCCGAATAAAAAGCCGGAACAGGATAAGATGTGCAAAATATCGTAACGAGATTGCTAGGGAGGCGTGGGTCAATCCAATACGATACAACGATACGTCCATTATAGACGACGCACCCCCGGGTGGTTTAATTCCATTACTGGTTTGAAATCCAACACTGCAGCTCGAACTTAAACCAGATAATATGGTGCTACTGATGGTGCTTACTTAGATGCTACTGGTGGCTCTGGATCTGGACCTGTATCTATAAGCTCTGGGACAGGCTCTGCCGCCGGTGCTTTGACAATATCTACCTAAGTAACCCTTGCCTTTGCTGCCTTTCCTGCTGCTTCTTAAGAATCCACTTCTTTCGAGGTGCAAAAATCAATCTATCTATATGTGTATAGATAGACATGACTTGGATGGATTGAAATGCGGCCCATTCCTTTTCATGCGGGCAGGCCCCGGCTATTATAAAGGGGCGGGTGTTCTATGACCACTTTTGACCCTTAAGATACTGCGGCTCTGTTGATTGCTCGATGGGATATAGAATGATTTCTTAAATAGCCCAATGGTGAATGGAAACAGGGGTGAAACAATGGCGAATACGTCTCCGGCAGAGCCCAGGCGAATAGTAGGAAAGGGCAAATTACCCATATTTTAGACCCCCCCGGCCCCTACTATTTTAAGGCCCCTGCTGGCGGGGTAGGCCTATAGTTTCTAAAGGCAGATTCTATACGTAACATGGCCCCTACTATTCGCCGCCCCTACAATAATATGAAGGGGGGGGCCGTGCAGAATTCTAGTGGGGTGCCCTCCCAACTGATGAATTCTCAGTTTTACGTCATAGTACTACATTTTTTGCAACCCCCCTTCCCTACCCAACCTAACCTACCCTACCCCACCCCACTCATTTACCTATGGATCAGTGGGCACCGGCTCTCCCTGCTTGATCTCCGCTAGCCCTACTATTAATAAGTGAGGCGTATTACATATATATATATGAAACACCCCCTACTATTCTAAGGCCACACAACAAGTCATTCGAAGAAACGTTTTTTTTGGAGAGTGTCAGAATCATACAGTGGTCCATCAGAGGTTGCGAAAGAATTCTAGATTGGCAGTTGGAGATTGTTGGAATCATAGATTGGGAAAGAATGCCTTATTATAAAGGTGGGGGGGGCCAAAAAGAATCATAGGGAAAAAGCCGAATTCTGTTTCGGATAGGCGGTTGGAGACTAAAGTGTATAGATGGTTATTCACCGGGGGAGAAAGAAGAGGTTTATGCCAACCGCGTGCGGCGCCGAATTCGGGAACTAGAAATACATGATGGTCGCGCTTGAATTCAAAAAAAACAAACGAGATTCCCCTACTATTCTAAAGGGCGAGGGAGTTCAATAAAGAGGAATTGATTGAATCCCGGTTGGATGGTAACAGTAATCGATTCATACAAAGGATGGTAACAGTAATCGATTCATCTCACCTGGTTGGAAGTTTATTAGTTCCGGAACCAGCCGCATATATAAAAAAAGGCTTGCCGGGGAAGGGCCCTTTTTTTATATATGCTGAAGCCCGGCTATAGAAAAAAGTTGGGTTTGCGCCCCCGGGCGAGCGAGTCAAATGGTGGTTCGTATCAATGCATGGATGGTTTTTTGGCCTGCCTAGAAAGAGAATGGTAGGCTCAAGCAGGTCTATAGATGTTTGTTGGAATGGACCTCCAACTCAAGTTAACATGCCCCGTAGGGGCCCTCTCACACCGGAATTATCCCCCTATAAATATGCATGCCCAACCGGGGGGGTTGGGTGGGAAGCCTCCGCGCGTAATGGTGCCAGCACCACGCCCATAGAATAGTAGGGCCGATACAGTAGGCATTGAACCGACTGAACCTACAATTCCTAGACCTCCACCCACTAGAATAATCTCCACCCGATGTATGTGCGCGATGATATTCTATACGTAACATGCCCGGCCCCCGCCGTAGGGGGCGCCCAATTCTATGGGTGGGGGCGCGATCATCTATACGTAACATGGGTAGGTTTTGGGAAGCCCTTCCCTCTTTCAATAGAGGGGGTAGGGGTAGGGGTAGGGGGACGTATAGAATCTGCTGGAATCCCGGGCCGCCCGGCCCATAAAATAGTAGGGGAGGTTCCCTCCCACCCATAGTGGAACACCCTGCTTCATTAATGGCAACCTCCCCCGACCCATAGCCCCGGTTGCCCCCGAAAGGGAGGGGCCCAACGAATAGTAGGGCAAGGCCCTGGCGAAGCGAATAGTAGGGGCGGGAGGGTTCAATTCTATCTAGGGAGGGTATATCATTGCCGGGAGGGAACAACTCTATTTAGGGAGGGCCCCGGTTGCCCCCTACTATAGAAAGGCTGGGGCCCAACGAATAGTAGGGCAAGGCCCTTTATAATATAGGGGGGGCGGGAGGTATATTATTGTAGGGGAATGCCCTATATTATAAAGGCCACCATAACTATTCGCTATGCAGGGTGTGCTTGAGGGAGGGAACCTTTCTAGTTGGCCCCTTCAAATACTAGGGGCCAAGCACCCCACTGCCATTTAGACACCTGCTAGCCCCCTTACCCTCCCAACTTTCTTTTCTCCCCGCAGTCACCCGTTTCGGCCCCCTTTATAATAGTAGGGCCCCTCCGGTTATTTGCCTAATAAATGTGGGGGGGCCCTTCAATTTTGAGGGTCACATTAGAGCACCCCCCTACTAGAACTATAGGCTGGAAGCGACATTTTGTTGATAGATCTCTTCTATACGTAACATGGGTGGGGGTGCTACTATTCAAAGCCAGGGTCCCCATAGCCCCCTTTATAATATAGGGTTCTAAAGGGCCCTTTTTGATAGAATTGCGGGGCCCTTACTATTAAAGGCATGTTACGTATAGAATCGAGTGCAACCTCAGAAACTAAGGTTTAGTACATGCCATTGGGCCCCGGCCGGATGGCCCCTACTATTCTAAGGGTTGGGTAGGGAGAGTCCGGCACGATTGGTCTCGCAGAACAGCCTGAATGAATAATAGTGGAGTGCCCATGAATGATAAGCGTGGAGAGCCCCTACTATTCGCCGAGGGGCGGGGAAACTTCGAAGGGATGGCGGCAAAGAAAGGCCAAGGAACCATCGGGACGAGCCCAATTCCGTTCCGGGCATCTAGCTAGATCCCTGAGCTGGCCCCCGTTAGCCTGAAATCCCGTACAAGCTCGGTTGGTGCATAGGCACGGCCAGCCCGATCACTGGGTTCGCCGATCAAGCACTCTCAGAATAGAGAGAGGTGGCGGAAGGAATCAAGGACGAGAAAGCATACGGCGACGATTGCCCGAAGGGCCTGGCACTACCACCACGCGAAGAAAAGAGGTGAGGCCTATATATAGATAGTAGGGCCGTAATCTGAACTCAGTTTACGGACTGGCCCTCATCTTCACTTGTTCAGGTGAGCCCAGGCCGTAATCTTCACAAGTGAAGCCCTACCATTCTATAGGCGGAAGGATGCTGCTTTGCGAGATGCTGATGGTGAATCTTATGCTAGCTAAGGAGCTGGAACTGGGTCTATACCTTTGATAAATGGGTAACCCGAAACACCGGGCTCCGGTTCTCATATTGGTTATGGAACAAGCCCCTACTATTGCCCTTTTTTATATATGCGCCCTTCCGAGGTCTAAGTGGAGATTTTAGATACACGCCACCCTCGCTGCGTGCTTAGATGCTGGTTCAGCCTTCAGCAGATGCGGGTCCTTATGAGCCTGTGAATTGAGCGGGCCAGCCTTTTTTCTATAGTTGCCAAGCGAAGATTTATCAGCTCGTATAGATCTATTGCTGCTTTCTCTGCTTAAACTGCTGCTTGAACGCCCGTGCCGGGGCCCCAACTATTCTAAAGGGCTCACCTCGGCCAATCGTCCACTTAAGAGTTTACCCGTGCCCGACCAGCCCTTTATAATATAGGGCCCAGATAGATATATAGGGCTCGTTTCCCCGCCCGGCTGCTACCTATATCTATATACCAAATGTACTGGTTATAGGTAAGCTACTGGGTCAACCGTTATTGGTGCTGCCAATATAGTAAAGGGCCCCTTAGAATAGTAGGGGGTGGTGCTTGCTTCGCTACTAATGCTGCTTGCGATTAATTTGCTTCTGGTCTCGGATCAACTGAATCCGCACCGGCTGCCCTTTAGAATGGTAGGGGGCCTCAATATCATCGCTCTTAAATGGGCTACGGCTCTCCAACGGGATCTGACTCCACTCGCCCTACTATTTGAAAGGCGGGTTCTGGGTCAGAAGGTAAACTGCTGGATTCACCTTGGTTACTACTGCCCTTAGAATAGTAGGGGCTCCGCCCGTAGGGCTGGGACTTTTTCTGATGCTTCTGGCTATCGACCTGGCTAAGATGCTGGGTTACCTGGAACTGTTACTCGCCCTACTATTATAAAGGCATCTGCGGGATCCACTCAATCAAGGTCCCCTATAGAATTTGAAGGCTCGATCAACTTAAAGGCTCAGGCAACTATATAAAAAAGGGCAAAGGAAAGCTGGGACTGGCCCTTTTATTATATGGGCAACTGAATCACTCGATCAATGGGATCAACAATTGCCGACTCTTACGGATCTGCTGCCCTATATTATAAAGGGCCAACTGCCCGGGCCAACAGAGTCAAACTCAGAATCTACCGAACGCCCCTACTATTCTAAGGGGCCCCATATAGATAGAGGGCTGGATCTACTACTGTCTATACTACTGGGTCTGCTGCTGATGCTGGAGGATCTGGAACTGCTTCTTTCTCTGCGGGGCCCTTTAGAATAGTAGGGAAGTCAACCGGTGAAACAACTGGTTCTGCCTTCGCTGCTGGTGAATCCGTGTATGGCACAGGATCTTGCCCTACAGGCAACCGGCCTTTTATTTATATGGGCAACTGGATCCCCTTATATATAGTAGGGCAACTGGTGCTGTCACCCCTGCTCCTGAAACGATTGGTGCGGCCTGCGGCGCGGGCTTTGCCCTATAGATAGTAAGGGGTCTCTGCTCTTACCACTCTGCTACCGAAAAATAAGTATCTACCTCCGCCCATTAAAATAGTAGGGGCTACCTCTGTTACTGATGGCCCTGGAACAGGATGGGCGGCTGGAACAGGACATGGCCCTAGAACTGGATATGCATCTGGAACAGGGATAGGCTCTGAAACTTTGATTTGATCTGCTGCGGGTAAGATTAAATGGTGCAGTAGGGAAGGCACCTCGGTACGGTGATTAATAAGCCTAGGTGTGTCCGGTTGTTCCTAGGCCTCGTTGGGTAGGTATAGTTATCTCCTTATCCTGCGCGGGAGTTGGCCTTAGATCCGACTGGAGAGGGCCCTACTATTCTATGGCGTGGTCCCGTACCCATGGCATAGTAATGTCCCGGCCCTGGATCAATGCTTACGAGTTAGCATGCTGGCAGGTGACCTAATCGACAAGTTAAGGCGCGTTGTTAGCTTATCATAGTGGTGATCCTGCATCTGCTTCCGGAGCTGGCTGGCCCAATTATATAAAAAAGGGCAAATAGTCTATTCCTAATAGATAGTTAATGCATAAATGGTCCCCACTGAAAAGTTCCGAAGAGTGATCTCGTTTCCTTGGTATTGACAAAATAGGTAGAAGGGGAGGGCGAAGCTTCTTTGCACTGCTTAGGATGACCAACATCGGACATCAGCGGAGCACTCTTTCTCTGCCAAGCTTTTGAAATTATCCGCTGATCCCTACAGATAATTTGATGGGTCGACCCTATAGAATGGTAGGGGGGGACTATATTCTAGATTCTATACGTAACATTCAGAATCCCCGTCAGAATAGTAGGGGGGGCGGAGCCCTACTATTATATTATTGTGGGCCCCTACTATTCTATGGGGGCGCTGGGGTTAGCTAATATTCACCCACCCGGGGCTGCCATTAAGAAGCCTGCTAGAATGACGGAACTATAGCTCCCTATGCCATAGAATAGTAGGGGCCCGATCTTAGTTCCGGGGGGGCCCCTACTATTCATTGGGCTAGTTAGACGGGTGTGCATGCCCCGGCAAGGGGGCCCCTACTATTCTATGGCCCCCTACCCCCGCCCTATTGAAAGGGGAAGGGGTGGGCCCCTCTATCTATCTGGTAGTTACGCCATAGAATAGTAGGGGGGTGTGGGATTTTCATCCATATAGTTCCCGATGAAGCGTGCTGGTTGCGGTTGGGCAGATGGGGGCAAGGTGGGGCTGTTCCCTGGTGCGTGCGGTTGGTTCCTGGCGTTGCTGCCTGGTTGGGCCCCTATAAATTCTATGGGCGGGACCGTGGATAAAGAATGGCTGGTGGTGGGACGGGGAGAAGGTGCCGGGTTTGAGGGTAAAGGGGTTAAGGGTGGAGGCTTTAGAGTGAGGTTTCCTGCGGGCCGGGGCTGAATGAAGTAGGGCAGGTAGTGGCCGTGAGACCGGCAGAGAGGCGGTTGGGTGGTAAGCTGGTTATGTGAGTGAGGGCGATTGGCCCTTACCTTTTTCGATCTCGGGTTCTGCGGGTAATATTGTTTTGTTGGCGCGGCCCTACGGGGCTCACCCCTACTAACAACTCTATTGGCAGGGGGGTAAGGGGGGGGGACTTCCCACCCACCCGTTGGCTGGTTGGGGTTGGGCAGGTGGCCCCTACTATTGAAGGGTCAAGTTGGGCCCCCAGCTATATGAAGCGCTGCCCTACTATTCATTGGCGGTGGGCGGATACAGATTCCGTCACTAGAGTAGGTGGGCATGTTACGTATAGAATCTGGCGGCTAATGCCCATAGCCCTACTATGGCAAAGGGCCCTGGCATTTAGATAATTGCCCCATAGCCCTATTATTCTAAGGGCCCCCCTACCCCCTACCCCGGCACCCGGCACCCGGCACCCGGCCCCGGCCCCGGCCCCTATATTAGAAAGGGGAAAGGGGCCTTTTTTATATAGGGGGCCCGCATTTTATATAGTGGGGAAAGGGCCCGCATTTATATAGTGGGCCCGCATTTATATAGTGGGCCCGCCCCGCATTTTATATAGTGGGCCCGCCCCGCATTTTATATAGTGGGCCCGCCCCGCATTTTATATAGTGGGGAAAGGGCGCCCATAGAATTGTAGGGCGGGGTGGGAGGCCGGGCCAGGGCCCCGGCGGGCCTTCATGGTTGTGAAGGGGCCCTACTATTCTAAACCCTACCTTACCCGGGCGGGCCCACCCCCATGTTACGTATAGAATCTGGCAGTTGAGCCGGGCCCTACTATTCATTGGGCGGTTCAGTCGGTTCAATGCCTACTGTATCGATCGGAATGCATTTGAAGTATCGCTCGGCCGAGGAATCAACAAACAAATGCGGCACGTAAGTCAGACAGAGTCGTTATTCATGCAAACAGTGTTCAAAAACAGGCAGGGCGGGCAAGAATATGAAGGGGGCAGGCAGGCTCATTTCTTTTCTGCCCCTTACCTTATAATAGTAGGGCATCCCGTAGGGCATCGCCATGGTGCATCGGACTATAGATGTCAATGCCATGGTTCTTGGGATTTATGCTATGGAGCGGGGACCCACTTTCAACTGCTTTTTCGAGATGCTGGAGGGTGCGAAATCAATAGGTGCCGGAGCAGCTACAATTGCTTCAGCGGGAGCTGCTGCCGGTACTGGAAACGTTTTTAGTCCCTCGATTCATTCCGTCGCGCGGAATCCATCATTGGCTAAACAATCATTCGGTCACGCCATTTCGGGGTTTGCTCCAACCGAAGCTATTGCATCGTCCGCGTCGACGACGGCCTTTCCGATCCCATTCGTTTTCCGAAGTTATTCTCCGCCGATATGCGTCAGTAGGGGGGGGGTTAGTCTAATCTGTTCTTCTCATTAACCAAAATATTAGATTGGTCCTCTAAACGAGAATGTTGAGTGATATGATTCGCATCTGGGGGCCGCCAGCGCGGGGGTTGGGCTTTTGGAGGCGAACCACAAGGGAAAGGAAGGGGTTCGACCGCGTGGCAGGCAAATGGATTCTCAGAACGCCAATTCTGCATTGGTAAGCGCCTATAGATAGTAGGGCCGTGGTTTGGCCCTACAATTCTATGGCAAAAAGATGGGCCCTACTATTCTAATGGGCCCCGTCTCTGCTCTGATAAGGAATGGAACGAGTACTTGAAAAGACGAGGATGTTGACGTTTTTGAATTCTTCTTATTCTATGTTAACGTATTCGGTTCGATGGCTGTTCTCCACTAACCACAAGGATATAGGGACTCTCCATTCAATCTTCGGTGCCGTTGCTGGAGTGATGGGCACATGCTTTTCAGTATCAATTCGTATGGAATTAGCACAACCCGGCGATCAAATTCTTGGTGGGAATCATCAACTCTATAATGTTTTAATAACGGCTCACGCTTTTCCCACGACCTCTTTTATGGTGATGCCGGCGGTGATAGGTGGATTTGGGAATTGGTTCGTTCCGATTCCTATAGGTGCACCCGACATGGCATTTCCACGATTGAATAACATTCCCTCCCGGTCGTCGCCGCCTTCGCCGTCGCCCCCATCAAGCCCAGCCTTGGTAGAAGTGGGTAGCGGCACTGGGTGGACGGTCTATCCGCCCCTAAGTGGTATTACCAGTCATTCTGGAGGAGCCGTTGATCCCGCGATTTCTAGTCCTCATCTATCAGGTGTTTCCCCCATTTCAGGTTCTATCAATTTTATCACTACTATCTCTAACATGCGCGGGCCTGGAATGACTATGCATAGATCACCTCTCTCTGTGTGGTCCGTTCCAGTGACCGCATTCCCACCTTTACCATCACTCCCGGTACTAGCAGGGGCAATTACCATGTCATTAACCGATCGAAGCTTTAATACAACCCTTTTCGATCCTGCTGGAGGGGGAGACCCGATCTTATACCAGCATCCCCCTTGGTTCTTCGGCCATCCAGAGGTGTATATTTTGATTCTGCCTGGATTCGGTATCATCAGTCATATCGTATCGACTTTTCCGGGAAAACCGGTCTTCGGGTATCTGGGCATGGTTTATGCCATGATAAGTATTGGTGTTCTTGGATTCCTTGTTTGGGCTCATCATACGTTTACTGTGGGCCCAGACGTTGATACGCGTGCTCACTCTACCGCAGCTACCATGATCACAGCTGTCCCCACTGGAATCAAAATCTTTAGTTGGATCGCTACCATGTGGGGAGGTTCGATACGATACAAAACACCTATGCCATCTGCTGTAGGGTCCATCCTTCTGTCCACCATAGGAGGACTTACTGGAATAGTCCTGGCGAATTCCGGGCTAGACATTGCTCCGCATGATACTCATTACGTGGTTGCACATTCCCATTATGTACTTCCCATGGGAGCCGTTTTCGCTTTATTCGCAGGATTTTACTTCCGGGTGGGTAAGATCTCTGGTCGAACATACCCCGAAACTTTAGGTCAAATTCATTTTCGGATCACTTTCGTCGGGGTGAATTTGACCCCCTTTCCCATGCATTTCTTGGGGCTTTCGGGTATGCCACGTCGCATTCCAGATTATCCAGATGCTTACGCCGGATGGAATGCCCTTAGCAGCTTCGGCTCTCATGTATCCGTAGTTGGGATTCGTTGTTTCTTCGTGGTCGTAACAATAGCTTCGAGCGGTGAAAAGAACACGAGTGCTCCAAGCCCCTGGGCGATCGAGCCAACCACACTGGAATGGATGGTACAAAGCCCTCCAGCTTTTCATACTTTTGAAGAACTTCCAGCCGTCAAAGATACCCCAAATACAATATGAGAGAGGAAATGGCCACTACACCAATGATGACCCGGCCAATTCACTTATTTCACAATTCTTTGTTGCCTTCTATTATATCTTCTTCTGCGAAGAAGATATAATAGAAGGCTGAACCCAGTCTTTTGGAAAGTGTCCGATAGAATCATCGGAATAGTGTTCTCCATCGCAATCCTTCAACCCTGTGTAGCCCCCTTCCTCACGGAAGTTGGTTCATGTTTATTCGGCTTCGTGGTCTCTACCGCCGGGTTTTTTGGCTTCACACCCCTACTAATGGAAGGCGATGGCTCGGGTCAATGGTCCCCGATCCCGAGTGTGGGATCCCCCAACCTCGAACCCCTTTTTCCGAGCGAGCCCAGTGATCCACCGGCGGAGCCCGCCGCCTCGACCTCCGCTGCCAGGGTCGTGCCCAGTGATCCACCGGCGGAGCCCGCCGCTGCCAGGGTCGTTCAATGGATCGATCCGCGTCTACACTTATGGAAAACAGGTGGGTTGGCAACATTCCACCCCGGCGCGTCAATCGCATTGGCGCAGGTAGTTCCCACTCCGCAGTGGGCCGAAGACACTATAACTAACTCGGGGGGGTACGAGGAGGTCTTCAACCCCTTCGAGTGGCGTGTTATTGTCATACCTACCACAAATGAGGAGACAGCTGTGGACGAGGCTTGCATCTTTGTTATCTTCAAGGATGGAACCCCAGCTAAACCATTTGTGGACTTAGGCATCCCGAAAACCTGGGAAGCCGGTAAGTACCGGGTGGCAAGGCAAAACAACTCGGGTGGTGCATGCCTTCAATGCCATGCTCCAATCGGCGGCGGGGGCGAGGGAGGATGCCGGGCATACATTTCCACAACTAACACTAATTGATTCAATCGGTGGAGGTAGGGCGGCATGCCATGGAAGGGAAAGGGGCATGACCGATTGAGAGAGTATGGAGGACCAGTAGGTCAAGTTGGCAGCTTCGGGACTGCCGGGAGAGTCTGCATGTCTAGACCAATGCATCCTACCCCTGAAAACTACCCGCCCAATTAAGGCTATGGGGACCGGCCAGATTCTATACGTAACATGGGGAGCGGAGCGAATAATAGTAGTAGGGGTAGGGCGGATTACGTCAATTCTATTCTAAGGCCCCCCCCCTACTATTCGGCAAGGGCCCGCCCCCTGTATGCAAACACATGTTACGTATATATTGCTTCACGAATAATCCCCGCCCCGATCGTGAAAGTTGGCGATGGTAACGTTCAATCACGTTTTGAGAGAATTGCCCGCGTAGGGCCGATCACTCCTGGGGCCCCCTACTATTAAAGGGGCCGGCCGCCCTTTCCCCACTATATAAAATGCGGGGCGGGCCCTTGCCGAATAGCCGGGGTAGGGCCCACTATATAAAATGCGGGCCCCCCCCTTTTTTATATAGGGAAAATGCGGGCCCCCTTCGCCCCTATATAAAATGCGGGGCGGGCCCTGCCGGGGTAGGGGTAGGGGTAGGGGTAGGGGTAGGGGTAGGGGGGCAATTCTATGGGCACTGATTAATGGCAGAACTATTGCTTCCCACCCACCCGTTATATTGCCCCGGCAACGGCATTGGAGAACCTCTGCATGCACCGGAAGGCCCCCCACCCCTACTATTCGGCTGGTGGAGGATATAGACAAGCTATGTCTTTGCCTTTGCTACTGATGGTTCTACTGATGCTACTGATGGTGCTACTGGATATGCTACTAGGTATGCTGCTGTAGGCTATGCTACTGATGCCAGGTATTGAACTGCTTAAGCAACGGAATAAACGACTTATGCTACTGGTCTTGCTTAAACAACTGACTCTACATCCGGGTCCGCTGCTGCGGGTGGGCCCCTACTATTCTATGGCCCCCCCTTTATAATAGTAGGGCTTATCATAGAGGGGGTAAAGGGGGCCCATGGTCTACTAATAAACCCTATATCCCACGCCCCTACTATTCTAAAGGGACCTCTCCCTTCTCTAGTCGACATACATCCCTCTTCAGTCGAGGGAGTACCCATACCCCTGCCCCGTATAGCTGTATAGATATAGGGGGGGCCCGCTGCCCACCTACCCTTCTCTCTCCACTTGACCGCCCACCCTCCTCCCTATCCTATCTTCACCTCACTGCCCACCCCTCTCCCTATCTCTACTATCAGACGATCAGACGATAGCCTATAGACTAGGGATCCATCTATATAGAGGGGCCCGGTGCCTATATATCTATCTGGGATCAGCCGCCCTATCTTAGAACTGTTCCACAGATCGGCTTCCCCCCTCCAAACAAAGAGAGAATCCCCCCCTCGCCATGAGGGAGAAACCCCCACCCCACATCTCCCTCTCTATAGATCGAGGGCCCCTATCTAGACTAAATCTGAGTAGAGAGTCTAGAGAGGGGGCGGGATTGGGGATTGGTTTCTCGCCATAGTGATCGGTCATGCTCCAACCAGCCGGGCCCTTTATAATATAGGCGCAAATCGCCCTTTAGAATAGTAGGCAACCAGCCATTTAGTGATTGGTGATTGGGACCTATCTATTGATTGGGTCCCATTCATTCTCAACTTGCCATTCATTCTTCATGGTTTCAACACCCTGGGGACCTCCAACTATATACCTCTGCACCGGGGGGGCCCCGGCTAATGTTCATTCATTCTTCCGGTCATCAACCATTCATTCTTTTCCAGTAGAAGCACTTCCCCGACCCATCCCTGATATAGATAGGGGGCCCTCCCCCCCTCTCCCTAAAGATGGGGTGGCCTGCCTTCCTATAGAACAGGGGCACAGGGGCCCTCTCCCAATCACCAATCAATAGGTTGGTGGTTGGTCGAGTGCTCTCCCTCGCCCCTCTAGATAATGTATCATATATATATAGATAGGGGAGCGATTCGACGGTTGAGAAGGTTGAGCATAGCTATCTCCCTCAACCAACGGGAGGGGGCTAGAGGTGCTATGCCATGCTGATGAGTGCTTGAGCCCCCTATATTATAAAGGGCAAATGAATGTCGAATGCCCTTTATATCATCGGCGAAAGGACGGGAAAGAATGCAATTAGATTTGCCCTATAAATTGAAAGGGGGAATCTGTCTTGAGGTTTCCTTCGATCCGGGAGTGACCGGGGCCCGCCCCCTTATAGATAGTAGGGCGATTGATCGGGGTCGAGAAAGAAATGACGTCTGCGTATGGCGTATGCCCATGCCTATGCCTATGCCTATACCTACGTAATAAACTCGCCACTCGCCCTTAGGGGCTCACTCCTCTAAAGGACGTCGACTTCATGTGTCCCTTTCCCCGCCCTTTATAATATAGGGATCAATTGGTTGTTACCAGAGCACCATTCCTAGTTGGTTGCTGGTTGCTAATGCCATAGAACCGCATGGTTGTCAAGTCAGCACCATTCGATTCGAGGTCGAATGCATGCCCTATATTATAAAGGGCCCCAGATAGTAGGCATCCGGTCTTGTGCCCTGTCTAGAGTTTCATTGGCACTGTATAGAGATCGAGATAGAGAAGAGACTACTCCACTACATATAGACTCTTCTACGTCTCTAGATCTACGTCTATATAGATAAGGAATACAAGTCTCTTCTATAGCTCTAGCCATATATATCTATGGGGGGGCAACCAACCGTCCGCACATCTCCATTCATCCGCCGCCGGGGGACCGTCCGCACAAATCCATCCGCCTATGGGGACCGGCCTAGAAAAAAATGGGCTCCATCCATCCATTCTAGACGTCCCTATAGATCTATCTGGCAATGCAATGTTGTCATCAGCCCATAGAGATATATGGTCACGTATCCATCCATTATAGTAGCCGTAATATCAATGCGATGTCATCAGTCGACTCCCCTAGAAATCTATCTGGAGGGTGAGGCCCCCTCTCCCTCCCCCCTCTATATAGATGGATATGGGGGCCCGGCTCTATCTATGGGGATTGTTCGATTCATGCGATCACAGCTTGATTCATGTGACGTATGTAATGGAGAGATAGGTAGGCTACATGACTGATGGAGCCCTATATATCTTAGTTGATGGGGTCTCTTCATTCGGAGAGTAGTATCCTCTCTATCTGAGCACGCCATATCCAAATAGAGGGGTGGGTTTAATAGTGACGGCTGCCCTTACTATTCTAAAGGGCCAGATAGATCAGATCAGATCGTTCAGGTAGGGGGCGGCTCGACCGGTCGAGAGTTCACAACCAGAGCCATTGGGAGAGCCGGGGAGATAGTGGTGAGCCATGGGGTGGGTTCGGCCAGGGCCCAGGCCTTTATGATTGAATTGATAGGCAGAGCGCGCCTTTAGAATAGTAGGGCGCATGCATATGAGTGAGGTTGAGTCCGTTCTGTAAGAGCGGAGCGGATGGTGAGGTTGACGACAAAGGCCGAGCGTCTGCATAGGGATGCATGATTGATTGAAGTGCATGCGGTGATTGAAGTGCATGCGGGTCCCCGGCTGCAGAAGGTTGGGTGTCTTTGTTTCACGGAGTGCCCTACCTCCTATCTCGGATGAGGAACTATTGCCCATATAATTTGAGGGGGCTTGGAGAACTATATAAAAAAGGCGGGCTCGGAGTTGTTGGCGAGAACAGAACGAAGGACCTCTGGCATTCCTCTGCAGTTTGTGGAAGCGGAGATGATACGATTACCTCATCCCACTGAACACCGGTAGTAACCCACTGATTGGACTTCACCCGGTACTACGCTCACCCAGTTGCCCTACTATTCTAAGGGTAGGGGCATCATGTGATAGTGACTAAAGACTATCGGATCTGTAGGAGTTGGGATCTAAGTTCAGTAATGAGACAGACTTGGCCACCCCATCTGACGATGACAACCAGAAACCTCAAGAAACCAGTTCCACTCCCCGACTCGACTCACCAGTTCAACTCATTTTGAACCACTTTAGGCTATGGAACAACCACCCGCCCCCGTAGGGCAACTCAATATATGGGGGGCTTGGGGGCTGCTAGTATGGTTCTAATCTACTGGAGCAACAACTAATCTACCGTCCATCGCCAACTATAGTTGTAAGGGTGGCAATAGTTCCGGGAAACTAGCCGGGCCCTACGGGCAGCGGAGGTAGATTAATTGGCCCCGGCTACTATTGTGAATACATCTCTATTTATCTATAGCTATAGCCGTCTCATAGAAAGATGCGCCTATACCTATCCAGATATAGTGACACCCTTGGCTATAATGCACCTCCATATATCTATATAGTCGCATCTTTCTAGAGAATGCACCTTACCCTCTGGCATTTCAAGGAAGTCGTCTCCCCGCCGCCTCTCCCGTCCAGCCCTTACCGGATCCATCCCCTTTAGGTTCAGAACCGGTCCGGGATTGGAGCCATAAAAGGAAGTAGTTCTCGGTCGGGCGCCCTCTACCTTCCGGGGCCCCAACCCCCTTCTCTTCCGGGTGGGGGGGGTACTGACTATAGGGTGGGGGGTCCCCTCTTTTATATTATTGGGACGCCCCGGCCTTCATATTATTGAAAGCTGGTAATCGCCCACCCGGCTATAGTCGTAGTAAGACTTACCCATATATTATAGAGGGCGGTAGTGGCTATTGACCTTGTTGAACCAGTCAATGTATCGGTCCGGGCCCTATATTATAAAGGCAGTTACGAAGCTAATTGCCCTTTATAATATAGGGCGCCCCCTCCCCCTCTATCTGCATCAGAGGGTTCGAGGACTAAAGGACTAACCGGAGACGAATGAATGGGAAAGGATCTGTGACACGCCGCGATTCAATACGTAATATGACTGAAGCGGTTGGATGGGTGCTCAATGCCTGCTGATCACTGCGGTTCGATCTGCCCCTTTATAACTTCATAACCGGGCTGGCCCTTTATAACTTTGAGGCGATGCGGTTAGATCTCGGTGTTTGAATCTCTCGATCTGTGGCGGTGGCCCGGAGGCCCTCCTCTCCCTCGATAACCTAATGCCCTTTCTTCCAATAGCGGTCGAGTGCACCCTTCCTTATAAATAGTTGTTGATAAATAGTTCCCCTTATGGAATGGATAGTAGGGCTCCTCAGGATTCTGCACACGGCAAAGATACGGGGCCTATCCACCCTACCTTTATAGCGGGGGGGTTAAGGTTCCCCGGATAGCCGATTATTGGGAGTTGCCCCCCAACTATATAAAATGCGGCCGCCGGGCCCCCTATATAAAATGCGGGCCCCCTATATAAAATGCGGGGCCCCCTATATAAAATGCGGGCCCTTTCCCCTTTCCCCTTTCTAATATAGGGTAGGGTAGGGTAGGGGCCGGGGCCGGGGTAGGGCCCTTGCCCCTTTCCCCCTTTCCCCTGCCGGGGCCGGGGCCGGGGTAGGGCCCTTGCCCCTTTCCCCCTTTCCCCTGCCGGGGCCGGGGCCGGGGCCGGGGTAGGGCCCCCTTCGCGAATAGTAGGGCGAACCCTATATTATAAAGGGGGGGGGGGGCCGCATTTTATATAGTTGGGGGGCGGTTCGAGCCTTGCCACTGTGCATTGGGAGAGGAGAAAAGGCTTTTGCACACGTCCGCCCAGTCAAGCTTACTCAGTATCCGTCGATGGATGATCTCAGAATCACGCTTCTCGTATCCGGCTGCCTCAGATGGATCGACTCGATTGACTTTGCCCGATCCGTCTCGATCCCCAGCAAATGGTCAAGGGTACTATCCGTGAAAAGCAGGGAGGTCAGTCAATATAAGGTCGGGTCTTGATAGATGCGTCAGCAGATCGAATCTTAATTCATGGCCGGGTGGGAGATATGCTCCACATTCCGTCGATGGCATCCCACATCCGGAACCCTACCATAGAATTGTAGGGGCCCGGTCAGTCCCGCTCCAGGATCGAGTGCCTGTATCCGCTTCTGTCGACTACTTATACTCCGTGCCATTCCCACGCCCATTAGAATAGTAGGGCCCTACTATCTAAAGGCAACTATAATCCCCCCCCACCCTTTAATAGTTTTAATAGCTATAGAAAGGCGTGGTGTCAGCCCTACTATTCTAAGGGCGATTCTGCCAGGCTAAGTTATTCTCCGCTATTTTGTCCATACGGCATAAGCTTCGGATTCACTCGGCAGTGGTTCATCCGCCCCCGCGTAGGGGAGAGGTAGGGCCGACGATCTCTTCCGAACAGAGCTCGGCCGATAATAGACAATAGGGGCCGGGTGGTTCATTCCATAGGCCGGATAGATGGGGACGGCGAGACAGCCAGCTCCGTGTCGGTGTGTAGTCATTGGCAACGGGGAACAGGTCAGACCCAATCCCATTGAAGAGCCCTACTATCTATAGGGCTACGGCAGATACAGAGAGTAGACATCGGTGGAGTGGATTCATGTCTCCACATTCATTGATTGGGAGCCGGAGAGCAGAGCCGGGATAGATTGCCCTTTACTCTATAGTTGCCGGCCGGGATAGACCTGTTGAAATGGAAATCGGGCCGACAGACCCGTCAGCCAATCACTACACAGCAAGGGGAAGAACGGGGAGAAGCTCACACCCGCTTGGTGGTTGGCATCAGCCTGAGAGGCCTATATCCATAGTTAGGCGCAATCAGGTAGGGAAGCCCTATCGACAAGCCGCCCTCCCCCTCTATATAATTGAGGAAGATGCGGCCCGGGTGGGAGGGAATCATAGGGGCCCAGCCCTCCCACCCGCGAGGGTGGGAGGCCCCCCTTTATAATAGTAGGGCATATTGGCTGGGGGGTAAGGGGGGTGGGTGGGAATAGAAAAGTTCCGGGAATATATAGTTCCGTTTGCCGCCCATTAGAATAGTAGGGGAATTCTGCCATTAATGTACGCCTGCTAGCGGGTGGGAGTGGCCCCTCAAATTCTATGGTAGTCGGTAGATGCCTAAGGTGGGAGGGACAACCCGGCTGATTCCCACCCATCCCGCAACCCCGGCATGTCCGGGTTGGGTGGGCCCCTACTATTCTATGGCCCTACTATTCTATGGCCCTACTATTCTATGGCCCTGGCCGCCATCGAGAGGGCCGTTAAAGCCTTGAGGGGCAAGGGGAGTACCTATCCAAAAAAACACTTGCCAGAGGTACGGAAGGGTAGCCCCTTAGAATAGTAGGGGGAGAAGCAGCACCAATGGCAGTCGTTGTATATTCTGTTGGTTCAGTAGTTTACCCAGCAGTAGGAGGATAAGTAGTTGATTATGCAATTGATCCAGACATATACATATATAGAGAGCGTGATGCCCCTACTATTCTAAGGGCCGGATGCTCGTGGTTCAGATTATGAGTTTATTGATCGTGATCCAGTTCGTGATTGGGATTCAGAGGTTTGTGATTGGGTTAGAGATCGAGATGAAGATCCTGCCCCATAGCTATATGGTTCTATTGCTTAGTGGAAAGGCTATGCCCATATGTATCTGGGTGTATCTGGTCCATCAGCCCCTACAATTCTATGGGCTTCGTCCCACTCTCGCCCATAGAATTGTAGGGGCGGCTCGAGGCAATAAACCTAGCCGCCTAGGGGACCGAGACTAGGAAAGAAGCTAATTTGCGCTTCATTGGGACGATTGGGACGCCCTAGAGATAGTAGGGCTATCAATAAAAATGCCCTACTATCTCTAGGGCGAACTATCTGATTATTAGTACTCGAGCAAGCAGAGCATTTATGGATGCTTAGTGAATGCATAAGGACGCTAAGGACCCCTATAGAATGGTAGGGCCCTACTCTTCTATAGGCACTCTTTACTTCCTACTCACCATAGATTGACAGATTATAGGATAGTTCTCTAATGGAAGATGGAAGTAGCTATTCCTGCTTCCCCCTATAGAATGGTAGGGCAGCTTGCTCTGTCTCTCGAGCCAAACCCAAATAAGCTTAATCTTCATGCGCCGGATCCTATATAGTAATAATAGTAACGTAGTAGGTAGTTATTCCGCCCTTCCCCTTCCCCTTCCCCTTCAAATATAGGGTAGGGTAGGGGGTAGGGCCCTTTATATCATCGGCAAGGGCGCGGAAATAGATGCTGCTAGCACCGCATTGTTCCGTTCCCGCAACTCATTCTGGTTCTTCTCTTTCTGTTCCTGATGGATATTGCTACGCACATATAGATATAGGCCGCAAATAACAAGTTCGATCCACTATCCACTATAGTATCTCCCATGCATGCTACTCCGAATCCCCCCATTCCCCTCCATTGAAAGAGCAGCAAAGCCCACTCAGAAACTCCTACTCGTTTAGATCTGTATTCTCGGGCGGGCCCCTATATTATAAAGGGATAGAAAAAAGGGCTCAAACAACAACGCCATCATCGAAGGTTGCGGCACTACACTACTGAAGCAGAGCAGCGCTCGCTCTGAAGCAAACAAAGCAGCGGGGTTCCCTCAAATTCTATGGGGTGCTGCTGCCCTAAACTAATAAGGGTGGTAGAAAAGTTGTGCATTGAAAACCCGGCTCTAACTATCCCGATGCTGCCCGGCCCGCCTCTGCTCCCGGTGGTAATGCTACTATAAGATACGAAAATGCTGAATGCTGTTATGGGTGCTCTGTTGATTACCCGCGAATCCGATTCCGATATAGCTGGCGCCCCACTGAATTTGATTATCCTTTCCCTGCGGCGGGCACTGCACGGCCCCCTAGAATCAAGAGCCATATTAAGGCGGCCATTAGGTAAATCAAACTATGCATGGGCCCCTATATCTATATGTGGGAAGTAACGAAAGAATTCTGTCGGTAATGTCGGGCGGAGCTTCGATCGGTGAATCGCATAGGTCAGGCCCATGCCGCCTTGGTCCTCGCGACATTTCGAAATTGATCTGGGGTGCTTCCGGGTGGGTGGGAACTATAGCCAGCAGGTGGGTGGATGTTGTCGGTTCGGCCGGCACATGCCCTGGCTCCGCGAGTAACTAAAGTAGGGCGCATTCCCCATCCAATATGCCGCCTAGAATGAGTTGGCTTTATCAGTAACGTAATAATGCGCCCGCTCACAACTATATAAAAAAGGGCTACCGCCTTCTCTTCTGAACTACCTACCAAGGGGGTACTACGCTATGCCGATCCTGACACGCCCTTGCTACCGCAATTATAGAAAAAAAGGGCGTACACTCACTTCCTTTCCCTCAACCTGCGGAACACTTACGCCAAACAAACATGGCGATGAGTGCATAAATGCTATCTCCCGCACCGGCCTATAATTTATAAGGGCAAACGTAATATCGGTGGTTCAGTAGCAAGCACCCGTGCTATAATAGAATCGACCGCCCTACTATTCTAAGGCCAACTCAATCTCTTCTGGGTCCCCCGGCCGGCCAGGGCGGTTGGCCCCCATAGAATAGTAGGGCTCTGGCTGGGATTGGCTGATAACTATGGGGTCGGCCCTACTATTCTAAGGAACCTTCTTAATCTTTTCTTTATGGCCTACTATTTTCTTTTATGGGGCGTTTATTGATCGGAATTAAGCAGGGTGGCCCCTACTATTCTATGGCGGCTATTGATAATGGACCCGCCTGCCTTAGCTTGCTCAGATTCATTCCAGCCATAGGGAGTTGGGTTGGGCGAGAAAGCAGTGACTATTGCCAGCCCACCCGGCACTTTCCTTATATAAAGTTCCCACTTGGGTATGGAGGAACTGCTGAAAGCATTGTTTGAAGCGGTACTATGCGCGGTTGCATCCGGCCAGAATCCGTTGATTTAAGCAGGCATCCGGAATCATCCGTTTCAGTGGTTGCACGCTTTCTCTATCAAATCTGGAATGCCACCGGGGCAATGATTTGTTTGTTCAAAGGCCCGGGTTCATGGTCGAGCGGCGCAGTTGGAGCAGACGCAACCGCCGGTCCTTAGTAGCCGGGAAATGAAACCAGAGCGCTAGTTCCCTTCTCCTCCCACCCGCCCCTAGCGCTTCGTTATTGGTTTCAGTAGAGATTATGCTTACCCGGGTTCTGCAGTAGAGATGCATATTGAAAGGCCGTTCTCCGACCCGCTTTTTGCCTCTATCTATCCCTTCCCGAGCCCTCCGGCGCATGATACTCTCTCCCGGGATGGGTGGGAAGAGATAGGCGATTCGACGACTCCTTCCCGATTATTGGATATGTGGCTTTCTATATATTGGGTTGGGTTGGGTTGGGTTGGGTTGGGCACATAATTATATATATGGAATACGGGGCTTGGCATGATTAGAGAACAGTTCAGCTCCAGTCAAGCCCCGGCTCTATATATGGGCCCCTTTCTAATATAGGGCGTGCCCCGGCCGGCATTCGATCGATCATAGTTTGATTCATGCGATCAGGGCTGTTAATCTAGACTCCATCCATATAGCCCTATCGGTGGAGTGCCGACTGTCGGGTGCCCGAGCATAGCATATAGTCTATATAGTCTCTGGGCCGGCGGCGGCCGAGTGCCGACTATGTCTATATACGAATCAATGTTTGTCAATGCCATTACGTCGTACGTAATATCTATATGGATGAGGAGGGCGGCTATAGATATAGATAGTTGGCTCCCTATATATACCCATATCTATAGGGCGACGGCCTACGCTAGGTCAACTAGAACTCCCAATGCAGGGGTGGGTGGGGGGGTTCCATATTCTATACGTAACATGCTCACTTTAGGTGCATGCATGCAGAGGCAATTATAGAAAAAAGGGCCCCCCTTTATAATAGTAGGGGCCCTACAACTTCTCTATAGGGGGGGGCTCTATGGCAACTATAGTTCCGGTTCAGAGGGTTCTTATCTATTGCCGGCCGCCCTTGAGAATAGTAGGGCCCCCTATATAAAATGCGGGGCGGGCCCCCTTCGCCCTTTTTTATATAGGGGGGCGGGCCCCCCCCTTTTTTATATAGGGAAAATGCGGGCCCTTTCTAATATAGGGTAGGGTAGGGTAGGGCCCTACAGGGCCCGGCCTATAATTTATAAGGGCAGATTCCCTTTAGAATAGTAGGGCGTAACATGCCCCTGCATGTGAACAGGGGGGCCCTACTAGAACTAGTGCCGGGGTGGAACGGCGAGAAAGCCCACCGCAATATCTCCTCCCACCCACCAGCGCCGCCAGGCTTCGCCGCCCAGCCCTTCGGTTTCTCACCCCACCGTTTTCTTGAGTATCGGCTATCCTCCCACTACTACTAATCTACCGACTACCAGAGAACCCGCCATTGAGTCCCCCCCACCCGGGCCCATCTATTCCCTCCCACCCGGCCCCTTCTATCCCCCCCAACCCACACCAACCCCACCGCCCCCCTACTATTCTAAGGGGCCTCGGGTGGGGGGGCCTACTCGGTGGGGGGGGGGCGACCCCTTTCCCTACTCGGTGGGGGGGAGGCCCTTTCAAATAGTAGGGGCGGGGTAGGGGCTGGTTGGTTGCCCCCGGCCCTACTCAACTATAGCCCGCCCGCCCCCCCTCTATTATAAAGGGGCCCCCGTAGGGCCACCCACCACTTTTTAGGTAGAGGGGGCATGTTACGTATAGAATCATCGGGCCCTACTATTCGGCAAGGGGGTTCCGGTCCGTAGGGCCCTCTCTCTAAATAGGGGCACCCGGATATAGAGCTATTCCTCCCACCCGTCGAACTAAAGTAGCTTCCAACTCATCTACCTGGGCCCTGCGCTGATTCATTATCCTATTCTAGCAAGCGCCATTAATCCCGGCCGGGAATTCTAGTTGCAGGGTGGGAATAGAAGGTCCCCAGGGGGGTTATATTCCCTCTGGAACATAAATCAATCGCTGGCAAGAAACAATAGGGAGCAGGGCCTTAGAATAGTAGGGGCTTTATTTAGAAGTCGACGTCTTCTGAAGGAGATATAATCCAGTCGGAATTTAGGATGCCTGCATGTTATCCCTGATAACATGCAGTGCCTTTAGAATAGTAGGGCTGCATGCAGCCCTACTATTCGGCAAGGGCTCAGCATTTTATTGTCTTCATAGTTGGGGTGGGAACAGAGGATAATGGATTGGAGGTCCCGTTAGCTCAGAGCGAGAAAGATCCAATGATTTCTATTACTACTAGAAGAATAGGGCGGATATCCCTAAGGCCCAGAGGGAATAATGTGTCGTGATAGATATTACCTATCATTGTTGTGAAGCATGTGTAAGGTCTCTCCTCCGATCCTCTTCGAGCTCTCTTTGATCTACCAGAAGCTGATCCTAATGAATGTCGTCCATGGATGTTGGGAATAGACTTAAGGATTTCCCTCCAACTATGAAAAGTAGGGCCCTTTCTAATATAGGGCTACCCCTTAGCAATGTTAATAGATAAATCAATTCAAGGGCTAACTCGCAGATAGGTAGATAGGGCAACTAGAATTCCCTCATGCATGAACACCCGGCCATAGAATTGTAGGGGCCCCATAGAATAGTAGGGGCCCCCTATATAAAAAAGGGCCCTTTCTCCCCATAGAATTTGAGGGGGCCACCCTGCTGCCCCCCTACCATTCTATAGGCTAGTCGGTATATAGTGGGAGGTGCCCATGCAGGGTGGGATATAGAGAGGGCATGAAAGAAACGAGACCTCCCTGCACGGAACTGCCTCGGCTCCTCGCGACTATAGTGGCTCGGCTTTCAGTTCAGTCGGCATTTACTCATTGCTTCTCGCGCCGTCTTGTTAAGTAAGATTCCAGTTCGTTCTGATTCCCCATAGAATAGTAGGGCCCGGGATGATTACTGGGATCGACGAGTTGGCCTATTATTGAAAGGGCGACTAGGAATCTTGTTTATTCATTCCCATTAGTGATCATAGGGTGGTCGTTTATTACGAGAGGAGAAATGGCGAGCGAATATTAGCCCGATTTGTTGGGGTGAGGCCCCCCCTCTCTACTATGGGTGGGCAGACCGGGGGCTGAACGAACTTTAAAGCAAGATGTGGTGACTCCGGGCCCTCCGGATTTCCCTACCCTGTAGAATAGTAGGGGCAAGCGAGATGTTAAGCTGCTGAAAGAAGGAGAGATACAGCGTTTAAACCCGTAATCTTCATGAGCCCTATTATTCTATTATTGGCCAGCCCGAAAAAGAGTTTGTTGGGAACCTCCCTTTCGTCCTCCACCATCAGTGCCATTGCCTGCATTCCGCCTTCTCGGAATAGCTCACTCAGTAGCCCCTGCCAAGCCTTCTCATGGTTCTCTATCAATGTCACTCTACTCCATATCACTGTTACTCACAATCTCATTTCTAAACAAACCGGGATAACGGAATGAATCGGCGGGGGGCAACAATAGAAAAAAGGGCGGGCAATTCTATGGGCATTGATAGGATCTGGTTTGACCGGTTCTGTGCGCCCCCCCACTATAGACAGTTTGGATAGGGGCCCCGCCCCCGGATAGGTGGATAGGGCAGTTCCCAATTCTTATTATTCCCCCAGGGCTGGTGGGTCAACCCCCTTCCCGGAACGATTCAATAGATAGTTCCGATAGTGCAGGTAGTTCCGGATAGGGGTGTGGGAAAAGGATGTTTCCTACCGATCGTACTACCCATTCGAGTAATAAGCTCCTGTGAGTGAGTAATGAATAATGCCTGTTCTCCGTTCCCCTACTATCTAAAGGGCAGCTGCCAACCATTCATAGACTGGGGGGATTCCGATGGGGCTACCGCCCCCTACTATAGATAGGGCCACCCCTTTCTGTTTAACCTTGCTAGAGTTCCGATAGTGAGTTTTCCGACGACTGACTCTAGGGCCCCCCCACCCCCTTTCCCCTTTATATTGAGTAGGGGCTATAGGCCGCTATCGCTCACTCTAACGCTCACTCCTCGACCCTCGACTTTGCAACTACTAGTTCGCTCACTTCGCGTCCTCCTTACGTCAGACGCGCCCCTCCCCCTCCAAGTAAAAGGCTTAGGAGAGGGGCGGGAGAGGGAAGACCTCGACCCCCCCCCACCTCCCCCTCGGGGCTACGGTTGGGGTCGAGTGCTCTCCTCGGTGATCGGAGTTCTCTTCACATTAATCAATCCGCACCGCATTAACACAATTGCCGCATGAATCCGGCCCGCTTGGAACAGAAGCAACGGCGAGACCATGAACAGAAGGGATGTCCACACAGAGACACCTGCCTGCTTGCCCCTATATTATAAAGGGGAGCACCTGCTTGCCGTGGAGATGAGCACGGATACACCATCCACGACTACTAGCTGTCGAGTGCCTGCTTCGATTCGATTTTACGGATTGATATTCCTCGATTGGATCCGGACGGATTGGTATTACCCTAACTCAACTGACTAACTAACTCAACTCACTAACTAACTCCCTACTATAGCCCCCCCTTTCTACCCGGCACTATAGCTATAATTCCTCCCCCACCCGGGACCCGGGGGCATATATATATATATATAGGAGAATTCTCTGATGCGAGTCATTCTGACTTCATTTCTATACGTGATACAACGGATGACTCATGTTACGTACATAGTATGAATACGTTATACAACGGATGACTCATCATGTTACGCCCATCGCAAGTCGGGAAAAATGCTTTGGTAGGATAAGTTACTAGCTGTTATCTGCATTCTGCATTATGCTTACTGCGCACCCCTTTATCGAAACGGGCAGTAGCTGTTAGTATGGTTATATCTGCATTCCGCATTCTGCATTGTGCTTACTGCATCTGCATTATGCTGATTGCACCTATATAGCAGCTGTTAGTATGGTTCTTAGACTCATACGTAAGTCATTAGCTGTTATATCTGCCAATCCGTTCACTCAATCTATATAGTTCGGGTCCTTTATAATATAGGGGCAGGCCCATCAAGAATCGCCCCGGCGGGGGAGAGGTTGGGCACTCTCGATGGCATTGTCTCCCTCCTACTTCCACTTCCTGAAGCCGCCATATTCCCTTAGCAAGCAACAAGCGACAATAAGTACCGTTTTTTCGTACCACCCCAATCTCATCTATCCCAGCTATCTTCGTTGCAATCATAGTATCCCTAGTCGATCCTTGCCATGCTGTCCTGATGCCATTGTCGCACACTTGCTTGCCATTTCGCCACACACCTAGTGGAATCTAGATCACCCACCTCACACTTCGCCGGCCGAAGTTTTCCTTCATCAGCCATCTGCATGTTACATTCACTATAAGGCGGCTTCTTAACAACAATGAGCATGGAGCGCGAGGGAGCCTTTTTCGTGACCCTTGGACCTGCCTGAACCCCTTCAAACCTAATGAAAGGCGCCACACACCTAGCAGAATCTTTCAACGCCCCACACCTAATCGCCCGTAGGGGCTAGTCAAAGTCATAAATGCCATAGTGTCGATAGTTAGCCCAATAAATGCCCGTAGGGGCCCGGGTTTTTTCATTCCTTACCTTCATTTCATTAAGGTAAGGGATAACAAGAGGGATGCGATGCGGGAGGAATATGGCATTTCTAACTCTTACTAGTACGCACTCGGCTCAGAGCTAGTATATATATATATATATGCTAGCCCGGCCGGCCAAAAGAAAAAACAAGGTGGATCTCTGGAGGTCGGATATGGGGATGAAATTCAAGGGGGACTCCAGGACCGCCATAACTTCCGGGGCGGGCGCCTACTAGAACGTATAAGAGCCGCCGCCCGCTTTAGATAGTAGCTTCCAGTGTTTTAATATATGTTTGTTTCCGGTGTGGAAGAAGGAGAGACATGCTGCCCTTAGATGTGACTGCGTGTGGACCCAAAATGCTAAAGAGCATCTGGCATGATAGCTCCGCCACTGGAAAATGTTGATTTCTTTATTTCCCAATCTGACGGTCATTGAACAAAGTGGAAATACGCGGTGCCCTACCCTATAGTTCCATACTGTTGGGGGGACACCCCCGTATTGAATATGCCCCCGCCCAATGAATGCCAACCACCGCCTTAGAATAGTAGGGGTGCCCTACTATTCTAAAGGGGCCCTACTATTCGTTGGGGCCCCGCCGGCCGAGCACTTTCATCACTTTCTGCGGGTTGATACATGCAATGTACTAGATAACAAACCCCTGAATCAATGGCCTTCGCAGATAGGATAGGTATGATCTCCAAACCCTCCCCTTCCCTCCCCAACCTCCCCCACAGCGCCGCCAGGGTTACCCATTGAAGGTAGGTGGGCGGCCCTTACGTTTCAAGAGCGGCCCGAAATGGTTGCCCTTATAATAGTAGGGGAGCTCGGCCGATGATATAAAGGGGCGACGATAGAATCTAGATTCTATTGGCGCCCCTTTATATCATCGGGGGCCCGAGTTGTTTTTCCACTAAATAAGACAACAGCTATAGACCCTTCATTCATTATATGATGCCATTATGGGGTTAACAAGGGAGGGTGAACAATGCGAAAACTTTGGAGGGGAGGGCCCCGCCCCGCCCCGCCCCTATATATCTATGGCTGTTTTTGCTTACTATTGTGACGTTACGGGAAAGGGTTCACCCTCAATAGTAACCCCAGCAGTAAGTAGTGGCCGCCCACCTATGTAGGGATTTATTATGGCCTTAGGGCCGGCTTTAGCCACTCATACGTTAGTTAGTGTGAGGGCCGGTTTCACCTTGCCTTCAATACAACTATACGCCGCAGCGGCCCTAAATTGCATTTCGTAGTTCCGGCGGCCCGAACTTTGGGTGGTTTGCCCTCTACCCCCATAGGGAAGGCAAGAGGACCCTGCAGCAATGTTGGTAGGAACGGGTTCACCTGAGAATGAATACGGTCAAATTACTTTCTTTGTCGAATCGGGTTAACATCTAGAATATCGAATGCTTGCCCTATTATTCTAAGGCTCATTTTTGGGTCACCCTTGCCCTTTATAATAGTAGGGGACTAGCAACCGGGGCGGGGATTCACCCGGAAAAACGTAGTAAGCCCTGTCCCTTCAGGTGCACTCACTACGTTCGGGGACTAAGCTTAGTTTCATAAATGACCATCCCTCCCCTCCCTCCAATGGAAGCACATTCATATTATTCGGGAGTTACCAGGGTGACGTACTTTCCCTCCGGGTAATGGTGACTCCCTCATCAAGGGGGCAAGCCCCTTCTCGCTCGGGCGATGCGAAGACCTAAGCCCACCACCATTTCCGGGCCAGCCGGGGCCTTAGAATAGTAGGGCCGGGTCATACATATAGCCGTAGGCTTGCCACCCATATCTTGGTATGCTTTGGGGCCCCTTTAGAATAGTAGGGCCATCATTCCTCACTTACCCTTTAGATATTCCAGTGAGGGTGTCAAAGTAACACTCACTTACTAACTAACGGGAAGTTATGAGGGCACGAACGCACCCTAACCTCCCCGTTCCACTCTTGGCCACCCAGCATAAGTAGCTTCGAAGGAAGCCACTATCGCTGACTAATCAACTACTCGCCCTTATAGATAGTAGGGGCCCTACTATCTATAAGGGCATTAGCATCATGAATAATAGGGACACCCACAGAACGGATAATAGAGAGGGTAGGGACACCTACGGACCGGATATTGAGTAGTGAAATATTCTCCCCGTCCAACAAACTGATTCACCAACCATATTGCAGTTCCTGCCGTATCTTAGTTCGTTCGTGAATCAAATAGTAGCGTTAGCCCTACTATTATAAGGGCAATTACATAGCTTGCCCGTAGGGGACTCAACGAACAAAGGATGAACGAAGCTAGATCGATCGACGAGCAACTGGAGATCACGTAGATATTGCGTATATAATTGTACGAATCACTCATCCTCCTTCCCCTCACTCGACCTTTCCTATTCGTTGTATGGTATGGTCAATTTTCCGCCGTTCAGTAAGTACGATCAATCGAGCACTTCGTAGCCAAATGATCTGCTGGCTCGCTGGTTGATCAAGTCACGCCATAGCTGCTCTTTGTTGAAGTTATAATCACTGCCGCCCCTACGGGCGCTGCCCGTAGGGCTGCTGCTGCCCGTGTCTATCATGATCCGGTCAACCGGCAGGCACCTGGTGGATCGACGTTTGACACCCTGTCAGCTCCATTGACAATTTCTCACAGTCACACAGCTTTTGTTTTTTTAGGAGCGGTTGCTAGTGTGGTTGCATGCTGGGGTCGATTTCGTTCATTCATTTAGACAGTCGCCAACACTCGACTTACTACTATTGGTGGAGTGAGGATCTTGCCGCCTATCTCTTCGCCCGCCCGCCCGTAGGGCAATGCATATTTTGTTTCTATGCACACCCAGCTAATCGTTTCGTGTGAGACCCAGTTCGTTAGTCAGTTCTATACCCCGAAGATCCACCAATTCGATATTCTGTACGCTATCTAGCCCCTACTATTATATGCGGGGGGGCCAACTATATAAAAAAGGCGAACCCTACAGGGCATCTAGCTATTTGACTTTTGTGTTCGAGATTTGATCCTCGATTCAGTTGCCGAGTCAATGAGATTCCGTTTGATTGATACCCATTCATGAATGGGAGATCCAGTTCGAGCTCCACTGATATCCCAGCATACATAGTTTGAGTAAGAAGTTGGAAGAAAAAGGCATACATATATCCTCGTAAGCATAGCGGTGTGAGAGGGCAGGGTGCTTTCATTTGGATCGGGACCCCACACCTGATCATCCATCCTTCAAGCTGTCAACAGACAGCGCAGTTGGACGTCATCAATCCACATAACTACCCCTCCCAATCAATCTAGGGGCAGGTTGACCTTGATTTGATCGCTGAATTGAAGTGAATTGATGTTGACCACCAAGGATTTGAAGGCAAATCCTTTCATAATAAGCAACAACATAATAATTTGTCCCTCTGCACCGGCCAACCTATAATAACCCTCCCTGCAGGGGGGGGGCGGGAGGAGATTATATTGCGGGAGGTTACGGCTATTGCCGGGAGGATTATAGAAGCCGGGAGGGAAAGATGGCTATTGCTTATTCTAGCCCCCTACTCTTTTGCAGGGCTAGCGGGCGGATTATCCAATGGTCCTAGAATGGTCATGGTCCTACACAGCGCCGGCTGCAACCTCCCTATAGAAAGTAGGGGCCCTCAGCGCCGAAAATAGAGACAGCGCAGAGACAGCGCGAAAACAGCGCAAGCCGGGCCAAAGCGTTATGGAGTGTTTTAGCGTTCGGTTATCCGCCAGACCACCAGATTCCCCCCCCTTCCATAGTTGTAACATGCCTGCCACCCCAACCAGAAATCAGAGATCGATCTTGCCCGGGCATAGGGATCGATCTATAAATTCTAGAGATCGATCTTGGCCTATAGATAGTAAGGGCAAAAGACGAGAGGGCGTGTCAAAGATAGATCAACGCCTCCCACCCACCCCAGCGGAGGGCGTGCCCTACCTAATTGTTGATCGATCTCTCCATAATGTTGTTCAGATAAATGGGTAGTTCAATAATTGGCCTATAGATAGTAAGGCGATCGATCTATCTTTTAATAGAGCTCTTGATCCGGGAATAGAATGGAAGGTTCGGGCACGGATCCATGGCTCTAGGTCCGTCCGGCGGTACAAATAATGGGCTTCCCCGTAGGGCCTTCCATTCGATGCAGTGAGTGGCCCACAACAATAATAGGAAGGGCTTGGGGATGAAGCCCCTATCCCCCCTAGCTAGCCTTGAGAGAGGGATAGCCATCCCTTCCTCTTCGGAATGCCCGTGTCGATTGGTCGATCGAGTCGCAGAACCCACAATAATCTATATTTGAGGGGCCCGAGCTGCGCCTATACCCTTGTTAGCTGTGCTGCGGAATGCAGAGGTTGACTGCCCTACAATAATCTACCTCCATGCAGGGGGGGGCGAGGGCGATATGGAACTGAACCTAGATAGTAGGGCGATCTGCTGGATATGCTCTAGTTGCTGCTGGATCTACTCAGTCAACTGCCCCATATATAGATAGGGCTGCTACCGGGTGGGGGGGGCCGCCAATATCTCCCCACCCACCCGGGGCCTCTGTGAGATCTGGATCAATTGGTTCAAATGGATCAATAACTGGGATTGGATTTGGAACCCCATAGAATAGTAGGTCAATTTTCAGGCTATCAAACTGGCTATGCTACTTACTCCACTGGTGGTGAATAAACCAGGTCAACAATCGGATTTGGAACTGCGCCTGGCCCATAGAATAGTAGGGCCCATAGAATAGTAGGGCATCTGCGAGGTCTACCGCATTTGGATCCGCTGCTGGTTCTGGATAAACTGGATCCCCTTAGATATAGTAGGGCTTAGCTATCCGATTTTCCGGATAGCCTCCCACAGAGAACTTAGCCACAACTATCTCTGCTCCATCCGGGGGTGGAAGGCCCGTAGGCCCGGGCCCTACTATTTGAAGGGGCCGTTGCTAACCCCTCCATCCTGAACCCCCGGTGCGGGATAGAAGACCCAATTCTAGGATATAGAAGTTAGGCTAGGGTGAGTACACTTGCACTTGCCCACACCCCCGGCCCTACTATTCGGGGGAAGTCGAGCCCTTATGATAGTAGGCCGTGGGTGGAGGACAGGAGCAATTAACGAGGACCGGTGGGAGGCAGCAATAGAGCCTGAAGACGAGGACCGGCCATCCGGGAGGGAGGTATTATTCCCTACTATTCTAAGGCGATGCTGAGATAGTATTATAGGACTATAGAGTAAAGGGCAACCGGAAAAATCAGCAGGAAGGTCGGAAGGAAGGTCTATTGCTCGAAGGACTACCGGCCCCCCCCAATATAGTTGTTTCATTATATTGCTTGAGAATTCTATGGGCCGGAGCTAGATGCCTGCCGGGGAGTAGACAACTCAACTCTATTCCGGTTCAATCAGAGGTTCAATCAGCAGGAAGGACTTCTATATCCTCCACGACAACCGGACCATCGGTAGCTCCAGTAGTGAACAATTCAACTAGAAAGCCTTTTGATATAGTTGGCCAGCGCCAGCAGCAAAGGAAGGCCCTACCATTCTATAGGCGGATGGATGTTTGGATGGAGTTGAAAGCGAAGGCAGGACCGGGGGTGTAGGCGGGTTAATTCATTTCCATCTGCTCCAACTAATAGTCCCACCCAACCCAGGAAGCAGCTATCTGTAGTTCGCAGTCGAGAGCTCCTCTCCCGCGGTCCTCCGGCCCTTCTCTATTATTACATCGCCCTCAAAAGCGTTCTATGGCCCGGTGGTCCTTTTATTCTAGCTTATTCTAGCAGATTTATTGTCAATTCATTATTTTCTTTAGTAGGCCTATTCATATTACGTATAGAATATGGCAATATAGATAATTAGCAGGTTGCCCCCATTAATTAATGAATGGTTATTGTAGGGCCCATAGACTCGGTCGGGCCCTAAGAAACCATTGAACCCCTTTCGCCTGCCTATTGCCATGGTAGGGGGTCTGGCTCATAGGACTGGCAAAGTGACCCGGGGTGGGGGGGGAATAATAGATCGAACCATCTCTCCATTGATCCCCTTCCCTTCCCAACCTTTACACGTCGTAGGGGTAGGGGGGGGTAGGGGATCCCGCCCCGGCTAGCCCCTACTATTCTGGGCTCGGGGGCCGCCTAAGAATAATAGGGCTCGATTCTATACGTAACATGGGCGGGTGGCCCCCTACTATTCTATGGCATCGCCCCCCCGATAATTCGATAGTAGGCTATGAGCGAAGGCTCAATTCTATACGTAACATGGCCCCTACTATTATAAGGGTAAGGTAGGTAGGGCAAACTTTCACTTTTGAAGGCTCGGGCACCTTCTGTAACTCAGATTCCCCCGGCTCGCGAATCTCTATGCCAGCTGATTCTAGCAGGCTGATTAATCTAGTGGTGCATGCAGAGGGCCCCTCCCCTTACCCCCTTATAATAAGTTGTAGGGCCCCTACTATTCGCGAAGGGGGGCAACCGGCCAATAACTTCCTTGTTCTCACGGATAAAAAAGAATAGCTAGTCTTAATCTAGGATGGGACAATCTATAGCCTCCTGGTCGAGCATCCATTAGAATAGTAGGGCCATCGGATCCAAGGAGGGGGTGAAGTCTTAATCCAGTTTCTTCCCATGGCCCGCCCCTTTATATCATCGGCGGGGGCGGGAATAATAGAATAGTAGGGCGGCCCCTATTTATTAAAGGGCTTGCCGCCCACTGGTCCTTCTCAAAAAAGAGCCCTACCTATATATCTCGCTGCTTGTTTCAGTATCGGGGAGGAGTTAACGATATCGGGGAGGAGTTAACGACAGTATTGGAGATAGTGAAATGAGGAGGGAGTTTATCGCCCCAATGATCCTGGAGGCGAGAGGAAGTGGCGGATGGCCCGATGGAGAAGAAAGACGTTCATCCCAGAGATAGCCAGAGAACGGCATCAATTAATAAAAAGGGGGGGCATGCCATAGAATAGTAGGGGCCATGTTACGTATAGAATCGATAACTATCGGAACCCCTACTATTCGCCGAGGGGCCCGCGATGCCCGAGAACTATCGGCCGTAGGGCCCGCACGGAAAAATGATATCCGTGTTTCCGCCCGGTTGCTAGTCTAGTTTCCGGCCATATTCTATACGTAACATGGGTGGGGGGAGATTAGAAAGGGCGAATAGTAGGGCCCCTTCGCGAATATAGGGGCGGGCTGCTGCCCTCATATGAAAGTGCTGCCCGCCCCAACTAAACTATAGAAAAAAGGGCCCCTACAAAAGTGCTGCATGAAAAATCAACATGCCGGGACGAATCGAAAAAGGGCGGGCTCGAAATCATTGTCATCGGATCTCTACAGATAGGCTTATCCGGCAGTGTTCCGCCGTAGGGGCCCATAGAATTTTAGGCCAAGAACCGCTATTCTCAAAAGCCCTACGGCCGCGAGGGGGCATGTTACGTATAGATGGCTAATGAACAATAATCGTTGAACCCGCGGCGGGCAGATTCTATACGTAACATGCAGAACAGCCATATAATAGTAGGGGCCACTGCACCATGTGACGTATAGACTCGAAATCGGCTTTGAGGTAGTTCTGGAGCGGCTCGATGAAAGGTAGGGTTAGTTTGGGCCCTACTATTCGTTGGCCGGAAGGGGTCACCCGATTGATTGCCCAACTATATCAAAAGGGCCCGAACCGCCCTTTTGATATAGTTGTTGGCAGTCATATCAGCTATACTTTTGATCGCCCTTTAGAAAGATAGGCAGGTAGGGTTAGGAAGGCCCCTACTATTCGTTGGCCGGAAGGGGTCACCCGATTGATTGCCCAACTATATCAAAAGGGCCCGAACCGCCCTTTTGATATAGTTGTTGGCAGTCATATCAGCTAGACCCCGACTATTCTAAAGGGCTCGATGAAAGGTAGGGTTTATTAGGGGAATTGAGTTTGGTCACTTGCTTCACCAGCCATATGAACCAGACTTTTTATCTTAGTGCCGGTAGGGGGCCCTATAATTAGAAGGGGGAGTTGGGTCGCTTCACCAGTCATAGGAGCCAGACAATGATGTTTGCCCTGGCATTTCTAGAATTGCTCAACAATAAGCCCGCCCCCTGGTGCATGCAGAGGTTCTCCTTTTTGCTAGGCATGTTACGTATAGAATCTGAACCCCCGGCCTATTCGAACGCAGTTGGGTCGCCTCTCCAGTCATATGAACCAGAGCGCAATAGAATAGTAGGGCACGCCCGCCCATTTTTTTCGCCAACTATATAAAAAAGCGGTAGGGTGCCGGAGGGGAATTGAGTTGGGTCGCCCGCCCAACTATATCAAAAGGGCCCGAACCGCCCTTTTGATATAGTTGTTGGCAGTCATATGAACCAGACTTTTGAGAAAGTGCCGGGGCCCCCGCCCAACTATATCAAAAGGGCCCTTTTGATATAGTTGTTGGCGAGCCCTATAATGAGAAGGGGCCCCCCCCCTACTATTATAAGGCGCCCAACTATATCAAAAGGGCCCGAACCGCCCTTTTGATATAGTTGTTGGCAGTCATATGAACCAGACTGGGGGAATTAATTGGGTAAGGGCCCAAACTTGAAATAGTAGGGGTAGGGGGTGCCTGCAGGGGCGGCCCCCCCCGGTGCAGAGGTAGATGAATTGAGGGGCCCCTACAATAATATGAAAGGGGGCCCCTTAGGGCTCAAGTTGGGTCGCCCTATTGAGTTCCATTGTAGGCAGCCCGCCCCTTTTTGATAGAATTGTGAGCCAGCCAAACTAATCTACCACCCACCCCCGACAAAGTCTGGTCCCGACCGAATGAACTGGATGATCTGCTCCCACCTCCTGCTGCCCTTGCTCCCTCTGTTACTGTCTCCGCTGCTTACTCTGTTGGTTCAATAGGTGCTGTTGGTTTCACTGGATCAACTGCTTCTTCATCTACAGAATGAACAGCTGCCCCTACTATCTAAAGGCGACTGAAACTAGTGGGGGTGCTTCTACAGGTACTTCTACAGATGCTTATACGGGTGGTGCTTCCCTTTAGATAATAGGGCACCAACCGAATCAACTGTTGCTGCTGAGCCAACCGAATAAACTGCGGCCTCCTCGGGCGACAGAATCCACTGAGTCAACTGCTGGGCATGCAGAAACGACTGCATAATCTGCTGGATCAACTGCGTAGTCAAAGTAATAATCAACGGAATCAGCCCCCCCATCATAGTTGTTTAGCAAGCTGATTCATCTGCGAGGTATCTCGATTGTAGGGGCGGAACTACTGGAGCTGGATATTAAGCTAGGTCAGCTGCCCATAGAATTGTAGGGGCTTCCTCTGCTACTGATGGTGCTGGTGGTGGTGCTTCTGGAACTACTGACTCTCGTGCTGTTGGTGGTGGGACTGGATATGGACCTCGCTTACGAAAGTAAGAATCTTAGAATAGTAGGGCCCTTGAGAACCCTACTATTCGGCAAGGGGGGGGGTCATAAATAAAAGGATCTGGGTCTTCTGCGATCCCCTACTATTTTGCATAAGCTGCTTAGTCCCCCGGCTGAATCGACCACTGCTGCTGGGTAAACTACTACTGGCGCTGGATCAACGGATGCTTCAATGACTGCGCATATCTACGGAATAAATTGGATCAACTTTAAAGGGCCCCGAGAGGCCTTTAGAATAGTAGGCGACTGGACCAACTGCATCTACTGTTGCTAGATAGACTGTTGCTATTACTGGGTAAGCGGCGGCACCCCCTGGATGGAAGAGACATCCTGAATGGGGGATACAGAGAAAGACGACGATATTTCGGCTTTCCGGAATCCCCCCACAATAATCTATTTGAGGGGTCGATTCTAGAACTATTTTAGCAGCCGGGTGGGAGGAGACGGGGCTGATTAATTGACTGCTCGCCCCCCCCCTCCCCCCCCTAACTATAATTGCAGGCGTACATTAATGAAGGGCCCCTACTATTCTATGCGCCGGGCTGAGCCCTTATAATAGAGGGCACCCAGGTTCAGCTAACCAGGCTAGCCCATAGGGGAAGGTTGTTCCATCCGATCAGTCCACGAGACTCATTCCTCCTATTATCGAACTAGTAAGCAGGGAAAGAGACTTGTGTTTCCTAGAAGCAACAGTGGGCTACCAGGCCGATACTCCTACCCGACTCTAAGGCAGGTCTACTGGATGTCGAGGGGATTAAGTCGCAAGCCTTAGTAGCAGCTATTGACTCATACCCATACCCATAAGCATGAGCCCTACTATTCTAAGGGCCCCCCATATATATAAAGGGCGAGTGGTTCCAGTGGTTGATTCCGCCCTATTGGTGAGAAAGGCACCCGCAGCACCTGCCCTACTATTCTAAGGCACCTGGCCCTTTATAATATAGGGGCATCAGTAGCCTATAGATAGTAGGGGCAGCTGCCCCTACTATCTATAGGCCGAAAGAAGAGCAGTTTCAAAGTCCGTTGATCCAGCCCTCTGGCACTAATATTGGCCCAGTCCCAGGTTATGTGAATTGAGTGGACCCAGTCGACGCTGTTGATTGACCCCGATATCCATAAGCAGCATATCCTGTTCGTTCCAGGTGCATAAGCAGCCGATCCAATACCAGTAGATCCAATGGCATCAGCCCATATAATAAAAGGGCCATCTGTTCATTCGGTTGAGTAAGTTGGTCCCCCGGTCGGTTCCGCAGTTGCTCATGATCGTGATGGGGATCCAGAAAGGAACATACGCATTTGAACCCAGCACCCCTACTATTATAAAGGGGCAAGCATATGATGCATGCACCTAGCTCCGCTGCTATCCCTGCCCCCTTCGCGAATAGTAGGGCCTACCCCTGCAAGAACTACGGGATCAACTGGTTCGGGGTAAGCTGGTGCCCCTGCTCCTGTCTCCGCCATAGGTGCTGCTTCAACAGAATGAACTGCTTCATATACAGCCCCTACGGGCGACTGGCGGAACTATAGTTTCCCAATGCCTATAATCCCCCCCACCCTACGCACTATAGTTCCCACCCAACAACTATATACCGACTACCTAGCCGAATGGTAGGGGCGGGCCATCCCGTTGCATCAGCCTGCTAGAATAAGGTTGGGTGGGGACCGGGGGATTTGCCCTTTAGACCCACCCTGCTGCCCCGTTGGGAATTATAGTCCATATATTCGACTGGTTCGCTTTCTTCCAATAGGTGCTGCTTACTCCCCCGCTTCTACCTCCGCAAGAACTGCTGGATCTACCCCTTACTCCTACGCCTCTGATGCTTCCACCCGGCCATCGATAGGATATGGGGCGAGATGCCCCCGATCTGCAACTTTTCCTTCTTCGGGAGGATCTAAAACTAGCGCTACGACTGAAGCTCAATCTGCTTATTGGAAAGTCCATCCATTAATAAGCATGCTGTTATTATGTTTTGCCAAATATTCATAAAATGGCCCTGCCCTACGGGGCATATTCTATACGTAACATGGGGAACTATAGTACGGTACGGATGAAGGTTGAAACTATAAACGATCCCTTTAATCTATACCCCTACTATTTATAAGGGCCCTTCTTTCATATTATTGTGGGTGGCCGGGCGGAGGAGAGAGTAAGTTTGTCCACTAAGATAGGTAGGGGGCCCCACCAACTATAGAGGTAGGACGTACAGATATTGGGATAGATAGACCACAGAGACAGAGATAGAGACCTCGCCTACCTCCCACTAACACGCAGACTCAGGCAGAAACCACCACCTACATTCAGACAGGGACAAAGAGAGAGCTTCTAGAGAGGAGGGAACCAACTACCTCTTCTCTATAGGGACTGCCTCACCCCAACTACCGGGCCTCGGCTTGCCTCCGGGCTCTGCCGCAATGCGACCATCGATAGATTATATCGCACCCTGCATAAAAGAATGCCCTACAATTCTATGGGACGATTGCATCGAGTTAGAGTTAATAGGCCCCCTGCAAGCAAACGTCCCTTTCTTTTCCGGCCGGCCCCCCCGGCTGGCGCCTGCGGCTTGAGGCCCGGGCTCCCCTTTAGAATAGTAGGGCTTGGAGTTGAGGATGACCAGCCACTTGACTCAACTACTTTAGCCCTCAGATGCAGTAGATAGATTTCTTATCGGATAGGTGCATTCTGCACGCCCATTAGAATAGTAGGGCCATCGGTCGGCGGGGGTGGGGCCCCCTGCTTTCATTTGGCCCCTACTATTTTGAAGGCCCACGGTCCGAGAGGCCCTTTATGGAAAGGGCAGATAAATTTGAGGGCCCCTTTTGATATAGTTGGGTTTAGTCAACCGAAAGCCTATCCTATTGCCTAAGGCACTCCTTCATTCACCCAATTCCAAATTAGTTTATTAGCCATCCATCCTTCACTGCTCCACCGTGAGTGCTCCATCGAGGGTGCCACCGACCTCCCTGTTACACGCTCTCCCTGCCTGGGCAAGACAGTTGTTTGCCAGAAGAGCATCCGACTGCATGCCCCTATAAATTCTATGGGCCACTTAGTTTCACCAACCATACGTTATATCGTTATCTATGCCATATCCAACGGCAGGCATCTAGCTCCTCCCGGCCATAAAGAAGGATTGTTCTCCGTGCATGCCCTACCATTCTATAGGGGATGGAGGCGGTTGGAAAAGAATACACCTATCCTACTGACTAATCGGATAGGTGGGGCTAACTAACTTGATACCGCAGCAGGGTGAGGGCTGATCGGAAAACTATCGGGAGTCATTACTGAACTGCTGAACTGGCCGTAGGGGCTAGCCCTACTCTATAATGGGGCCGGGAACAATCGAGAAGTGAACGGATGGCCAGTTAACAAATTGATTTCTATCCGGCTAATCGAATGGGATAGATAACCTGTCTCCTGTTAGTTGAGGTTGGGGCCCCTTATAAATAGTAGGGCTTCGGCATCAATTAATAAAAAGGGGGGGGCTTCATGTGCGTGCAGGGTGGGGAACGATGCAGAAGGCCCTACCCCTACCCCGGCCCCCTGCATACCCCCGGCCGGGAAGGGGAAGGCCTCTGCACGCACCAGCCCATAGAATTGCCCTTTTTGATATTGTTGCACCACTGCGGGCCATAGTGGCGAATAGGCCGATGCCAGCAGGGTGAGCCCTACTATTCTATAGCCAGAGATTCTAGACGTAACATGGTGCATGCAGTGGGCATGTGTACCAGCAGCCCCTCAAATTCTATGGGGCCCCCTACTATTATAAAGGGAATCTGGCAATGATGCCCTTTCAATAGTAGGGCAGCCCCCTACTATTATAAAGGGGCATGCCCCCCCTCTATATAATTGCCCCGGGGCCGGATAAATAATTATGCATGCAGGGTGCCTATAGTTTATTTTGGCTATAGCTCCCACCAACCCCCTGCATGCATACCCCCTACCCCCCCTATATTTATAAGGGCGGCCCCATAGAATTGCCCTTTTTGATATTGTTGCACCACTGCACCGAGATAGCCTCCCACCCTGCATGCAGAGGAATATATGGTCGGTGGGGTTGGTCGTTGGAGGAGGAAAGGGGGGCATTCAATCAGGGTATAACATGAAGGAAACCGGATTCATATGCTATGCGTGCGACCTGACGGGATTGACCGGATCGGATTCAGCAGATTCATATGCGACCATTCACCGGCACCGGATTCAGCAGATGAATCTGCGATTACCGAACCAGAATCAGCTTGACCGATGACTGGCCGAATCGGTACTTGACCAGCCCGGCAGGGGGGAGGGATCAGAACGGCAGAGGTTGGCCAGCCCTACGGGCGCCCTATTGATTCTAGGGGCTATGCAGGGTGTCATCTAGTAGACTAGTAGGCCGATGGTGCAGTATCATCTAGTAGGCTAGTAGGCCGATGGGTGTGCTAGTAGGTAGTAGTGGGGCGATGGTGCAGTGTCATATAGTAGAGGCGGAGAACTCCTAGTAGTCTGCATCGATCCCAAACTTTTTATGGAAATGCCTACTATTCTAAGGGCCTTACCTTCAAGCTATGCGCGTATCTTTACCAACTACTGATTCTAGTGCAGGTCCGCTGGTAGCTAGGATGCCGATGGGCGTGGTGCTCCTACCAAAGCTTCCATCTCTGTTGCTAGTGGTGGTTCAACCGCTTCAACCGAATCTGCTACTGATGCTTCTGGCGCACTCTGCATGCTGATCAAATGCAACCGTGCATCTCTACCACTGGTGACCCCCTATATTAGAATGGCTCTGTAGCTTATGCTAAGCGGGCTCTATCTTCGCCTGTGCCTCTGCTATCTACCCAATGCCTTTCTATACGAGGCATTCGGTAGATTTGACTAAGATGCTGGGTCCACTTGATCCACAGGTTCTACCGATGCCTTCGCTTCTTTCTGGCTTCGATGGGTATCTAATAACATCGTTGCCCCTTTATATCATCGGCGGGCCGGGTCACTTGGAACTGGAACTACTGGTCATGGATCATTAACTGGAACTGCCCTTAGAATAGTAGGGCGGGGTGCTGCCCTGCTGGAACGCACTACCCTTAGAATAGTAGGGCGCTGGGGCCCTTAGAAATAGTAGGGGGCCGACCCAACTATATAAAAAAGGGCGATAAATGGCTATAACCCCCTACAGCTATCGAGTCCCTCCCCCCCAGCAGGGTGGCCCCCCCCGCTTCAGTAGATGCCCCCTACTATTATATGGGCAGAACAATAGCCCCCTTCGCGGGCCCACTATATAAAATGCGGGCCCCCTATATAAAATGCGGGGCGGGCCCACTATATAAAATGCGGGGCGGGGCGGGGGCCCCCTATATAAAATGCGGGCCCTTTCCCCTGCCGGGGCCGGGGCCGGGGTAGGGGTAGGGGGGCAATTCTATGGGCTGATCAAGATGCGTCTCTGCACGAGAAGGATCTTTGATCAAGATGCGTCTCTCCCAATCAGATGAATCTCAAGATCTCTGCACGAGAAGGATCTTCGCAAAAAGAGTCGTCTCTGCACGAGAAGGATCTTTGATCAAGATGCCCATCCCCATCCCCATCAAATAGTAGGGGTAGGGGTAGGGGCCTTCATGATAATGAAGGTAAGGGCTAACAAGATTCGTCTGTCTCTCCATGGATGGATTTATTTATCGATGGATGATCGAAGGATGGACGCCCCACTGCACCGGCACCCCATTAGAATAGTAGGGCAAACTTCCCTATATTATAAAGGGGCCAACCGCACCACCCAAGCGGGTCGCCCTCTGGGTGCCGGGCCAACAAAGGCAGACTTTGAAAGAAGAAGAAGTAGTTAGCAAAGGAGCCCCCCGGTTAGCATAAAGACATACCCAAGCACACACGCTACTGGGTTCTGTTTGAACAGATCTTGTCATCCGGAACCACTGTTCCGCTAAATCTAGTATAGTAGGCAGTATAAGTTAGTTTCGAGTTGAGTTGGTTGCTGGATGTGATAGATTTGTACAAGTAAGGTGCAGTCTCTAAAAAAAAGGGTAGGTCAGAGTGGCGGAGGTCGTTTTAAACTTTCTATTCTCGCTGACGGCAATCTCCTACGGCTTAGATTTGCTTACGTTCCCCGGGCCCTTCCCCTTTAAATAGTAGGGGTAGGGGACCTTTCTAGATTCTAGACGTAACATCCTCACATCTGAACAACCGGGCCCTTAGAATGCAGCCGCCCTACTATTCTAAAGGGCAAACATCAGCAGCGGATAACCGCAGCGGCCTATAGATTGGTTGGGCCCTGTTTTGCAGCGGATACAGCAGCAGATACGATTTAGGATGAGAATTCAAGCATAGTATACTCCCCAATGCATAGATAATTGACAAACAGCAGAGCGGATAACAGCGGATAACCCCCGCGGATACAGCAGCGGATAGTAAAAGAATCCTGCAGAGGATAGAGACTACTCTACTTTTTCAACACCCAATAGTCCTATCAACCCCTTTATAATATAGGGCCAACTAAAACCACTCCAATTCACACTTCTCCAGCAGGGAAGGCCCTTACTATCTATAGGCAACCACAACTCATTCTCAAGCTTCCATTAACCATCATCATAACGAAATGTATTACTGAAAGCACTTACCCTATAGCACTACCCCTGCATAGGGGCGGACCATCCATCCTTCCTCCGGTTTCCTTCCAAGTTGGTTCTGTGGGCCGAAGGGTGGGCCCATACGGACAGTTCCGTCCAGAAAGAATTATCGGTAGGCTGGCCAAGGATAGTCAGCCAATCAATCAATAGAACAATATATCCTCCACTATTGTCTAATAGCATACCTTGACGGGGCACATTATTGCTGATTATTACTCTGATCCGAATGCCCCTATATTGAAAGGGCCCCCTTGCCGGGCCGGGAAACATAGTTATCCAAGCTGAGATGTCGTCTCCCCGGCCCCGCATATAATATAGGGCGCCCTTTTTTATATAGTTGGCGCATGTCTACTTTTTGATTGGAAGGAGACGGCGCATGCCTGATGGGATTGGGCATTTCTACTGTCTTTACCGCGCATGCGCGATCAAGAAGTAAGGACAAGTAAGACCCCCCTATATTAGAAAGGGGAGGGCGACTATGCCCCCCACCCAACCCCACAGGCGTATAGAATCTGGCCCCTGGCGAATAGGGCGGGGCCCCCCGTAGGGCCGTAGGGGCCTATTATTCTATTATTCACTCGATAGAAAGCTACCCTGTTAAGAACCGGTGCCCCTATATAGAATTGAGGGTTAGATTAATCGGTGGGAATGGGATATTGAATCGAATATCCACTCACCCGGATTGATTAAACCAACACAGCGGGGTTAGGGTTAGGCCATGCCCAGCCTTTAGAATAGTAGGGCCATCCCAACTAACTAATCTACCGACTAGCCGTAGGGGCCAACCCTCCCGCCTCCCTCCCCAGGGTGGCCCTACTATTCTAAGGGGTAGCGGAGGGAATAATAGGAAGATCCTTCGCCATAGAATAGTAGGGCTGGGTCATATGACTGGCGGGGCCCCTATAAATTCTAGAGAAAGGTAGATTATCGTGACCCCGCTTAGTAGTTCTAGTAGGGGCCAGATTCTATACGTAACATGCCCGTAGGCAGCCGCCATAGAATAGTAGGGGCCGGGGATGGAACTATAGTTTCCCACCCGCTACCCTTAGAATAGTAGGGCTGAGGTGGGATCGGCTAATGAGCAACCAACCGGCTAATCGTAGATAATCGATCACTTCCATCTAGGCCCTACTATTCTAATGGGCAGCAAGGGAGGCCCAACCGCAGGTGGTGGCGAGGAAGGAATCGATCCAACTATAGGGCCCTGGCAACATTAGCCGGGGCATGCAGGGTGGGAATAGAAGGCAGGGTGGGAGGACAAAAGAGGTTGCCCCCCAACTATATAAAAAAGGGCATGCCCTACTATTCTAAGGCGGGGAACTATGATTCCAACGGCATCTACCCTCTGTACTTTAGCCCCCTGCACACCCAAGGCCCTACTATTCTAATGGGGGCCACGGCCCATTATAGAGAGGGGGGGGCCGCCCCCCCTTTATAATAGAGGGGTTCTCCTTTTGTTCAGTTAGAAACCCTCTATTATAAAGGGGGGGCGGCCCCTCTCTATTCAGTATAGGCCCTGCCTACCCTCTCTCTTCAGTGCCGGCCCTGCCTACCAACTCAAACAAACACTCTACCCTGTAGGGCAAACAGAGACAGAGACACAGACTAACAACCAGACCCCACCTTTTCTGTTACGTACAAGAGATAACTGAGAACTAACAGAACAGAGCAAAGCAACAAGGGTAACACACAACCTTTCCTACCTAAAGAAAATGAACAGAGCACCGTTCTAGTTTAGTAGGGCGAGAACATCCTTCGTCTGAACTACCTTCCTACCTCCAACCCCACCAGGGCTTCGCCCACCGCCCCGGCGCTATCGCGCACAGCCTATAAGCCGGCGCGATAGCGCAGGTCGGTGGGCCCTTTATAATATAGGGCCCTAGAAGATGAAGCTTTAGAAATGAAAGGCCGCCGATGATATAAAGGGCAATAGGGCGGGGGTAGGGGTAGGGCAGACCGGTGGGTAGGAGGGCCAACATAATAATACTTCGGCTCGGAGTTCCATAGTAGAGTCAATTGCCCCCTTCCTACTATTGTTGGCGAGGCTATAATTCTCCTTGATTCCCAAGGAGAAGAAAGAGAGCACACCTGTGCAGCCCGCTCTCCTCCCTCTCGAGTCGAGAGAGGGGCGAGGGCCTATATCGTAAAGGCAACGCGTGCTCTCTCTCTTCTACTCGGGGATTAAAGAGAGACCTCCTGCTCCTGCTCCTGTGTGCTCTGCTCCTCAACCCTATATCTCTATCTCTCGACAATTCTAGTTTAGTTTAGTTTAGTTAGGCAACTACTCTTGCAGGAGAGCTCGACCTACCTATCCTATATATAGATTAGGGGAGGGTAGCGGTCGTTTGTTTAGTGCATGGGAGAGGTCGAGTCCGGTGTTAGGTCGAGTTACTGTTACACTACCGTTAAGTGAGTACGGTTTCCTACCTAAAGTAAATGAAGTGTCGAGCCCTTTTTTCTATAATTGGTGTCGAGTTACTGTTCTTTTACACTCACACAACACGTGTTGTGTTGTTACCTTACCTTTAGGTGGGTGATGTCCCGCCGGGCCGGCACCCTCGTCCTTGACTTTAGCTTGACTTTAGGTAGGTGATGGTGATCCCCCTTATAATAGTAGGGCGTCCGATCAACCTTTACTTTCCTTTCCCTCGCCGGCCTTTGAAAAACTATAATTGGCCGGTAGGTGATGGAATTGAATTCTATTCATTACTTATTGATGTGATGTGATGGGCCCTCGCCAATAATAAAGGTAGGGGCGGGCCCAAGAAAAAAAATGGGGCTTTACTTTACTTTAGGTAGGCCTTGACTTTAGGTAGGTGATGCCCTTACTATCTATAGGCCCTCGTCCGTCCCCCTGTCATGTCATAAAAACACCCAACCCAAGGCGTGCCTTCGGCACCGACCATATTGGCCTTAGGTGGGGTCTTGGGCCCCACTATAGATAGGTTGTTTGTTTGCCCGCCCCCTTTTATTCATTGAGAGATAGGGCTTAAGGATACTTTAGCTTGACATACTTTAGCTTGCCATAGAATAGTAGGGGCCGGCCGGTAGGTGGGTGATGGTGATCCCCCTTATAATAGTAGGGCGTCCGATCAACCTTTACTTTAGGTTAGGTGGGTGATGGTGCCGCCCCAACCCCACCGACCGGGGCTTCGCCCGCCGCCCTAAAGGAATATATGGTCGGTAGCGAAGCTTGGTCGGTGGGGCCCTTATAAATAGTAGGGGCCTTAGGTGGAGTAAGGGACAATTATTCTTCATTGTGATGGTGACGCAACCTAACCTTTAGGTACTTGCCCTACTATTCTAAAGGCAGCCCTTTTTTATATAGTTGGCCCGAATAATTGTCAAAGAAGAATCAAATTCATGCCAGATAATCTATAGGTGCCGGCCCATAGAATTTTAGGGCGAGTCGAGGACAACCTAACCTTTAGTTTAGGCCCTACTATTCTAAAGGGCCCTACTATTCTAAAGGCTAACCATATCGGATCGGGAAGATGATGTTACGTATATAATACGTTACATGATACCAGTACCGTCGGCCTAACGTTGATCGCAATTAAAGGGCGGGCCCTACTTATCTATAGGCCTACTCAATTGTATATCGTCGGGCCGAAAGATATATATACCGTCGACCCTACCCTATTTATGTCAAGTGCCCGTAGGGCCCACTCGATATTCTTTGTAACGTAACTACCCTTATAATAGTAGGGGCCATAGAATAGTAGGGCCCGGGAGATGAACAAGTAAGTAAGTCAATCATGTTGGTCGGTGAGCCTAGTGATAGGAGCCAGCTCGGTTCGGAGGTTGGAAAGGAAAGCCCTATTATTTAAAGGGCCCTTTTTTTCTATAATTCCCTATTATTCTATTATTGCAAGATTCTATACGTAACATCCCACGATATAATGATGGGGGGGTTATGATACGCTGTTCCCCTTGCCATAGAATAGTAGGGGCCCCTCTGCATGAGCACACCCGGAACTTAGGAGGAGCCCCCCCGGGGCCAGGGGCCTATATTAGAAAGGGCTTAGAGGGGGGGTTCCCTACTATTATAAAGGGGCGGGTTGGGTGGGAAGATATAGTTGGGTGGGAAGATATAGTTGCCCCTGGCCCCGGGCGGGGGTAGGGGCCCTCATGCACACCCGTGCTCCCACAACGGGGCGGGTGGATGATAGTTGGGGCGCCCCCGGGTTATAATAGTTGTGTTCTCGGCAGCCGAAGCTTCGAACAAGGGCCCGCTACTCTAGTAATGGGTGAAGGTAGGCGGAGGAAAGAGATTGGCATTGGGCCCGGGTTGGAAGGTATACAAACTGATGGGTGCAGAGTCGGGTTGCCTTATTCTAGTTGTTAGGAGGGGAACTCGTTACGGCTAGTGAGATGGGTTAGCCCGGGATCGATGGAAATAAACAAAGCTTGCCTGGGGGTGAAGGATGGCACCCACGGTCGGATGTGCCGTAACAAGTATTCCGGAAGCCCTCGGTCCGGGATGCCCCTACTATTCTAATGGGCGGTAGCCGATGGATAATAATATAGAAGGGGGCCGTGGCTAAGATCAAACAGCCTCTAATCGGAGCTTCCGTGGCTAAGCTGAACTGCCCTGTCTCCTCCCACAATTGGCATCGGCCAACCCCATAGAGTTATAGGGGGGCCCCTGCAGGTTCAGGATGGGCCGGATTAACCTTCTTTCCGGATAATAGTGCCGTGAGTTTGCCGATACTTCGGATGCAGCAACCGAAGCCGTGAGCGAGAACAGAAGCCCTACTGTCGTGGTTTCTCAGGAGGGAGCCGGCCTTCCGGGTCACCTCAAATTTATCATGATGGCTACGCATCCGCCCGATCTCGATATGGGACTTCCCACCCGGAGCGGGCCTACTATCTATAAGGGGCTATCGAAATGGTTGGAATGCTGTTCCAATGAACACCTCGACCCTAGCCAATAATAGGCTGATGCCGCTCCCACTCGGCCACGGGATATGCATCTGTGGTGAAAGGAGGGTGTTTCAAGTGCTTCAATGAGGTGGTAAACCGGAACGGGATCTCACCAAAGCTTCCGTCTCTACTCACCCCCATAGAATTGCCCCCCTACCCCTACCCCTACCCCTACCCCTACCCCGGCAGGGCCCGCCCCCCTACTATTATATGCGGGGGCCCGCCCCGCCCCGCCCCGCATTTTATATAGTGGGCCCGCCCTATATAAAATGCGGGGGCCCGCCCCGCCCCGCATTTTATATAGTGGGGAAAGGGCTATTGTTGCCCCCCCGCCCGCCTATAGAATGGTAGGGCCACTCCCATCAATGCGCCAGGACCTGGGGATCTCAAGCCAACATGCACCCCTCGATCCGACAGAGACCCACTCAATTCACTTCCCGCAGAATCATAACCACTTATATCCCTCGCATCAACACCACCTCAGCCTTAGCAGTTGACTAACGGAATGAGCAGCAGCTGTTTCATAACCTGACCACCCGAACTTTCTTTCTTGTTCGCCTCCGCCTCTAAAGATAGGGGTTGGACATGACTGCCTTTCCTTTTAGAAATGGGGCCCCTTCTTCTTTATAGTTGCCCCTATATTATATGCGGGGCCCCCTACCCCTACCCCTACCCCTACCCCTACCCCGCCCTATTATAAAGGTAAAGGCCCTAGATGATATAAAGGGCAGATTATTGTAAAGGCCCCCAACTATATAAAAAGGGCCCTTTTTGATATAGTTGGAGCGGCCCTTTTTTCTATTATTGCTGCAGATGAACTCATTCATTTTTCTCGCCCATTTTTTTCTAGGCTGCTGAGAAGGTAGGCATGTTACGTATAGAATCTGGTTACTCATATGAACGAAGTGAATATGAGGGATTACCGTCAGCATTGAAACGAAACTTATCTATCGGTGAACCCGGCCGCATCTAGATTCTATACGTAACATGGGTGGGTGGCCCCTACTATTCTATGGCGGCCACTTCTACAGTCATGTCTGCGAGAAAAATGATCAAGTTAGGTAGGGGGGGAATTTCTAAAGGTCACTTCACCAGCCTACGGAGCCAGACTTTTGATCGACTAAAGGTTATCCCAACCTTTAGAATAGTAGGGCGAACGCAGTGAGAGCAAGGTTATCCCGTAATCCGCAGCGGCCCTACTATTCTATAGGCTCCCGTAATCTGTTCGAACGCAGCGCCCTACTATTCTATAGGCCCGTAATCCGCAGCGGCCCTACTATTCTATAGGCTCCCGTAATCTGTTCGAACGCAGCTTACGCCCCTACTATTCTAAAGGGCAATAGCCGAATCGATCTCTACCCCATAGAATTGTAGGCTCCGTTTCTCAAGTTGTAGTAATAGAGTCAGAGGCAGCTAGAGCAGTTCCATATACATTACCCGCAGCATGCCTTCCAGTTCGAGAGCCGCCCAGACATGGGTGCAGTAACGGAGTTAGTTTACCTCGTTGAGGCAACAGTTGCTAAGGCAGAGCAAGAGCGCGTACTTCTAATAAGCTTGGTTCCAGCATAAGCCTGTGTTTGAGCTTTGTTCCGCCCCTACTATTCTAAAGGGGCCTATGGATGATGCAAAGGCAAAGGCCGCAGATCGAGATCGAGCCCATAGAATAGTAGGGGCCCCTTCTAATAATAGGGCCCCTTTAGAATAGTAGGGCAGTTCGTTCCCTACCCCTACCCCTACTATTGCCCTTTATATCATCGGCGGAAGGGGCCCTTTTTTTATATATGCGGCCCCCCTTCTATATTATTGGCAGCTGACCTTGCAGATATAGATTCAGAAAGAGCATACCCAGTCCGGGGTGTAGAAGCAGGAGCATAACCTCTAGTTTCAGATTCTCCAGTCGAACTCCCCGTAGGGGCCCAGCAGCGCCCTTACTATAGATTGGCAGTTTCACCACGTCAAGATCTGATCATGACGCACATATCCGCCATTGATTGACAGACTGGTCGCTTCGATTCTCATGCCCATCGGACAGGGATTCCGCAACCTTTGCTATTGCTAGTGGTTCTGCCCTACTATTTAGAAGGCAATCTATGAATGGGCCTAATATATTCATCTGCCTTTACGTGTGAGCGGAGCCGATCCAGTTCCATAGTAAGCAGCAGCATCTCTTCCAGTTTGATAGTCAATATACGAGATGCCAAATCCAGTTATTGTTGATCCACCACCCGCAAGGGATCGAGATCCATACCCCACAGAGCGAGATCGAGCTGACCAAGCAGACCCGAAACCAATAAAGGTAAGATGGACCAGAACAAGAACCCGTTGATCCAGCTCATCCACCAGCACCAACAACAGTAGATTCCGTAGATTGAGTGCGCCAGAAGCATAAGAGGCAGAGCGGCCGGTTGATCCAGTCAAAAAAGAATCCGCCCTAGGGCAAGATCGAGATAGAAACCCAGTAGCAACTACCATAGAATTGCCCCCCTACCCCTACTATTCTAAAGGGCGAGATCGTGATTCATATCCCATTGACCTAGAGCCACTACCTGTTCAACCACCACCTTGTTGGCAAGATCGAGACCCAGGGGGAGGTCCCTTCTATCTCCTCCCACCCTCCCGCTATAACTATAATTCGGGTGGGCCGGAAACTATAGTTCTGCACGGGAAGAGATAGTTCGGTCCAGAGCTAGATCCATATGCGTGTATAGAAGATCCATATCCAGAAGCTCGAAAGGAAGAGCCTGCTGATCCAGTTGATTGAGCAGAGACAAAGGCAAAGGCACTTATAGGATGAATGAATGCAGCAGCGTGTCCGGGTACAGAGCCAAGTGGAGCGGGGGCACCAGCAGATTCTCCAGTTGTAGATCCGGATGCAGAGTCAGTTTCATATCCCCCAGATGCGGATCGAGCGTATCCATATCCAATGGCGGAGGGGCAAGCGGATCTGCCAGAAGCGGATCGAGTTGGATATTCAAATGTTGTTGATCCAGTTATCCACCCACCCAGGTTTTGGAACCATCAGCATCCGAACGGTTGATCGGATTGCTATAGCTGGGTAGCGAACCGCCTTCGCTTATGACTAAACTCCGTTGGCTAATTGGATCTGCTTAAACCCGCCTCTACCCGTCCCGTGCCTCTGCCCCCGTCCCTCTCTCCCCTGCTGGCTTCGAGGCCCGGATGATCTTGTGGGTGGGTAGGAGGGAGTACTATTGCAGTCACATGAATAATCGTCCTTTGGACCCGGCCCCGAGGCCCGATAGGTGGATAGGGCCGCCACCCTGGGTGGGGATAAAGCACTTCAGCGCCCGCGTCACTTTCGTCGGGAGGGCCCCTACTATTCGGCTTTCTGTTTGTAGGGTGGGGGGGCTAAAGTTCTCTTTATCGGTCAAATAAGTGCCTTCCTGGCGCCTCCCGGCCAGCAGGCCACCTCCCAACACCTGGGGATGGATAACGATTTGTGCCAGGCGGGTCGGGCATGTGGGTTTGGTCTCTCGGTCAACGGGATAAACTACTAGTGTCTCTCTCGCTCCGTTGCTTCTTTGGAAGACGAGCAAAGCGCCCGCGATACCATGCGGTACTAAACCTCTCCCTCTTAGCTGATTGAGCCAACCTCCTCATATTAGATACTGAGGAGGAAAGGTACTTAACTACACTTTGCCGGGGCACTATCTGCCTTTCATTTCCCGGTTAAAGCCCTCCTAACCTTCACTCCGTTCAGATGAGGTTATCGCATTACCTTCAGTTCCTTCAGGTAAGGCGCCTATAGAACGCTGGGGTTAGCCAATTCTATAAAAAAGGGCCATGGCCCCTAAAATAGATTATTGTCGGGCATTCAGGATTCGGCCCCTCAAATTCTATGGCCTGAACGCTAGTGCCCTACCATTCGGCCCTCACCTGCCCATTACCTTCATGATAATGAAGGCGCTGGGAACAATAATCTGCACGAACTATCTAGAATAATTGGGTAGGGCATTCAGGATGAGGGCCTATAATCTCTATGTGGAATGCCTTGGCTAGAATAGTAGGGCATTCGGGGTTCGGCCCTATAATTGAGATGGAGGAAACCTTCATTTCATTCAGGCGACGGCCCTATCATTTATATGGCCTATAATCTCTATGTGGAATGCCTTGGCTAGAATAGTAGGGCATTCGGGATGAGGGTTTACCTATAGCCTATAGAAAGAATGGGGTGGGGGTGGCCTATAGCCTATAGCCTATAGAAAGAATGGGCCCCAACTATATAAAAAAGGGCAGATTCTTCTGGTGCAGAGGAGATGCCCTATATTATATGCGGGGCCGGGCATGAAGGCAAGGGCTAGCCTTACCTGAATGAAATGAAGGTAGCCATATTCTATACGTAACATGCCCAACTATAGTAGTGGGGGGCCCCTCCCTTAGAAGCCGTAGGGCTATGGCCCCCTACCCCTACTATGGCTTCGGGTAAGGGCCCGCTATCAACTAGTTTCCCCACCCCCCTTGCCGAATAGTACCATAGAATAGTAGGGGCCGGTGCAGTGAATGAAGATAGCCAGATTCTATACGTAACATGAATAATCTGCCCTTTTTTATATAGTTGGGCCACCCCACTATAGAGGATAGGGCATAGAATAGTAGGGTGCGAGCGTTCTATACGTAACATGAATAATCCCTTTAGAATAGTAGGGGTAGGGCAGCCATAGAACCATTATAGGCCCGGGTGCCAGAGGGCACGGAATAGTAGGGGGCCCTACAATCAACTATAGGGGGGGTGCCCTTTATTCGCCTTATTCTAGCCTGACGGAAACTAGAGTTCCAGCAGACCCTACTATTCACTATATTAGCAGCCTGCAGGGGGACCGGTGCACCAGATTCTATACGTAACATGCCAACAATAATCTACCGATAGGGGGGGCCGTGCAGAATTGTGGGGGGCGTTATAGTGCGGTGCGTTATAGTGGGGTGCCCTCTGCATCAACTTATTCATTCTCAGAAAGGGGGGTGATGGCCCCCTTGCCGAATAGTAGGGCCCCATAGCCCTACTATTCTAAGGGGAGGGGCCTCCGACTAAAGAGAAGAAGGGGGCTGGGGATAGGTTCAATTTTGTGTGCTCCCTAAAGGCCTTCCCTTGCCGGGCCCTATAGAAACGCCCCCTACCCGGCCCCGGCCCCTATATTAGAAAGGGGAAAGGGCCCGCATTTTACTATTATAAAGGGGGGGGGGCCCGCCCCGCATTTTATATAGGGGGCCCGCCCTACTATTATAAAGGGGGGCCCCGCATTTTATATAGGGGGCCCGCCCGGCAAGGGGGGGCCAGGCCCCTAAGGCGGGCCGCCCCCGGCTATTATAAAGGCCTGGGAGCCTATAGAATGGTAGGGGGTAAGGGCCCTACTATTCGGCAAGGGGGCGATCCAAATTGATGGTGATGGACAGGGGCCACTTTCCATCTTTCCACTTTCCATATTTGCCTTACCTTCCCTATATAGAAAAAAGGCCCCCTAAACATATTATTCTAGGGCGGGCCCCCCTTCAGATTATTGCCCCGGCCCTACTTTATCCTTATCCTCCCACCTGGCTCGCAGACATGACTGCCCCTCCATATTATCGTTGTGACCCCCTTTTTATCCCTTACCTTTTTATCCCTTACCTGAATGAAATGAAGGTAAGCCCGCCCGCATTTTATATAGTTGGCCGAAGGCCTTTTTTATATAGGGGAAGTCGTACCACCTTTTTCTTCGTGCTTCTAGCCACTGATGGACACCTATCCCGAAGCACAGTGGTCCCTTGCCATTGGGTGGGGGGGCCCCTACTATTCTATGGTAGCGGTTTCGACCTGCCCGCCGATGAAAGCATCAATCAATACGGGTCAAAAACGGGTGAGTAACTCCGGAACTATAGTCCCACCCAACCCGGGTGGGGGCTAAAGTATCACCCTGCAGAATAATGAAGAGAAATCAATTTATCTTAGGTTTCCTGCAGGGTGATCGTTATCTTCTAAAGTCAGCTCCCTACTATTCTAAGGGGGCCCTACTATTCTAATGGAGCGAGCATCTTCCATCCGTATCTCATAAGCTATTCCAATGTGGGCTCCTGATATATCGATCCCGTGGTTAGCAGCTGTTACCTCCGGAACTATAGTCCCACTACGGCCCCCAATAGAGTCAAGGGCCTCTGCCCGTAGGGCCGGAGGGGGCCGGGTGGGGGGCAAAGGGCCGAGCATTCCAGCCTTTATTCAAACAAATCCCTGCCTACGAATTTGAAGGGGCCAATCCCCCCTCCTTTCCTGCCTTCCCCCACCCGCCTGCCTCCTATCTCCCGTTTTATCCCTTACCTTTTTATCCCTTACCTGAATGAAATGAAGGTAAGCCCGCCCGCATTTTATATAGTTGGCCGAAGGTAAGGAAGAGGTCGGTCAGCCTGGTGATCGGATCTAATCCCGCGATCCAGGCCCATCTCGCATCCCAAGCCTTTATTTATTCCCACCCATGTCTGCCCCGTAGGGCACCCGGTCATTCAGAACTTCGTTAGGCCATCTGTTCCTTCGGTGCCCATTGAGCCAGTCGGTCCCTTATCACCCGTCATTAGCCATTAGTTGGGGAGTGGTGCTTTCCATGCGCAATCGGGAGGGAGGTCCTTTATTCCATTCCTAGGCCATCTGTCAGGTGCCATTAGGCATATGATCTCCCGCCTCTTCCCCCAAGCCTTCCTTCCGTCATCACATGGACGGGTAATCGACCCGGGTGTTGCCCCCCTTATAATATAGTAGGCGGGGTCTGGTGGTCTTCTAACTGAGTCTCCCATCTGGCCCCCCTTATAATATAGTAGGCTCCTTATCGCGTCCCATCCATCTGTGCATCGCCCTACTATTCTAAGGGCAATTTGTGGCGGGCAATGGGCAGTCGGGGCTGGCCCGCCCCCTGTGTTGCCCCTCCCTGTGCCATGTCTCCTGGGCAATCATCGGTCCAGCTCCTCATATCCATTCGTAGTGAAGCATCTCTTGATCGCACCTTTATTCCTATCTTCCAATCCGAAATCTAGTGGTCGGGCCCTATATTATAAAGGGCCCTACTATTCTAAAGGCCTTGTGCGGGGCACGCATCTGACCCTTAGATAGAAGGAAGGGGCCATCGGTGCCCATAAGTTGGCTGGCATGCCTCCCTCCATCGGCGCCTTTGTGGTAGCACCTGATCCCCATGTCTCATCTCCAGGTCCTATCGTCTTAGATACGTCTATGAGAGGCAAGGTTTGCATGCACCATCTCGGGAACTATAATGAGAATTTGTGCATGCATCAATGTTCCTTTCCTCGGTGCAAGTCCTTGGTGCCCACCCGTTAGTTCGTTCCTTTCCCATCTCGTTTTCCGAGAAAGAAAAAGCATGGCCATTCATTGGCTGGCATCTCCTCCATCGATCCGTCTCGGGGGCCAATCATTCATTGCTTTCCTGCCCTTCTGGATCATCGACTCCCAAGCCTTGCTGGAAGTTCCTCGTCCCGGGAATAAATTGTTCAAGCAAGTCAGTCCGTTCCAATAATGCCCTTACCCTTACCCTTACCCTTACCCTTACCCTTACCCTTACCCTTACCCTTACCCTTACCCTTACCCTTACCCTTACCCTTACCCTTACCCTTACCCTTACCCTTATAATAGGGCGGGGTAGGGGTAGGGGTAGGGCCCTTTATAATATAGGGCTGAGCGGAGGGAATGGAACGATTTGGGTGGAATGTAGCAAGATATAACCAATGCGCGGTAGGGATGCACTTATTTATTAGCACGGTGTGAACCGCTTCCCCCGTCTTAGTGGTTTTATGCTCCCGGGGTCGGATGATAAAGAGATATAAGTATGGATAAGACCGATCTACCACACTCACTATTACTTGCATTGTCCCCGTAAACTAGTCCGAAGGAGTGAGTGGGAATGCCCTTACTATCTATAGGCGACTGCTAAACCTACTAGAAACTAAGTTATGAAGAAGTGGGTAGGCCCAACCCAACAACTGAGCGAGCTGTCCATCATTAGGTGCCGGGTGGGTTAGAAGGGGGTAAGGCGGACGAAACCAGTAATTGATTCCGTACGTTCCACTATCTCATAAAAAGGTAGCACATGATAACAGCGGAAAGAATGGAATAAGAACAACGGCCCGGGAAAGCGCACCACGAAATCTAGAAGCCCGCCCTTTATATGCCTACTTTAGTCATGTAAGTTGGACAACTACCTAAGTTGGGTTGGATCGCGTCAACTGCCCTCTTGGATTGAGGAACTACAACCAGACCCCTGATCTTGGATTGATGGAAGGAAGGCCTACGGGCCTGAAATGTATGAAATCATAGATTTTGCTATAGCCAATTTTGAGTTCTTGAACCCAGATGGATTAATATGACTCGGATCCTGTCCACACACAGATTTGCAACTATAGAAAAAAGGGCCCCGGGCGGGGCCCATAGAATAGTAGGGCGCGGCGAAGGCTTTTCAAATAGACTGGAAACACTTCTTGGGCAACCCACCTTCGGTGCCTTTAGTTTTCTCTTCGAAAGCACCTATACTTTTTTGTTTATCTTAAGACAAGTCCCTGAACCTTTTGGTTGTTTCATATGCGACGGGATCTTGATAACCCTATTTCTTATTCTATGATTTAGACCCCGCCCTTCCCCTTGCCCTTCAAATATAGGGGTAGGGCCCCTATCAATTCTATGGCGGTGCCCCCAACAAGAATCTGAAGGGGGGGACCCCCTACTATCTATAAGGCAGATGGGGATCTTTGCTGCGCACCTCACCTTTAGCTTCATATGGATGGGGAGGAGGTAGGCCCCTACCATTTTATAGGCACCTTTGCCCTTTAGAATAGTAGGGCACCTTTACTCATATGAACGCCGCCTATAGATAGTAAGGGCCTGCCTATAAAATAGTAGGGCTTTTGGTTTACCTATACTCTAACAAACTACCTGCTTCACCAACCTATATTGACCCCCTCAATACCCTACTTACTTATGCCCCAACCACTTGCTTCAGCCAGGAATGCTCAGTAGGTACGGCACTAGTCTATTAATCCTTTAACCTACCCTTCCCTTATGTGCTCCTTCTGGGTACCACTATGAACTCATTGGTGTAACACTATGAACTACTGTTCCCGCCGCCCATACGATTCTGTCATTTTCCCCTTACTATCTATAGGCCCCCATTGCCCCTACCCGCCTTTCATTTAATGCCTGCCTGCTATCAACCTTTACGATTTACCATCCGGGGCATGGCTGGCTCACAGACCTGGCACTACTTTGAGAATTCATCATGGGCCCCCAATATAGTAAAGGGGGCGCCCCTTTATATCATCGGCGGCTACCCCATGCCTACTTTAATGCTTCAGTCGGACGACCTACTGCTACCACCTATTGAACACCCTCTAGATATTGCCTCATTTACCCAGTGATTATGCCCCGCGGGCGTTCGAAACGCTTTAGGAATCTTAATAGAGGAGGTAGGCACCCCTACCCCCTACTATTATAAAGGGCCCTACTATCTATAAGGGGGGGCCCCTACTATTCGCCAGGGGCTTCCGCCCATTAGAATAGTAGGGGCTTTACTTTCAGTGTTACGATGCTACCAACAACAGTTAGTCGTGGGATCATGGATGGCGTGGGAACTGCCCTTGCCCTATAGATTCAATACAGCCAGACAATCTTGGAAAGGCGGGCTCGCTTGGGTGCGTGGGCTGAACATTGCTCTTTACTTTCTTTAGACTATTTGCCTTTACTTCATGTGCATCTATCCACCTGTGTTGTGTTAACCACCCCTTATTGACTGTCTCACTTACGAAACTTAGTTAGTTATCTTACGCGCTTGGGTCGTATCGTCGGATCGGAACTGCCCTATGGAGGATTCATTCATTACTCCCAGAACTTATGATATTAGATTTGGGTCAGCACTTAGACCAGGACCCTTTAGAATAGTAGGGCCCCCCCCTTATAGATAGTAGGGCCCTTTATAATAGTAGGGGGGCCCCGGAAGGACTACTGGGCACTAACAACAGTCTTGGATCATTGAATCGTTGGCCCTACGGGCCTTCTTTTATTGATTCACTAAATTACTCAAGCCTGCCCCTACTATTCTAATGGGCAGAGAGATATCTTATGGGGGTGGGCCCCTACCATTTTATAGGCACCTTCGCCCGTAGGGCAACTATAGAAAAAAGGCTCAGCCTATCTTACCTTTACTTACGTGCATGCCACCTGGTCATCCTTTACTTAACGCTTCACCCAACCTATGCCCAAACCTATTGTTTCAGCCAGAAACACGAGGGAGGTTAGCCAATATTCACAACCCCCCCTACCTTGGTTCCACACTCCGTGCCCCGCCCACCTTCAGAACTATACCTTTTTCCCCCTGCCGGGCCACTTCTTTCATGAATCGCTTATTAGTGGGGACTGCTACAGACCTTCTCTTATCAGGGCCGGATGGATCAACCAACCTTACCCCCTCACTTCTGACCCTACCCACCTTTGGATGCCCCCCTGCCGGGCCACTTGATGATTCATGAAGCGCTTAGGAGGTAGGTACTGCTATAGACTTATACGGGCGGGATGGCATGGCATGAAACATACTTCAGTGTTTACAAACTACCTACCCATAGACTTAGACCTGTTCTCCCCCTGCCGGGCCACTTGGATTCATGAATCTTTGGAGGTACAGCTATAGACCCGGGATTGCATGGCATAGCATAGCATGATACAACCTTACCCTTCCCCCTTACTTCTGTTTTTCCTGAAGTAAGGGGGAAGGGCCTGCCCGCTAGACATGTTAGCCCCCTGCCGGGCCACTTGGATTCATGAATGCACTTAGTGAGTCGGGTACTGCTATTAACCCTTATCTTATCAGCAGGTATCAGGACGGGATCAGACAACCTCATCCTTACCTTTCTTACTCCCCACCAGACACCGGAGATCCATACCTTACCTTTCATCTTAGTCCCTCCCTTCACAATCAGACTCCCCTTAGAATAGTAGGGCCCTACCGTTAGTATCCCCACCAAACACTTACCTATTCAATCTCATTTATAACTGAAGTGGCCGGGTTCCAACAATAGAAAAAAGGGCAAGGATTAAAGCTTCAGCCTTTTGTTCTGCATTCCAGGGGTTCAATGGAGGGTCGCTGTCAACACCCATAAGATATGACTTGGCCCCTTAGAATAGTAGGGCACCACCGAGCCAAGTGTTCATGATGGAGGCTCACGGTAGGGTGATGCCAAGTAAGATGGAATTGGATATGATATGCCGTAGTAATATGATGTGAACCGATGAATGCACTCTTATGTTCCCGCTTTGGTAAGGGATAAAAAGGCGGCCGCCCTTTTTTATATAATTGCATTCCGGAGGCATTTTACTTCTGTTCATGGGACTGGGAAAGCCCTCGAATAAAGGCCCTTAAAGCTATGCCCGAACACGAGATCCGGTCACCAGTTCCAGCACTTTATTGATTGCTTTCGAAGGCAGCGGAACATGAACGCCCCCCCTTTAGAATAGTAGGCAATAGCTGCTTATTGGAAGGAATCGAGTAACAAAGGAATGCTCCAACTCCCATGCCCATTGCTGCTGCTTGCCTGCCGGTGGTGCATTTAAAGCTGATAATGTATTTGCCAATCGAAAGCAAGCTCTGGAAGCAGGGTTCCAACCATCTATGAGAGCAGCGAAGAGAGCCCTACTATCTATAAGGGGGCAAAGCTTGCTGAAGCGAAACCTGTGAGGTTGATGCTTTTAGAGTCTTCCCCAACTATATAAAAAAGGGCCGATGCATCGGGATTTCATCCCTCTCCTTCGAGCCCGGTCAGTCTTAGCTTGACCCGCACCTCCGGTCCTCGCCTTGCTTGCTTTTGTTCGAGTGCTTGCCAAAGCTCGAACCGGAGATTCATATCTGGTCCGCCCGCCTTACCCGGAAAGAAGTCTCAAAGGCACGAACGAACAGAGTGACTCCGGCACATTATGGCAGTATCTTCTATAAGGATTAGCATTTCAAGCAGGAGCTGAGCCCGGCATGTGGGCGGATATCCGTCCGTAAAGTGCATCCGATCGAAGCTAACTCGCTAAGGCCCCCTACCAGATGTACGCATTCGTCAGGTTCCCCTTCCATTATCAACATCGGCAGCTCCAGCTTGCCTTCAAATTCTATGGGGCCCCCCTTTCATATTAGGGGTCGAGTCCCCGCTAAAGGGTTTAGCTTGTCCGATCCGATCTGCCCTATAAATTGAAAGGGGGGCATTCACCAATGCCCTTTTTTATATAGTTGTGGGCCGATGGTTGGGGCCCCTACGGCCGCACCTGAGGTGTTATGATAGCTGCCTATGCCTGATCCTGCCCTTAGAATAGTAGGGCGAGCTTGATTTCTATCTGGCTTACTTTAGCCCAGTTTCATATCTTCCAGGGGCAGACGCAGTTCCAGAGCCACCAGGTGAATAAGTTGACCCCTAATCCATTGAAGCAGATCCTGTTCCTTAGGCCCTTATAGATAGTAGGGCCCTTTAGAATAGTAGGGGGCAGGACCATAACCACCAGAAACAGTGAAGGCAGCAGGAGGAAAGGTGGAGGCAGATCCGAATGCAGATAAGCCTGTTGCCCTACTATTCTAAAGGGCGGATGAAAGCATTGAAGTAAACATCCATGGCAGAGTCAAGGGCCCTTTTTTATATAGTTGAAGGCAGCCGCCCAGGTGCAGACCTTTCAATTTATAGGGCATCCCATCCGCTAACATAAAACTGACGCCTATAGATAGTAGGGGCCGGCAAGTCACCACCGGACAGCGGCCTATCACGGTACGTAAGAATTGGATCAAGGGTGTGGGAAGTGTCAGGACCCCTACTATTATAAAGGGGGTTCGGGCGGAATAATTCATTAGGGGATAGGGATCAAAACTAGTGGAACGTAGCTATCGGGAAGGGAGGGCTACTAAATGAATACAATATGGCGCTAGGGAACTATATAAAAAAGGCCCACCACCGGCAGAGGTGGAAACATAGCAAGCAGCCCCCAACTAGATAGTAGGGCCAGATTGCCTGAGAATAGTAGGGCAATCCCAGTTGTTTACTTCCCATCCATCGTCGGCCGAGTCCCCACATCCTCCCCCGGTCCGTGGATAAGCATACGGCCTGTTCACCGTTGGACCCCTATCCCTCGACTTTCCGTTCATTCCAAAGCTTCAGGTGCCCCCCGCCCCTACTATTCTATGGGGCATGTGGTAACCCGTGTTCCGAATAACCAAGAGTTGGTGCTCCGGAAGGCTCCGATTCACTCCGCCTTATCATCTCCTGCTGCTTATTGTTCGCATACTCCGTACTTGGCTTTGCCCCTGTCTCCGAACGCTTCTGGTCTCGGATCAACTATAGTAGTTGCTCTGGTACTCGCCCGATTGATTGCCCTTTTTTCTATAATTCAAGTGCACCCCGGCAGAGGCTTCTTCGACAGCAGCAGGAGCCCCAACTATATAAAAAAGGGCATACCTTTTATTGTAGCAGATCCAATTGTATAGCCGGGCATCCTTACCAGATCGAGACCCGGGGAAACACACTTGTAGTTTATTCATATCCGGTTCAAGCGGCTGAGTCCCTATAGAAATAATGGCAAGATCCCCCTATATAGTAAAGGGCCCATTCGAGAATAAGTAACAGGTACGAGGACAGAGATACCACACCGCCATAAGCATAAAAGCAGGCCCCTTAAAATAGAGGGCATCGGTGGCAATGGCCTTTAGAATAGTAGGGCCCCTTATAAATAGTAGGGGTTGAAGAAGCAGTTTAAACAGCAACAGCTGGGGCGGAGGCCGTAGGAGGAGAGGCATCACAGCCTGCAGAAGTGAGGATGGCATAGGTAGTTGTTCATATCAGTGCCCTACTATTTATAAGGCCGCCCATTATGTTCTAAGAAGTAATGAGCATCTGCGCGCCCCTCACTGCGTAAAGAACCTAGGAGGTGCCTATTCTATTATGGATCCTTAGCCCTTTACTATATTGGGGCTGGTTGCCTTATAGATAGTAGGGCAAAAGTTCATCCTCTCGGACCTCAATCTATAAATGAAAGGGATGCAGCGGACTCTCAAACGGGATCTGCTCCGGTGGCTTGCGGGGTCCCGATCTGCTTACTCTACCTCCGTATCCGGCTTGGATGATTAAGCCCCTGCCTTTGTCGCCAACTATAGAAAAAAGGGGCCGTTGTTGCTCTTGTCCCCACTTATTCTCCTGCTGCTGGTGAGACTGGCCCTTACTATCTATAGGGGTCAGCTGCTACATTCTACCTTTCTCGGAGCCCTACTATTCTAAAGGCCGGTTGATACATCATGTTCGTCCGGTACGTAACGCTAACGTCTGCTCCTGATAGTCTGTACAGGGTGTACATTTCTCATGATTATCCTCCCAAGGTTAGCGGTATACCGCTAACCTCGCCCCTACTATTATAAAGGGGGGGGGCTCCATAGAATTATTGTAGGGCGAGCAGTACCATAGAATTTGAGGGAATCCGTTCATTAATAAACCCCCAGCCGTTAATTAATCAGTCCCAGCCGGGCGAGTCGTGCCCATAGAATTGTAGGGGCCCGCCGGCCCATTTAGAATAGTAGGGGGCTAGAGTAACAATTCTAGTTGGGGGCATAGCAATTGAAGAGGTATATTAATTGTCGCTGGGGCCCTACTATTCTAAGGGGGAAGCAATAGGAAAGGGAAGCAACCCCGGCATGTCCTCCCACCCACCCAACTATATCCTCCGGAACTATAGTCCCACCCCCCCACTATATAAAAAAGGGCCGCCCCCCCCTCTATAGAATTGAGGCCCTTTACTCTATAGGCCCGGGGGCCATAGAATACTAGGGGCCGGGGCTACCCCTATCAATCTAGCCCAGCCGGCCCCCCCTACCCCCCCCACCCCCCCATTATAGTTGTTCTATTGTGGGCATGTTACGTATGGATCGAGATGAAACCGGGGAGGGGTGCTGAATAAGAGAATAGTAGGGCCGCCTTGTGCATGCATGCAGAGGGAGGGCGAATAGCCCAATATTCATCGGCGGGGGGCCCCTTTATAATATAGGGGGCATGTTACGTATAGAATCTGAACGCCCCCGCCGATGAATATTTGGGGCATGTTACGTGTAGAATATGGGTAATGCCCATAGAATTGGCGTTCTAAGAATCCGCCGAAAACGCGGTCGAACCCCTTCCTAGCCCTTGAACTGGTTCGCCTCCGACCCAACCGCCGCGAACTGGCTGGCGGCCCGCCCTCAAATTTGAGTGAGCAAAACATCCATTTATCGGAAATTGAATCTCGATCCATACGTAACATGGGTGGGAATAGACTTTCCCCGGCCCCTCAAATCAAATTAGCCAGCCTTTTATTCTATTGGCCTTCCTTTGCATGCATCTCGATTCTATACGCCTGGCCCGCCCGGCGGGGGGCGCCCACCCCGGATAGGGGCCGGGCCCTACAATTCTATGGGCTATTCTATTGGTAGGGGGTTTGCCTATACAAATAGTAGGGCTTCCGGATGGCCCCGCCCTATTCAATGGCATTGCCTACCTGAGCATGCTTTCTTTTCAATGGGCCCTACTATTCTAAATAAAGGGATCCAGTTGCCCGGCCCATAGAATTTGAGGAACTCGTTCATTCTCTTCCTCCGAGGGTACTCGTTATTAAGTATGGGTCCCTGGCAGGCCCTACTATTAGAAGGGGACGACAACTAGAATAAGGGCAATCCAATGAAGGAGATGGTAACTCTGGACAAAAAAGAAAGAAATCCCTTCAATATGTTTGGCTATAGTTGATGATGCGATGCCGTCCATCGGGCCCTACTATTCTAAAGGGGATTAGTTGACCCGGACCGAGGGATAGTTGAACCGCCCTTTTTTATATAGTTAGGCCAGGCCCTACAATTCGATGGGAGGATGGAAGGAAGGTATACAACCTTTAAGGGAGGAGGGCCCTCTACAATTCTATGGCCCGCCCTACGGGGACTAGTTAATTCCGCCCTATTATTCTATTATTCAACAAGGACCTTATAATAGTAGGGGGGGCCTAACAGCCAAACAGTCCATCAGCCAACTACCTTTATCTTCAACTCCCTCCCTAACTATTGAAGACCCGGTGGGAGGAGAAGTTAGGCTATCCACGCGCCCTACTATTAGATTATTCAACAAGGAGCCCTACTATCTATAGGCCCCTATTATTAGATTCTTCAGGGTGCCTTAGAATTGTATACCGAGGAAGGGAGTTCAGGGAGTGTTACTCGAGGAAGGGAGTTCAGGGAGTGTTACCCTTAGTTGCCCCTATATTATAAAGGGCAGGGGTTGAACTATAATGAAGGCGTACCCAAGCAGCACACCGGCCCCTTTAGAATAGTAGGGGCCCTACTATTCTAAGGGGACTAGTTCATTCCAGCAGGTAGGAAGGCCTAACTGACCATCAGTAATGCTTTTTCTCCATCCCTGGACCATCCCTCCTTTACCGGTCCAGATAACTAAGCGGCACATTGACTTCATCCTAAGCGGCACATTGAACAGCCGCCCATCCTCTAATCTTAGGCTGGGGCATCAGGGCCCCTACTATTCTATGGGGCCGCCCTCAACTATGCTTCTCATATAAATAGGAGAGGGGCTCCCCCGGATGGCCTAGCTATAGGTGTGGGAAGGGAAGGCTTCACTGCTGGAGCTATAATGTCACTTTCTACCGGTGCAAAGGAAAGAATCTGTGAGAACCAGATGCAGTTGAGAGAGAGAACTCTCTCTGGTCTCTGGGCTGTAGTAGCTCAATGATATCCACCCACCGAGATGAACTAGCAACACCGGTTGAACCAGCCAGCCCCGAGGCGGCCCGAACCCTTACCCTTCAAAAAAGAGTAGGGGCGCTGGGGCTAATAATAGTTGGGGGGGAGCTGGACTCCTGAGAAACATCCCTCCCTCCTGAGTGAGAAACGAGGCCCGCCCGGGGCCCTTTTTTATATAGTTGCATGCACAGGGATAGTTCAACCGGTGGTGCCCAACCCCACCACCCACCTACTCTTCTAAGGGGCCTCGGGGCGGGAAGGAAAGAATAATATGAAAGGGGGCCCCTACCCCCCTATATTTGAAGGGTAAGGGGCCCCCTTTCATATTATTGCAACCCTGACCGTCTATCAAGGTTGTCAGTTTGGCTGGATAGATACTGAACTCTCTTAGAAAAAACGTGTAGGCGGGAGAAGAAGTGGGGAGGGAACTCTGAGCAGTTGGGAGAGAGCCCTACCCCTACCCCCGCCCTATTTATCAGGCCCTTTTATTTCTAGGCGCCCGCCCGGGCCTTAGAATAGTAGGAAAGGGCAGATTATTGCTGCCCTACAACTTATTAGAAGGGGGTAAGGGGGAGCAGTGGAGAGAGAGCCTACTATTTGAATGGGCAACCGGTCGATCCACCTAACTGACCATCCTTGCCACCAGCCGCAGTTGATCCAGAGCCACCAGCCGCAGTTGATCCAGCCCTACGGGGCCAATAATCTAAAAGGGGCGTAGCATTCAAATAGTAGGGGCGGTGAAGTGCCCTACAATTCTAATGGGGGAGTACTGTCCGCCCGGGCAAGGAGAATAATGCTTTCTGTCTATCTGCTAGCTCTCCTCGCCCTTACCTTTTTCTGGCGGAGCATCCGACCATCCTTTGTTTTGATTGGCCGGAAGGAAGTCAGGTTCTGTCCAGTCGCTTTGTTTCTTTCCCATAGGCAAGCCCTTTATAATAGTAGGCCGGCCTAGCGATAATATAATAATAGGGGCCATCCGCACACGAGCTTTCTTTCTTTCTTGCCCAACTCACTTTCTTTCGGTAGCTCGAGTAACTAATCGCCTTCAGGGCTCCTACTCGGAATGATCCTGAACCTGCAGGGGGCGAGGACAGGCCAGGCAAGAAACATGAGTTGATTCCCCCAGCCTTCACCCCCGATTAGTTTACCCGGACAGCAGAGGGGAGGCAAGAAAGAGTAGCTGCGGAAGGATGGATGCCCATTGTTTCTATAGGCAACCAAAACGACTTCCCATAGAATTGCCCTTTTTTTAGACCTTAGGATTGTAGGGGAGCAAACAAAGTCCTAAAATTCTATGGGCCCCCTACAATAATATAGAAGGGGGGCCCCTACCCCCGCCCGGGGCCCGCATTTTATATAGTTGGAAGGGCAGATTATTGCCGGCCGGTGCATAGGAAGGCAAGCTGGACCGAGAGTTCTATAATGTCACTTTCTCCCGACCGTGGGTGAGATGGCAAGAGCTTTCTCTGAGAACCAAACAACAATAGTGCGGTGAGAGGCAAGCGATACGGACGGTAGCTCCTCGTGAAGGTAGGAAGGATGGATGGTTGGTTTAAAGGTGACCCGGCTTCATTGGATTGGCCTAACATTCTTTCTCAACCGGACAATAATAGAAAGTAGGGGCCCAACCCAACGGCACTAGTTGCCCTTCTTCCTCAAACTACAGATCGCGCCCCCCTCAGATTCAATTGTGGGAGGCCCCGGCTGCTAATATAGTTCTAGTAGGGGGCGAGAAAGGTGAGCTACTATCTATTCCATAGAGCTATAGAGACCCACTGAAACCACCCAACCCCGTTCTGAGTAAGGATGAGGGGTGGATGGCAGACCCCAGAACCCAACACCGAATAGAGTCCACCACCCTTGAACTCGAAAGCAAGATAGCAGGTTGGGTGGATGGAAGGGTGGATGGCTGGGGGTGGGATGCAGGTTCCATTGATCGTGGGTTGGGAACTTAAAGAGATATAGTTGTCCAACCCATTTGTTTGTTTGCATTCATGATCTGAGCCGGGCAATTATAGACGTATTAACTCGTTCGTCAATCTATCTCCTCGACTTCGATCCCAGTATCCTCCATATCTAACCCCATTGATTGGCCCGGGACGTACCTATTTTGTCTCAATGAGCCGGTCCCTGGCCTCGATCAACCAACTTACCTCCCAAACTCGACTCATAAGCTTCGACCCAACGAACTCAACTTGCTACATTCCTCCCACCCACCCCTACTATCCATAATTCCCCACCCTACCCCTGCAGGGATGGGTGGGATAGCCCTACTATTCGCCCGTTTTTATATAGTTCGGGGAATAGAACTGTTCTTTTTTGGGGGGGTGGGCATGTTACGTATAGAATCTGGGTGGGGGGGCCCCTACCCCCTACTATTAAAGGGGCCAGGGCCCTACTATTATAAGGGATTTCTAGCCGGTAGGTCTTCCGGGTGGGCATCTTTCGGCGGCGGCTTATAAAGGTGGATGAGAAGCGCTCCCCCGGTTGCCGGCTGTTCAACTGGCAACAACTTTTATTCATAGGGAAGGCGGGGGTCTCAATTATTGTTCGAATCCCCTATGATCCTAAGATCCAAATCGCGCCCTGGTGAGTATGATAAGAATAGAATAGTAGGGCCGGGCATTGAACCGACTGAACCTACAAGAGAGAGATACCTCTACGGCTAATCTCTCCTCATGAACACCCCAATGCCATGGCGCCTGCTAGAGGTTGCACTCTTTGATTCTATACGTAACATGCCCACGGCCTACTATTTTGAAGGGCCACCCACCCGGGCCCCTATTATTTGAAGGGCCTCCCACCCACCCCGCCTTTCTAATAATAGGGCATCAGCTTGTTAGAGTACGGGCTTTATTGATTGAAGCCTGCTAGAATAATGACGCTAGGGTGGGGGGCCTAAGTTGTTTCGCCCCTTCAAATAGTAGGGCCCCCCTACCCTATATTAGAAAGGGGAAAGGGGCCTTCCTATGAACACCCTGGAACAACTATAGATAGTAGTTCTTCCGGTCCTGACCTTCAAATCCCTTCCCTGGGCGGGGGTAGGGGGTAGGGCCCACCCTGCAGAACAATTCGCCCTCATGCACACCCTGTGCATTCACATGCAGGGTGGGTTGGGGATAAGAAGGGTTGGGCGGGAATTCTAGTTCTAAAGTTCCCGGCCCGGGCTGCTCGCCTTATAGAATTGTAGGGCTTCTTTCTCGTTGAATACATTACCAAGCTTAGGACTCCTCCCACTGCACCGGGATAATATAGTGCCGGCCACAGCCCAGCCGGGCGCCAACTATATCAAAAAGGGCCCTTTTTATATAGTTGGGGGCCTTTACAATAATCTGCCCTTTATATCATCGGCGGGCCTTTACCTTTATAATAGGGCGGGGTAGGGGTAGGGGTAGGGGTAGGGGTAGGGGGAGATACCTCCACTAGAATCTCTCCTCCTGAACACCCCCCCTTACCCCCGGCCTATTTGTAAGGGAAGGGATTAGCTTGCCCCGGCCCAACGAATAGTAGGGGCCTCCCACCCAACTATAGTTTAGTTGGGCCCCCCCTACAATTCTAGTTCTAGTTCTAGTTGTTCTAAAGGCGAGATTCTATACATAACATGGCCCCTACTATTCTATGGCAGGTGGGCCCCTGCATGCAGGCCTATTCTATGGGTAGGGCAATGATGAACTATAGTTTCCCGGCATGTTTTTATAGAATCGAGCCCTATTATTCTATTATTGGTGGGAGGCCCTACAGGGCGAATAGTAGGGCCCACCCAACCCTGGGCCCTCAAATTCTATGGGGTTCCAATCAAGCCCTACAATTCTATGGGACTGGGTGGGAACTTAGGAGGAGGCTATGGGGGGCGGATCCTTAGAATAGTAGGGCACTGATTAATAAAGAGGGTCTCGATCTATTTGCAATTTGAATTAGCAGGTTGGCTGATTAATGGCTGGCAGTGGGAGGGGAAACTAGGGCCTATTTTTTATTTAGGGCCCCGGCAGTAAGAGCCATAGAATTGATAGGGCCACCCACAATAATATTGGATAAATGGCTATTCTTCTCTTTTTTCGCCTATAGAATAGTAGGGCCCGGTGGCCCCTACTATTTAAAAGGGGGCATGTTACGTATAGAATCTTAGATGCCCTGCCCTAATTATAGAAAAAAGGGCCGGGGAAAAAAGGCTAGTTGAAACTTCAGATGCCAACTATAGATATCTTTTTTGGGCCCACCTCAACAACTATAGGTACCTCACCCTACGGGGCCTCCTTCAATATAATGGATGGATGGTAAGGCTTTATCTCCCTCCCATCCTACTCCTACCCCCCCTATTATTTAAAGGGCCCCGGTGTAGGACTCTACCTTTCTTTGCCGCGGGAACTATATAAAAAAGGGCCGGCCCGAATTGGGAGTTGTTCTTTCTTTGCCGCGGGAACTAAGGGCCGGCCCTTTTTTATATAGTTGAAGGGACTTTAGGAAGGAAGCCCCAGGCCCAGGCAATATCTATTTGTTGGGCTCCCCTACTATTCTAAAGGGGCAAGGAAGGGAGTGAAGTTCTTGTCCCTTCCAGTTCTAGTTTATGCTTCTCCACATCCATATGCGGGCGGAGCTATCGGCACCACTACCAGCAGCATTCGAGTGAGCATCCCAGCAGGCATCCCCCCCAGTTCCATTTCCTGATCGAAAGCAGCTTCCGGGTCGATAGCCAATAGCGGGATGAGGCAGAGGCATCAGAGGCAGATCCGGATCCCGTGCCATCAGAAGCAGAGGCAGTTTCGGGTACGGATCGATGGCGGGACCGCACATCCGACACGAGCACCCGTAGCAATGGCAGGGGTGGGAGCAGCAAGAGGAGCAGGGGTAGCTGGAGCAGTTCTCTTTTTTGGGCGGGCCCAGTTGAACAGAACCATGGTGGCTGGGAGAGCCACGGAGCGGCGGAGTGAGTGGCAGCCCCCCTACTATTTGAAGGGCCTCCCACCCGGGCCGAGATACTGGAGACCGGAGCAGCAAGCAGCTGGAGCAGTCCCGCCTACTATTCTAAAGGGGCAGAGCAGTTGTGGATCTGTCGATTCAGTCAAAGTTGGCCCGGGAGATCCAGTCAATTCTGTTGCTTATGAGTTCGATACAGCCCTACTATCTATAAGGGCCCCTACCCCCGCCCGGGGCCAGGGCGAGAGATGCTTATGTTCATTCTGTTGACCGGGCCCTTTTCACCACTATCGCGGCACCGGAGCGAGCAGCATCACCGGAGACGGAGACGACGGAGAAAGCCAGGACAGCAGAAGTGACGGGCCCTACTATTCTATGGCCCAGGTTAAGATCCGGATCGAGACCTCTGCACCGTGATCGTGATGAAGAGTCAGATGTTCCGGCCGCCGGATCCATCCATATTCATATCCATATATAGGTAACAGGGATCGAGATCCGGAAGCGGAGACATAGGTGGAGACATCGGAATGAGAAGCAAGGGTGTTCTCCAGCTCCGGATCGAGATCGAGAAGCAGATCCGGTTGTTGCGGATCGGGATGCAGTTCCATATCCAGGTACAGAGTGGGCCCTACTATTCTAAAGGGACCGAGTTTCGTATCCATGAGATCCGGCACCACTATGTATGTAGTAGTGGAGCCGCCTTTAGATAGTAGGGGGAAGCTGGGATGGTAGAAAGGTGGGGGGAGCCGATGCGAAGCCGGTTCGAGCAGATCCAGATGCAGATTCTCTGGGTGCAGATCGAAGAAAGTCAGAATCGGCCCCCGACTCAGTTGACTGGGTCTCGGGGCCATCACCTCGCCCAGGATCCCTTCCGGTTCCAGGTGTCGATACCCAGTTCCCATTCGCGAGTCACCACCTCGTCCGGCTTCTTTACCATCCCAGTGAGGATGCCTCATTCAGGCATGAGCCCCTCTGCATCATCCTATTTCTCCCACCCGGAGCCCTCCCACCCGGATGATAGTCGGTTCGAGCCCACCTCCACATTTGCAGATGTCCCCACTCCGCCGAATGCTCCAGTATCTGCACGTGTTCCTGCGGAGGACACTCCGTTCCCATTCAATGCGTTCCAGGGGGACAATCCATGTTCGTTCCGAGCTGTTCCAGCATCTCCAATTGACAAACCTTCCGATTAGAAGAGCGCAGTGCCTATTTTTTATTTAGGGGCCGCAAACCGAATGAATGATCCATCTGGTCCCTCCTTATCTCCCCCGCTAGCCCCTATTGTATCTCCTGCCTCTCCGCCCCCCCCAACTATATAAAAAAGGGCCGGAAAGAGTTTAGTGGTTAGATAGCCCGCCCTCAATTATATAGAGGTTGGGGTTGGGAGGGAGAATATAGTTCGGAGGTGGCCCTACTATTCTAAGGGCGCCCTTTTTTATATAGTAGCAATAGACGACTAGCTGCCCCTTTCAATATAGGGCAGGGTGGGAATAAGAAGTTGATCGAGTGTGGTCGAGTTGGCCTTTGAGATAGTAGTGGTGAAGGAATAGCTTGAACTGATCGCGGGGCGTGGAAGATGGGGAATGATTGGATTGATCACCCACCCCCCCCTTTATAATAGCCGGGCCCCCCTGGCCCCCTACTATTCTAAGGGGCCTCGGGTGGGAGGCAGGGGTGGGTGGGAGGATAGCCGGATAACCCCCCACCCATCCCCTTTAGAATAGTAGGGCCTGGCCCCTTTAATAGTAGGGGGTAGGGGCCCTCCCACTGCACCGGGAATTGTCACGTTGTGGCCCTTTTTTGATAGAATTCGAAGATGCGGAATAATTTGAAGATGGATCACCCTCCCAATAGATAGTCGTACCCTTCCCGCCAATCCCGTTCAATCGATTAGCCTTATAGATAGTAGGCTCTCTCCCCACCACCTCTCATCTCGCCGATTCTATCCCTCGCTATCCCTCATCAGCCGATCCAGCAACAGTTGATCAGCTATCCGTTGATCCATCCCCTCATGCCGGAATAGTATCTGAGTCCCCTCACGCTCTATCCCCCGACTAGCCCTCATCGACTGCCTGTCCCGCCGCCCTTGCCGAATAGTAGGGCCCATAGAATAGTAGGGGCCCGGTTGGTTCTTCAGAGATTTTCAAGAGCCCCTCTCCTTGAAGAACTCTCCCTAACGACGAGTCCACCGGGAAGAATAAAACGAACAAACAACATAACTCGTTGAGGAGCCGGTTTGAACCGAGCAAATAACGTGCACAAAAATGGATCTTGACTCAAATGTCCCCCATATATCTTTACATATTCCTCTGCTTCCCCATCAATCGGAGCGAATAAAGCCCAACCTACCTACCTCCAATTTGCTTCAATGCTTTCCAACATTCTATCCCTCGATACGATAGCTTGCCCGTAGGGGTGTGTGACTCGATACGATGAGGAAAATTGTGTGTGAGCGATCCCGACTATTTGACTATCCTCACCGAAGGAAGCAGCGTCCACTTTGCCATTCTCGGGCGGATAACCCAACAGCGAAACGATGTCAGACAGCGTACGTCCCATTATCAAACCGGTTCCAACTCACTATGTGTGTGGAAACATAAACATAGGGGTGCTCCGCTTGCCTTTATAATAAGGGCCGTCATTACGCGGTAGCCAGATGATAGATGCGATAGTGATTGCCGAATCTCACTCAACAGCTAACGCTCGTGATCACCGAACAACCTCTCTTTCCGCTCACACTATTGTCTTCCGTAAGAACCCTAAACCGATATCGATATAGACTGTGACCCGGGTGCCCCTACTATTGAAAGGCAAACCGGCCGGCTTAAGTGCCTTGGGCCATTGGGAACCTAAAGGCCCTTCGTTGTTGGAATTATTTCCGGATGGCGGCCTATAGATAAGTAGGGGGCTCTCTGGATCTAAGGACTTCTGCCATTGGGTCCACCGCTGGTTGACGCGTATATAAGACGAGTGAGCGCAAGCGGACCATCGAACGTATATAAGACAAGTGAGCGCGGCCCTCGACCAAGAAATAGGCGCTACCGGTCGAGTCTCCATTTCCTTCCAGTCGAGTGCTCTCCTCCCCCTCTCTCTTTGGTCGAGCGTCTAAAGACCCTCTGGTCGAGTGTGGGCAACCCTCTTCCGTTATAAATAAGGTCGAGTACGAATTATCTACGTAATACCATACATGTATGCATGCATGCATACCTGGTAACAAGATGGGATGGTCGATATACTACAGCCTACTATCCGGTCGAGCGCCAGAATAGAATAGGGCCCTCTCCCTCGCCCGCTTTAGAATTAAAAGTCTCGGTCCTAAAGGTCCTCTCCTCTCCGCTCACCCTTTTCAAAGTCGAGTCCTGTAGTCGGCCTATAGATAGTAAGGGGCGCATAAATGTGGGAAGTGGTAGTCACCGATAGATCCTCGATCGTGTGTGTACCATCTTATTTATCACTGAGAATGGGGGAGGGCGTGTGTAGTTAAGATCCCTGTCCTGAAGTTCGACCGGGAAGATTCCCAGCTGCTCATGTGAGGCGGCTCCCAGAGAGAGGGGTGGTCCAGATCTGAGCGGTTCTCCCTTTCCAAAATACGTGTGAGGGCGCCCTTTATTCTATTATTGCATTCTGATTCTTCCCTTTCGTTCTTTCCTCAAATGCGGGGGCTTCTTTCTCTTTTTTTCCCGCTAGAGATGTCCCCTTCCCCTCCACGTTGACCTGATATGATCACTCGATACTGCATACGCGACCTATTAATCGATACTGAAAACGATCATCGCTGTATTATGGGGAATTAAACGAGCATGAGAGGGGAATGCGGAGCAGCAAATTGACCAGTAGGCGGGAGCATCATGCTCGCCCATAGAATAGTAGGGGCGTCCGTCCTTGCCCGGTGCGGCCCTCTTTTTTATTATTCAATAAATTCCTTTATCTCTCTTTGGTCGAGCAAGCGGTTCGTCCCCTCAAAGCCCTTGCCCAATGTGGCCCCTCCCTTTCAATAGTAGGGGGATTATTCGGCTTCGCTCCTTCGGCCAACCAAAAAGGCTTTAATGTCTCGTGTGTTGCCCAATTGAGGAGTAGGGTCTGCTGGTTCTATGAATAACAAAACGATGAGAAAAATAGATAGATAGATCCCACCCAGCATACCACCCAATAGATAGATACACTGTGACAAGGATGGATACACTGTAGCAGATATGTCGGAAAAATAGATCCCACCCGGGTCCTCCCATCCCATTATGGTCGAGTGAGAGCACTCAATGGGCCAGATTGACCCAAAGCGGTTTATCGGTCTGTCATGGCGATACAACTTTGTTCTAGAACCCCTAGTATACTTGATAAATGGGTAAATAGGTCCCCCTCATTCCACTTTATTCCGCCTTATCATTTTTCAGGTGCTTTCCCTCTTTCGTTGAGCGAAGCGTTCCGAATGTGATGAATCGAATCAAGATAAGAATGGAAAGCCCTACTATTCTAAGGCGGGGGCTCCCCCCTCAACTCTTAATTGGCAGCAATAGACCCGTTCTTAGGCAACATGCCACCACCCCATTTTTCGATCTTTGTCCCCGGGAATTTATTCACTGTGGGCCTGGCACATTTTAATGGCACACATCGAGGTTTTTCTGCAGGAGTCGTGTAAGTATCATGGGATATCCCACATGATTCATGGGAATGGTCCTTTGATGATTAGAGACCTTGTTTGATAGCACATAAATAACCTATGGAAACTACGATTGACTTAGTTGTATGCGTTATATGCTAATTTGCGATGTTTCAGCACAACTATGCTCACTCAAACGTGACAGAGGAGCGAAATTAGGGTGATAATAGCGATGTGTGAGGTTAGGAGCATCTCGTATAGTTGCCCTTTTTTATATAGTTCATCACGACCAACCTGTTTCCCAAGAGCCGCAGCAATTATATAAAAAAGGGCCTTTCTGAGAAACGCTGCTTTTTGATGATAACATCCGGAACTCTAGTTGGTGAGTCTCATTGCTAGATATGACATGGATGTGATAAAATGGAGTGGGCCCTTATAATAGTAGGGCCAAAGGGATCATGAAGTGGTAAAGAATGGAGTGGGCATTCATGTGAGTCAGTCTTATTACGTGATAACCATGTCCCGACCGGATCTAAGAGAGAAGTATGATGGAAGTGGTCGGATCGTCTCTAGTGTCTCATCGTATCGAGTGGTGAAGAACAATATCTGAGGCCTTTCAATTGTTGGCAAATTTCATATATTCTATACGGGGCCCTTAGAATAGTTGGGAAGCAGGGTGTGCTTGAGGGAACTATAGTTGCCCTACAACTTATTAGTTGGGGGGGCCCCTACTATTCTATGGCCCTACTATTCGCCCTTTCTAATCTCCCCCCACCCATGTTACGTATAGAATCTGCCTTTAGAACCATTATAGGCCGGCGGATAATGCTTCAAATGGGTGTGGGTATCAGATTGGTCCGGTTAATCCATCCAGTTATCACAGCAACTATATAAAAAAGGGCGCCCTTAGAATAGTAGGGGCCTCCACCATAGAATAGTAGGGGCCCACCCTGCATGAGAACCCTTCCCCATAAAACTAGTAGTGCCGGTTAGGGGAATGGGTTGCAGATAGAACCAAAAAGGCATTGCCCTTTTTTCTATAGTTGGGCGGCAGGGATGCAAACACAAAGGTTTAGGGCTTCCTGGCACCACATACGCTTCGTGGCACCCCAGTTATATAGGTAGGGGTCCCTGCCTGCAGGGTGGGGGGGGCGGGTGGTAATAAGGTATTTATGTAACCCCCCTCAAATAGATTATTGTCTGGCTGGCTCCTATGACTGTTCAAGTGACCCCCCGGCCTGCATGTGAACAGGGGAATAATAGAATGACGCCGGGGCGGCTACGAACAAGTGAAAGGGGGCCCACCGCCCATTCCCCCCTTCCCACACCACTACTAGAGGGCGGGCCTCTGCAGTCAGTCAAATAGCTTGATCCGACTACACCCAGCCATGTCTCCCCGACTGGGTACATATGGCTCACCTTCTTGCGCATTTCAAACGGGGAGCCGTTAATGGATAGATTCGGTGAACCGGCTGCGTAGGACTGACCGTAGGGAGAGCGAAGCGAACCCGGAGGGAGGGACGGAGCATAGGTACCGAAGCATCCATTAACGGGGGAACCCGACAAGGCCCCGCCCCGGCCCCTTTACAATATAGGGGCCGCTGCTGAACTGGATCTTTCTATTCGGGTAGGGCCTGGAGTCGGATCAACGCCCGTCGAACTCCTCCGCTCTCGCCGCCCCGCCCCTTTCAAATAGTAGGGCCGTGAAGGGTCGACGCAGAGAGATCGATATCGGTCCGGGTTCGCGATCTCAGATTGGTCGCTCGACGAAGTGGGCCGCTGGTCGAAGACCCTATAATAATGGACGGGTGAGACCGGACTCCTGGAAGGCGGGCTGATTCGTGAAGATGAGGTCATCAGCCCCACCGCCTTCGGTTGAACTGCTCGGCGGGGCGTCCGAGCACGCTCAACGAAACACCGACCGCCCATAGAATTTTGGGGGATCGGCGCCCGGCCGGTGAGATATTTCGGATGCATGAACCAAGCTCCGTTGCGGACGACTCCCCCGGCCGCCCGCCGGATCGGCATCGCACCCCTGCTGCCTAATGATAGACGGGATGCCCTACCCGTTGTTGGTGATCGATCCGGAATGATTCTATACGTAACATGCCTTTCTATAAAGAACATGCCAACAGCTCTCATCATCATATATACGTAACATGCCAACAGCTATCATCATCTATACGTAACATGCCCCCGGCGAGCAGTCCATAAAATGGTTTAAGGCGAGCAGTCCACACTAAGTGAGTAGGTAGAATACGCATTTTGAAGCACCAAGTAGAAACAGCATTAGGGCCAACTGCAAAGATAACTAATTGATTGCCCCCTTTCCTTCCTTTTTATGATAAGCCCTATATTAGAAAGGGGGCCGCCCGCCCTTTAGAATAGTAGGGGCCCCATAGAATAGTAGGGCCCTTTCAATAATAGGGCCTCATATTGACTAGCTTTCTTTCTGCGGAGATCCTGGATTCGATCAATTAGAAGTGGCAACAGAGAGCCGCCCCTATATAAAAAAGGGCCAACAGCGTCCAGATAAACTGCGGAGCATATTCTTAGTTGACATCATCTCGTTTATTCCAGGTCAGGGCAAATAAAATAGCCCGGGTTATGCCCTTTTTTATATAGTTGGGTCTAGCTCAGGCCTTCTGGGGGCCCCCATTCACGAAGGCAGAGCAAGATTCTGGTAGTGATGAAAAGGAATCGATCCGGCCCCAACTATATAGAAATTGGGCTAATCTACAACTAGAGTTCCCAATTCTAGATCCCACCCCCCTACCATTCTATAGGCCCCCCTACCCCCCCAATAATAAGTTCAAAGGGCTAGCGGGCTGGAACTAGAGGGCACCTCCAACGTTTCGGGCACCCGCGATTCTATACGCAACATGCCAACCGGGTGGGTGGGAGTTATAGCTAGACTAGAAAAGCCAGATTCTCTACTATCCATGTCAACGCCCCTGGCGCCCCAATATAGTATAAGGGCCTCCGGCCCCTACTATTCTATGGCCCCTACTATTATAAGGGCCCTGCTTCATGGCAGGCAAACTTTGGCTAGTCAATTTGAAAGAATTATCTGCCGGGGCAGCCGCTGTTCCCCAACCTTTATAATAAGGGCTGCGCCCTACTATTCGGCAAGGGCCCTACCCCCGCCCGGGGCAAGGGGGATAACCTTTAGAATAGTTATCTACCGACTAGAATTCCTAGTTACCGGCATCAACTATAATGGAGAAGGGCCTCAAATTTGATAGGGACCCATAGAATAGTAGGGTCTATTCTCAAAGATCCGACTTCCTTTCAAGTGGGCATGTTACGGCCCTACCCCTACTATTGTTGGATAAGAAGTTGAGAGTTACTTTCTAGTAGGGCCCTCACCTTCCCTTTAGAATAGTAGGGCATTCAGCCCTTTTTTATATAGTTGCCCTTAGAATAGTAGGGCCTCCAGAACACCCCGGTTGCTAGTTTAGTTCTAATCTACCTCACCTATCATTTCCTATCTCCGGGTGGCCGGGCAACTACAATAATGGAAAAGAGGGGCCCCCCCACCCAATAATAGTTTGGAAAAGAGGGGATCTTTAATGTAGGTGCTGCTCGAATTAAAATAAACTCCCCCACCTTGCCCTCACTGCCCCTACCCCCGCCCGGGGGCAAGGGCCCGCCCTTACAACTAATTGGGCTTGCCCTCACTGCCCCTACCCCCTACTATTAAAGGGGGCAAGGGCCCGCCCTTACAACTAATTGGGCTTGCCGAATAGTAGGGCATAATTTGAGGGGGGTAAGGGCCCATAGAATAGTAGGGGCCCACCCACCCCAATCTGACTGGTATGCCAAGATATAGATATACTGGATTCTGTCTTCTGTATTAAGTATGGTGAGGACCACCCCGACAGATAGATATATAGGCCGCCCTATAGAATATATGGGGCTGTATGGTGAGTGCCGGGAGTCAGGATTCTGGCCCATATATATATAGTAGGGTCTGGTGAGTGAGATAGGGTGTCGATCAAGCCATATGGATATATAGGCAGTGCCATCGCCCTACTATTCTAATGGGTGCCAACCTAGATATATTGTAGTCGATGGGTCGAGTGCCATCGGAACTATTGGCAAGATAGGGTGTCGATCAAGTGTCTCAGTGCCATCGGTATCCCCAGATAGATATATAGGCTCCATCTGTCACGAGCCTATAGAGAGATCTGGGTGGTAGATTTCTTTTCTCCATCTGCCCTACTATCTAAAGGGCCCTACCATTCTATAGGGAGTGGCGAATAGTCTTCGCTTCGGTCGGGAATGCCATATAGGTATATAGGGAAGAAGTGCTTGTCTTCGGGAGGGAGCCAGATGGGGAGAGTGCCCAATCTGGTATGCCATGCTGTATTCTGTCTCCCAATCTGATCTAATATTCTCCGCGTCATGACAAGATCCCAAGCGCCGGTCGGACCCCCTACGTGTGTGGGCCCCTCCGGGAGGTAGATTAATTGTGGGGGGTTACATTGCCTCCCACCCACCAACATTAGCCACCCGGCTGCTTTATTCTGATCTATCTCCCAATCTGATCTGCAGGGATGGGTGGGACTTTAGTTGGCTGGTATGCTGGATTCTGTATGCTATGCTGTGGACATCTATTCCGTCTGGTTAGATTGGGAAGTGGTAAAACCCATATCCAGAGAGAGGGGATTGGGAAGTGGTGCTCTAGCTCTAGATTGGGAAGTGGTTGGATAGATCTTCGATAAATCATGTTACGTATATAGTTCTAGTAGGAACCTCCCTCCACACTTTTCATAGATAGATAGGGGAGGACTACCAATCTGAGGAGCCCCTTTAGAAAATAGTAGGGCCTCACACCCCTATCTAGAGAATAGAGGGGCATTAGCCCATAAAAGCGGGCGAATACCAATCTTTAGTATTCTGTATACCAGTTGTTAGAACAGTCGCCCTACCATTCTATAGCCCCTATAGAATGGTAGGGGTCGAAGGGCCAAAAGAACTCTAGAGGAAACGAAGGCGGTCGCCCTATCCCATCTGCTGTATGGAGAGGACCAAACCGGCTGTTCATCTGGGCCACCCCGTAGTCCATCCGGTGAGTGCCTATATGGATAGATAGATAGGGATGCTGTATTCTGAGATAGGGCCCGCCCGACTGACTTCAGAAGATAGGGGAGACTCATATGGGGTAGGGTCACTGTGGAAGATAGATGTAGCCATCGATGGAGAGTGGCTGAATTCTGTCTGGTGAGTGTGGCTATGCTGTATTCTGTCCAGCTGCACCCAGATCTAACCCCAATCTCTCCAGCCGCCTACAATTCTATGGGCCCCTACAATTCTATGGCCCTACTCTTCTAAAGGCGCCCAATCCCATAGTTCTCCCCAGATAGATATATAGGCTCCATCTGTCACGAGCCTATATATCTATCTGGGTGGCCCTACTATTCTATGGCTCTTTTCAATCTGTCACGAGGAGATGAATGCCTATATAGATAGATGGGGTCAGTGCCCAGTCAGTAGAGTAACTTGTATTCGCCAACAGACCGCCTTTAGAATAGTAGGGGGCCCCATAGAATTGTAGGGGTGCTACTGAAGCTACCTATACCTTTGCATCATACATTCGCTCATCTGCTAGCCCCTCCCCTCTTTTCTGAACCATCTTTCTCTGACCCGGAGCGACCGCCATTTGTTTTCGGGCGGAGGTTCTGGTTGATTCAGTCTCCTACCCCTTCCCTATTTGGTTGTTCGCTCGGTTACCTCCATAGATAGCTAGGTGCTCTGTCTGTCATAAACATAAATGTAATGTGGGATGGCTTTAATAGTCTTGTTTAGGTTCTCAGATGCAATGATGATATTAAAGAGGTAGCCTCGCCCCTATAAGTCAATGGGTAGCGGGACGCACGGCCTAAGTCTGTTTCAATGGATGGTAGCCTCCTATGTGCTTAGGTAAAGATGGGTACGGGTCCGTGTCTCTGCTATGGGGGGCCCCTACAATTCTATGGTAGCGGGGTGGGAACTTAGGAGGACATGCCGGGGTTGCCCCCCACCCACCCCTGCAGGGTGGGAGTAAGATAGTGGCGGGTGCCCAACCTTCTATAGTTGGGGCGGTTGGTAGGATTCTCTCGATATTGAGCTGGGCCTGAGCGGAGTTCCTGCATTCTTTGATCCCTGGGGTTCATCTGCCTGCAGGGTGCCCCTCTCTGGGTTTGGTTCCGTGCTTTCTGGATAGGTGTAAGGCTGGCTCCTAAGGGGGCTCACCCTTTCCATTACAGCCACAAGACACCGGCCCCCTACCCCTACTAACTATTTTAAGGGGGGGCCCGACTATTATATTATTGTTCCGATGATGTTGCCCCTTTCAATAGTAGGGAGGGCATTCCGGCAGCTTAAACCTAAAGCTTAACCCTTGCCCAATGGTGTATGGCATCAACCTCAGGGAGCGGCTATCCTTTGACCGAGAGAATACAGGGGAAGCCTATAGAATAGAACCCTTACACGTCGGCCCTTAACCAGTAGATACAGGGGTGATGCTGAGCCCTAAGGATGGATAGGGCCAAATGCAAACACAGCAGGATGTAGTTCCTAATGGTTAATGGCATGAGGCGGTTCGACGGCTTGGAGTAGACAATGACCTTTGCCCTTTTTTATATAGTTGGGGGCCACGAACTTTCCAAGCTCCCCCACTATTCTAAGGGGCCCCTGCGCTAGTCAAGCTTCTTGTTCAGCGTCCGCCCTACTATTCTACAGGCACCCCTTGCCCTTGCCCTTGCCCTTGCCCTTGCCCTTGCCCTTGCCCTTGCCCTTGCCCTTGCCCTTGCCCTTGCCCTTGCCCTTGCCCTTGCCCTTGCCCTTGCCCTTGCCCTTGCCCTTGCCCTTGTTATACTAGGCTAGGCTAGGCTAGGCTAGGCTAGGCTAGGCTAGGCTAGGCTAGGCTAGGCTAGGCTAGGCTAGGCTAGGCTAGGCCTAGGCTAGGCTAGGCCTAGGCTAGGCATGCGGTTATTACAGTGTGCATGCACAACTGGTCGCCCATTTATTCTATATAGGGAAAGGTCCAGTGCCCTATATTATATGCGGGGGGCCCCTACTATTCTATGGCCCCCTACCCCCGCCCCCCTACCCTACCCTATATTTGAAGGGGAAGGGGAAGGGCCTCATCGGCGGCCCCTTCTATATTAGCCCTACTATTATAAGGGGGCCCTGGACAACTGCTCGAATGAAAGCCCCCGTAGGGGAAGCAGTTTTGAAGGTGGGGATTTTGGCCCGCCGTTATTTCTTTATGAATGTGAACTTCTGTAAGTTCCCTTTAGAATAGTAGGGCCTTCCCAACCTCCCTTTAGAATAGTAGGGGTGGGAGGGAATCATAGTTCCGGCAACAATCGGAATGGGAGAGAAGGTGGCAACAGCCAGAACGAGAGCGGAGGCCCTTTAGAATAGTAGGGGGCCCCCCGGCTATTATAAAGGGCCCCCCCCTTTAAGATTATTGGCTAAGGGCCCCCCTACTATTAGAAAGGCTATTGTTCGAGTCCCCTACTATTCTAAAGGGCCCTACCTAACTGTAGAAAGCTATAGTAGGGAGGGGCCGCCCCTTGAGAATAGTAGGGCCCTCTGCACCGGAACGGCCCCTATCCATAGTAGGGAATAATCTAAAAGGGGGGGGAATGAGAATTATAGGCTCATCCCACCCAACTAGAATCTCCTCCCACCCCTGGGGCCCTATTAACTATTCTAGGGGGAGGGGGAGGGGGAGGCGGTCGAGCCCTACTATGGATAGGGCGCCCTCTCCCGTTGGTCGGGGTAGGGCATTTATCGATCGAGACCTATCCTCTTTATTAACGTTACATGATGGGATGTTTTCAGCCCCAGTTTGCCCCCTATATTATAAAGGGCGGGCATAGGGCATAGTATGTTTGTTTGGGCATAGACTCCCCACGATGAACCGGGGCTATAGTGGAGTTTTACCTGCATGGATGCTTTGAATAGGAATAAAGAGTTTGATCCTTACCACGAGTACCCATACCCACACCCCCCATCATAGAAGTATAGGTGCATCGTGAGGTCTGCTCTCCCATCGTTAGAAATAAGCATTGTGGTGAGGTCGGGCCCCTTCGCGAATAGTAGGGCCCCTTTATAATAGTAGGGGCGGGGCGGGAGATAGAGAATGGCTTTCTGCCCTATATTAGAAAGGGGAGCAGAGTGCAGTTTCATCAGTATGCTCAGGAATTCATTTAAGCGCGTCAGTAGAGTAAGATAGATAGGCAGACCACCCACATGATGCCAAATTAGCCAGACGTGTGTGACCGCCCTACTATTCTATGGGGCAAAGCAGGCGGGGTCCTTGCCGAATAGTAGGGCCCATTGGTTTGATGACCCATTCATTGGTCTTACCAGCCCATTGAGTAATCCCATTCATTGGTGTCCGATTTGATACCCGCATCAGCAGTTTTATCAGTGAGCATAGTTCGAGCAAGGCCCGGTTATATAAATGGGGCCAGATAGTTCATATGATAGTAAAGGTTCACCATCGTTCAAGATCGTTCAAGCGTCCCAGTAGGCGACGCCCCTAGCGACGCCCTTTCAATAGTAGGGGCGACTAACGAGATAGCGACCCCTACTCTAAGTTTGGCAAGCGGCCCCTACAATTATATGGGAGATAGCCCTTTTTTATATAATTGGGGCCCGAATGATCATAGGGGCCTTCTCGCTATGATCAAGTGGGCCTGATCGATTGCCCTACTATTCTCAAGGGGCGGCCCCTTTTAGATTAGTTCGGGGGTTAGCTGTTATTTGGATTTCTACTCAGGCGCACGGCCCTATAGATAGTAGGGCCCTTTCAATAATAGGGGAGGTGGGTAGGTGGGAATCATCAAGCGGCAGAAGGCCCCTTTAGAATAGTAGGGCTGAAATCCTTCTCTCTTCTCGGCGGCCTATCCACCCCGCCCCGGCGCGGTTCCCCCCCACCCTACCCCGGGGGGCCCTACTATAACTAAACTCTAGTGGGGTCTGCACTATCTAATAGCTAATAGCTTATAATTAGTTGTTGTTGGTGCAGTGCCTTAGAATAGTAGGGCCAGACTGACTATATACGTAACATGAGCCCTACTATAACTACTATAGTAGCGGGAACTATCGAGCAACAATAGAAAAAAAGGGCCCACCCGTTGTATCACGTATAGAATGGTGTGGCCCTACTATTCTATGGCCCCCGGGCCGGGTGGGCGGGCCCCGGCTTTGTTGGGGCCGTTGGTGGGTGAACAGGGTGGGAGGGCCCCTACTATTCGGCTGGGGATTCTGCCCGGGGCAGCACGAGTAGTGAAAGATGCAGATCCCTATATCGTCTATTGTATAGAAGAACCAAAAGCAGCAGTTCGAGATCGAGATCTAGTAGCAGAGGTAGCAGCACCGGACTTTGCACTTGGCGAACTCCCATAGTAAAGGTTGTTTGCAGCAGCACTATTGATCGAATCGAGTTGCCTATAGATAGTAAGGGTTCCAGCAGCTTCCCCCCCCAGTTCCAGTTGTGCCCGTTCAACCAGTTGTTTACCTAATTGACCAAGACCCCGTTTGTTTCGATCTGGTTACGGGCCCGGAGCAGTTTTATTCCCACCCCCCTGGGCAATAGAATAGAGGGCTCAGCATCTCTTCCATTTTAGCGGGCCGGCACATTTCGAGTAGCAGAGCCCTAATCCTATTGCCGGGCCCCCTACTATTCTAATGGGCCGGGAGGGAATCTTAGGCCCCTCTTTTATATTATTGTGGGTGGGGGGCCCCCTACTATTCTAAGGCCTATATCGGGTGGGAGGGAATCATAGTTGGGTGGGTGGGGGGCAACTTCCTCTATCCTCCCACTGCACCGGGAACCCGCCTGATTCCCTCCCACTGCCATGTTTCAGCCCCTATATTATATGCGGGGCCCTTGCCGAATAGTAGGGGCAATAGGATTAGATGCCGCCCTACTATTCTAAAGGCCGCCTCCCACCCGGCCCATAGCCCTACTATTCGCGAGGGGCCGGGGAACTATATAAAAAAGGGCAAAAGTGCTGCTCTAAGATCTCTACCAGGCGCCCCCATAGCCCTACTATTCGCGTGCATGGGTAGAGGCAGCACAAAAGTGCTGATCAGCAGCAGGGCCCCCTACCATTCTAAAGGGTAGGGCATGTTACGTATATAATATGGCAACTATATCTTCTTGGGGGCCCCTCCCACCCAACCCGCCTAAAGAAACTACAGGGCGGGCCCCCCCATCATTATATTGTGGGCATGTTACGTATAGAATGCCGGGAGCCCCCGATAAAGAATAGGCCGGGGCCCTATCCTACCCCACCCTAGCCCCCTACCCCTACCTATCCTACCCCTACCCCTACCGCCCAAGAGACAGCGGGCACGAACGGCATTTCTGCATAACCAGTGAGCGACAGCGAACTCACTAGCCACCCGACTGCTGCCGGCTTCCCCTGCATGCATGCGGGGCCGGCCGGGGTTCCAGAAAAGAGTCCCTACGGCGCTGGGGGCAGCAGAGTGGACTGGTTGAAAGCTGCGCTGGGGGAGAGTGGCCGAGTGGTTTAAAGCGACAGACTGTAAATCTGTTGGAGGTTTTCTACGTAGGTCCGAATCCCGCCTCTCCCATACCCATAGATGTGTGTGTGTTCCAATGATGCCCCCCCCCCTATTCCATAGTTCCCCCCGGCTAGATAGTAGGGCCTATGCGTAACCCCCAACTACCCATCCCCGCCCTACTATTCTAAAGGGGCCCCCCTCCCTGGTATGCATGCAGAGATCGATATGCAGCACCTTTTGTTATGCCCCTTTAGAATAGTAGGGATCTCGCCTATAGATAGTAAGGGCTGCCTTAGGGCGATCTCGCCTATAGATAGTAAGGGCTGCCTTAGGGCGATCTCGCCTATAGATAGTAAGGGCTGCCTTAGGGCGATCTCGCCTATAGATAGTAAGGGCTGCAGGCTCAGCGTAGTAGTTGCTGCCTCTGAAGGATCCACTCCTAGCCGGCACGATCTCCCTCCATTAGCCGAGCGTTTAAGGGATAGAAAAGCTCTCATTCCTTCCGCTGCATCCTACCGCTTCCCGCGCCCCCGCATCGATTGGTCGCCATAGAATAGTAGGGGCCCACGCCTTCCACCCTGCCAACCTTCCCCTTCCGGCCGCATATATAAAAAAGGGGGCGGGGCGGATCCATGCAGAAAAATCCGAAAAGGTAGCCCGGGCGGGAACTATACCACCCAGCGGGGCAACTCTGCATCGAGTCCCCCCCGCCCCCGTTGAATAGTAGGGAGAGGCGTCAACTTTCCCCTATTATTCTATGGGCGGCCCGGGGCGAGTGGGGGGCGCTGGGAACCCTTACACGCCTATATTAGAAAGCCCTAAAATAGATTATTCGCATCGAGCTTCTCATTATCTACGGCACATAACAACCCGATTCCAACCAATTCTATAAATAAGAGCTGCGCTGCCGCCCTTCTATTATTGTTGAGCAACCATCGAAATGCCCTTTAGAATAGTAGGGCGCCCTACTATTCTAAGAGAGTTCTGAATGAACCGCAAGCAAGGCTACTAGAATTCCCCATGCCCCCGGCGGGCCCCCCCCCGGCTATTATAAAGGGCCTTCACGGCCCTACTATTTGAATGGGCAGGTGCCCCGGCTAGGGCCTATAGCCGAGTGGGCCGGCATAAACAGATTATGGCAGGTGCGTGCAGAGGAGATGCCCTATATTATATGCGGGGCCGGGGCCTGCATGCAGTTCATGTGGGAGGATATAGAGGAAGGCCCGGGGCCGGGCCATAGCCCCTTTCTAATAGTAGGGGGGCGGGGGGGGCAATCAGAACTACAGAAAGCCTACAGAAAGAAAAGGTAGGCCCCCTCGCCTATAGTTTCTTAGGGCTTCCCACTTATTGACCTACTGTCCCCAATTATGCCATTTTCACCAATATTTATATAGTTAGTTCTGACCGCTTCTAAGGGCATTCTATAGTTATGATATTCTCTAGTTGATGATATTATCATTGGAAGGAACTATGGTTATGATATTAATGATATTGGATTCTGATATTGGATTCTGGGGAATGGGTTGGCATAATTCTTTAGGCCGACGACATGAACGTAACTGGTATACTTTATTCACCAAGCACACGGCACTGTACCTACTATCCGAACAGTTCATTTGCATGCAGAGCCCTACTATCTATAGGCCTCGAAAAAACCCCTAGAAAGCTTTCTATGGCCATAGTTGTTGAGTGGATGGCTCCCAAGCACGTTGACTATTATTCCTGCCCCTATTATTGAAAGGGCCCTACTATTCTATGGGGCCCCTACTATTCTAAAGGGCCCATTCTCTTATTATAGTATAGAATTATATGATTATAGCCGATAGTAGGCTATATAATTCTATTATTATAGCGGCCAACCATTATAGCTATTCAAAGTATATGGATGAACCTAACTATTATGGTTCCCCATAGCCCCCTACTATTATAAAGGGGCCCTACCCCTACCCCTACCCCTACCCCTACCCCTACCCCGCCCTATTATAAAGGTAAAGGCCTTTAAAGGCCTTTAAAGGTAAAGGCCCCCCCTACTATTAAAGGGGCCCTTTTTATATAGCCCTCCCTACTATTCGGCAAGGGCTATTGTTCCTGGGGTAGATGAGTGACTATTCCGATGCAGAAGGTGGTGCCTGAGAATAGTAGGGCTCTGCCACATTGGGGTAAGTCGCCTTCCTATTCGGAACTGCTAATGTTCAAAGATGCCTCCAAACAAGCTTATCTCTTCAGCATTGGGCTAGCCCCCGGCTATTATAAAGGGCCCCACTAGCCCAAACTGCACATCAGGATAATTTATTAGACCAACTACTCTATTTTAAGGGGGGCGGGGGGCCGCAGCACCACCACCACTAATATAATAGTAGGCACCTCGTCGGTTGCTGGGAATCCCATGAATCCTTGGTCATGAAGGGGTGGTATCGTTGGGAGGGTTACAAGGCGCCCCGGGCCCTACTATTCGTTGGGGGGCGGAGCCAGGCGGATGAGTTCAGGGCCCCCTATATTATAAAGGCATCGAGAAAGTCTCACTACATTCATGCCAGTTACGCTACTTATACGAATTCCCTCCCGGAACTGCAACCAATTCTCGTCAATTAGAACGTAGGGCTCTGACGGAAGCTCCACCCTGCCCTTATTATAAAGGTTGGGGTGGGAGTTAGTAGCCAAGGGTGAGCGGTTGATCAAGTTCTCGCGCTGTTGAGAACCCACCGCCCCTTACCCCCCGGCAAATTATGCCCTACTATTCTAAGGGCGGGCCGGAACTATAGTTGGGTGGGAGGCTTCACGATTGCCCCTCTTATTAGATTCTTCAGGGTGGGCTAGAGCCCAATATAGTAAAGGGCCTCTGCATGCATAGAAGGAACCGCTATTTGGCGTACATTACATGGCGGGGTGGGACTATAGTTGCCAAACGAGATTCTATACTCCTCATGCAACCTCTAGCAGGCTGAAACATGGCAGTGGGGAATTATGGATAGTAGGGGTGGGTGGGCATGAGGAGTATAGAATCGACCCCCAATATAGTAAAGGGCCTCCCAGCCCCCTCTCTCTAAATAGGGGAGAGAGGGGGCCCTACTAACTATTCTCAATAGTAGGGCCCCACCCATGTTACGTATAGAATAGTGTGAGAGGGTTTATATTCGTTCCCCTACCCCCGGCCTATTGTGCCATTTCTATTCGTTCCCCTACCCCCGGCCTATTGTACCGGGGTGAGCAAGCATATTACGTATATAATATTTCACCCCCTCGGGCAAGCGGTTCCGGAGAACTGCAGTTCGAGATTGAGTAATCAATTTTGACTCCCAGCCCATAGCCCTATTATTCTAAGGGCCCTCCTTACGGCAGGGCCCATTTAGAATAGGGGTGAAGATGAGTGAGAACCTCACCTTCCGGCCCTTTTTTCTATAATTGGCAGATGAGGGCCTTCACCCCGGGCCCTGCCGATGATATAAAGGGGCTATAATTGGGGAGGGCCTTCACTCGTGAAGATGAGGGCCTTCACGAGTGAAGATGAGGGATAACCTTAGAATAGTAGGGCTGGATCCACGGCAACGGAGGTAGAGACAAAGCCAGCATCCCGGTAATAAGCATCCTGCTGAGTCATTAGTTTCTTCAGCACCAGCGCCCATAGTTGTTCACCTTGAAGCAGCACCGTTTTGATAGGGATTGAGTTTATTCGGTTGATTGATATCGATAACTAAAGCGCTTGTTCCTAGGGGTGATTAAGAGGCAGGGGATTGAGTTCCAGGAGCCCCTTTAGAATAGTAGGGCAAAGGTCAAGCTAGCACCTGTAGTTGACCTCGTTAATTGAGAACCAGAGCCCCTACGGGCGAGCCCTTTAATAGTAGGGGGCCGCGCAAATATAGTTTCTTAATAACCAGCATCCCCGGGCAGTTCCAACTTCCGAGAACTGGCGTCCCTGTTCTGGTATGTGATAGTGTTTCCCCTCATGAGGTGCCGACATCTGTTATAGTTCCTAGGAGTGATGTTCTAACATGTTCAATTGTTCTTAGAAGCCCCCTTATAGAATTTTAGGCTGCTAGTGTTCCAACAATTTATGTTCTGACATATGCTATGTTTCTAGAAGATTCTGTTCCGGCATTCGGATCTGTTCCGGGGTGTTCCAACATCGAATCGAATCCCATCCAATGGCATTGTTACCATATATGTAATGACGAAATATGATAGTGATCCAAGAAGTTATGTTCCCCCTATATTATAAAGGGGCCCTTCCTGTCCCAGCTTCTTTTCTAGCATCCCGAGCATCCGAGATAGCCAAGGCGCAGGTGGCCCTTTAGAATAGTAGGGCAACAAAGAAAGGAGCTTCGGTGGTAGCACATGAAATTCTATAGATATAGAAACAATAGGGCAAACACACATAGCATCGGACGGCCCCCTACAATTCTATGGGCAATTCTAGGCGGTCAGAGCAGATATAAGTCGGGGCCTATTATTGAAAGGGCACGGATGAACTCGAGGAAGTAACGAACCCGATGAAACACGGCTCAGCAGTACCCATCATATAGCCCAGGCACCCCACACCCCGATCACTGCACACCGGAGCCCACCTTGGGGTTTGTTTGGTGGGCCCAACACGCTTATGTACGCAACTGCCCGGGCGCAAACAATATGTTACCATCGACAGGACAGAACAGGGCGGGGCAGTGGGACAGACAGTGCAGAGCAGCGGGTAGGGCAAGAGAAGCGAGAATGAAAGCACTCCACCTAGCATCGGGTGGGAGGGAACTATAGGGCCCCGGGTTCCCAAGTATAGGCTCGGGTCCCCCCTACCATCAACGGGCAGTCGATTACGCCTACTATTCTAAAGGGGCAGCCAATAGATAGTAGGGGCCAGGCGCAGCTCGAGATTGATTTCCAAGCCCCGGGTAAAGGAATAATAGGCCGCACCTGTTGAATAAACGGGTTATCTATCAGTAGAAGCACCACTCGCAGCTGATGACCCCCCTCGGCGAATAGTAGGGCATCAAGAGAAAGAGCCCCATATCTATCTAGAGGGCCCCTACTATTCGCCCTTTTTTATATAGTTGGCGGGGGCCCTTTAGCCCTTTTTTATATAGGGGGGGGCAGGACCAGCAATTGAAACTGATTCGGTTGCCTTCGCGAATAGTAGGGCCCGCCTACCTCCCTCTTGAAGCTTTTCAAAGTACTTGATCCATCAGTTGACCCATGGCCTACTATTCTAAAGGGGCCAGCATCCATAGTAGCAGTTTCTATAGTTTCTTCAGATCCAGGGGCCCTATTATTGAAAGGGGCATAGACCGTTCCAGGTCCAGTTCTTGACCGAGTAGTTTCTATAGTCCCAGCGCCAGGGTGGGTTAGGGGATAGGCAATGTTGAATTGAGAAATCAATTATAGGGCATCCTTGCCAGTTTCATATCCTCCAGCGGAACTATAGAAACTGCGCTCTATCCATGAGTTGTGGATTCAGTAGACTAAGTGGTTGTAATGTTCCCCTTCACTTTGCTATAGAATAGTAGCCTACAGTGTTTGCCCTTTATAATATAGGGCTCCACGCCCAACTATATAGTAGAAGGGGGGGGGCGAAGCGTCTTTTTTGCCTTGCCCGGCACACGCCTTGGTACAGGAAGGGATCATGAATAGGTGAATCTCCGGCTATCTATCTTTTGCACGTGGTTGATCCAAGTCACCATTGGTAGGGATCGTAATTTGAATATTGATGCCTCTCAGTTATTCCTTGTTTCGCCTTACCTGTGTGAAAGTATGAGCATATGTTCTAACAAGTGGGGTGAAGGCATTCGGGCCCCAGAAGTTGAATTATGGCCCAGAAGTTGAATTATGGCCCCTACTATCTAAAGGGCTATTGTTCCTACATTTGGATATGTTCCTGGGCTCCAACGTATGCATATGTTTATAGGAGCGAGATTCCGGCAATACCTTATGAAAATAGAGGCGTAGTTCTGGGACATGCACTTGTAACTTACCCGAAAGCAGTGAGCGAAAGGGATAATCTAGGAGTGATGTTCCGTCATTAGCGTTCCTGGAACAACTATTCCAACATTGGATGTGTTCCAAGATGTTCGGGAGATAGGGAATAAAGGCCAACCAACAAGTTGACATTAATTTTGATCGGATTGATGGAGGGTTGAGCTTCTTATTCGACTGGCTTCATTGCATAAGTGTTGTGGCCCGGGCTCACCGGGTTTCCTCATTGATAATACTGGAGGTAGGCCCCCGAACTATGGTAGTTCGGCCCTATGCTTGATGGAGGCCCCCGAACTATGGCTATGCGCCGGATGGGATGGTACTCAATCGGCACTCGCCATGGACGCCCACAATAATAAAGAGGGGGCGGCCATATTCTATGGGCTAAGCGGAGAATCAATCAGAGATAGAGTAGGGTGCAGCACTCGAACGGAGAATCCAATCCATTCCATTTATGGATGGTCTGGTCATTACTCGGCTCGGATAATCGGCACTCGCCATGAACTCCAACGATAGGGACCGCCCACCCGGCAACTAAACTAAACCACCCACAACTAATCTACAATATTGAGGGGGATATTTCTGGGGGCTGTTCGCTTCAAACGGCACGGGCCCTGCTCCGCGGAAGTTCGCCCCTCCCACCAACTTTAGCTAATCTACCCCTTTATAATAGTAGGGGCCAACGAATAGGCCGGGGCCCATCCCACCCGCCACCCACCCGTAGGAGTGAACCCACTTCTTGGGGGTTGGCCGGGCCCTTTATAATATAGGGCTGTTGCTTTCACTCGATCGGATCAGCAACCGCTCGCATCCTTCCGCCGCGCCCGGGTGGGAATCTATAGTTGGGAGGTGGGTGGGTTGCCCTTTTTTCTATCCCAGGCAGGGTGACCCGCCCTATTCATAAGGTTAGCCCTTACCGACCCTTACACGAACTATCTATAATAATTTTGGGTAGAAGGCACGCACAAAAAATCTATTTTGCCCGGGATGCAACTATATAAAAAAGGGCGAACACTCACTTCATCACGGAGCCTCAAAAAACAATAGGCGGGGCATGAAAACTCATCTTTTTCGTGCAGCAGCACCATGATAATTCAGATTACGGGCTGGCCTCACCCTGCATCACTCTGCATGCACGATGCGATTGCAGAGGGCTGGCCTAATGGATCAATCATCCACTCACCCCCTGCCGGGCATCCCGCCCTTGACTATAATAGGGCCCTACTATTCTATGGTTAGCGGTGCAGGGTATGCATGCAGGGGCATATTCTATACGTCCTATCAAATTGTAGGGGCGGCCCGCACCGGAATAATCTAAAAGGGGCCCCCCTGAGCCAATAGGCCGGGGGTAGGGGGCCATAGAAGCCCGGGGCCTGCCGGTGCATGCATGCACAGGGAGGTAGATTACTATTCCTATAAGTGGGGATGGAACTATAGTGCCCCTCCCACCTCAATGGCATGTACTAAACCTGTTCTGAGGTTGCACTCAAAGATTCTATACGTAACATGCCCACAATATAACAACAACTATAATGGGGGGGGTAGGGGGGGCCTTAGAATAGTTGGGCCCAACGAATAGTAGGGGGGTGGGAGGCTATAGTTCAAAGGGTTGAGTGGGAAACTAGAATAATAGAATAATAGGGGTCAATAATCAATCAATCTATTTTAGGGCCCCAACTTAGATATAGGCCAGACTTCGCAATAATAGAATATAGGGCTCGATCGACTAAAGGTTATCCCTCGTCTGACGTGCCGGAAGGCGAGGGCCCTACTATTAAGAAGCCCTACAATTCTATGGCCCCCGGTTGCTAGTATAGTTCAACTAGAATTATGGGGGGGGAGGGGGGTATGGGGGGTCGAATAATCTACCTCCCTGCAGGGGGGGCCAGTCATATGAACCAGACAATGATGTTTGCCCTGGCATTTCTAGAATTGCTCAACCAACAATAAGCCTCCTGGTGCAGAGGTTCTCCTTTCTCAATAATTGCTAGGCATGTTACGTATAGAATCTGGCTTCCACAACAACTATAGGAAGTTAGGAAGTTCTAACTGCTGAGGTGCTGCAACCCCATAAATGAGTTCTGGAACAGTGCTGCCCCTCTCATTATAGTTCTGCTGAACTATCTATAATGTCGTGCTGGAAAAGTGCTGAACTATAGAAAGTTGCCCGTAGGGCTGAGGTGCTGCTGATGTGCTTCACTATAGCTATAATTGTGCTGCATCAGCATCTTCAAGTGCTGCCCCTACTCTCACCTTCGGGAAGATTACGGGATAACGGAATACTGACTAAAGCCCATTATTCTATAGGCGGGCCTTTCATATTATTGGGCCTCATCCTTCATGTCAATAAATGTGCGGATTCCGCAACTATATAAAAAAGGGCTGCCCATTCCCGTCACCTTGCTCTCACTGCATTCGCCCTTATTCTATAGTCGGAATGAGATCGCTTGCTCTCACTGCATTCGCCTTTCTTCTATAGTCGGGATGACCTTACAAATAATAGGGGGTAGGGGGTAGGGCGCTAGTTCAGGATTTTGCCCGACTATAGAATAAAGGCTGAATGAAAGGATTCCGCCGAATCCTTCACTTACGTTCAGGCTATGGGAGAGGGCCGTTTGAAGAATAGGGTTTGCGGGGTAGGGGCCCCAATAGAATAGTTAGGGGGTGGGCCCTACTATTCTAAAGGGACCCCCTACCCCTACCCCGCCCTATTATAAAGGTAAAGGGCCCTTTTTATATAGTTGGAATCTGCCTTTAGAACCATTATAGGCCCCCGGGGTTGGTAAGCGGGCAGGAGGAGATAGATCAGAAGCCCGCGATGCCCTACTATTCTATTATTGCCCTACTCTTCTATCCGTTGATTCTATACGTAACATGCCCCATAGAATAGTAGGGCTTTGTGAGGTCAAGTAATGAGTGGAATCGGGCCGAGTGGTTCATCAGGCCCCCCTCATTTTCTATGATCGCAGCAAAAGTCCCGTAGGGGCGGGCCGCCTATAGATAGTAAGGGCGAATAGTAGGGGATGTATCCGGACAAGAATGGCAACAATGGAAGCAGGGGCTGGGATGGCTAGGGATTCAACCGGTGGTGGGTGATAAGAGCAATCGCTATCCAAATGAACTTATTCCTTCTCCGGTGGCCGGATCGGAAAGAAGGCTTTTGCCCCTATCTATCTATATGGCCACTCGACCAGAGCATCCTCTGCATTCACCGCTATCAACGGCCCGGGCGGGGGACCAGAAAGGGAGGCCCTACCCTTTACCCGGCCTAAGGATAATTGGATGAGTGGCTTCATGTCTTCGTTAGCTGTGGGCTGCTAAATGTAGTTTCTATAGTTTCTATAGGATTATCTAGACTAGTGAGTGATGAGTTGCATCTACCTATCTATCTATCCATCTGTCTATCTATCTCTGTATCTTTGTCCTATCTATCTATGTATGTATCTTTGATTCATCTTTGTTTGCTTGCAATAATAGAAAAAGGGGCTAGATGAAGTAACTAATAATGAATTAGGGTGATGTGACGTCTAGATCTTTCTGACTGGACCCTGGTTCTCCTTTTCGTGATCCCTCCATCTTCAGCCCATAGAATTGTAGGGCAGCCCATTATTCATATAGGCCCCCTATATTATAAAGGGCCCATAGAATTTTAGGGTAAGGTTCTACCTCGCCCCCCTTTACAATAAGGCAATGTGCGAACTTATATATAGTTGGGAGGTATAACCAACCAATTATATGGCCGTAAGCTGCCCATTCCCTTTTCCATAGTAGGGGGTAGGGCATGGAGGCCCCAGAGGGCCTTCAAATTATCTGGCCTTCCCCTAGATTCTATGGTTCCCCATAGAATTTAGGGGAAGGCACCCCCTACAACTATAGGTAGGCCGGGATAGGCAGATTACGGCCATATAATTGGTTGGCCTTCCTTTCAAATTCTATGGGCCCTTTATAATATAGGGGGGGGGCCTATATGAATAATGGGCTGCCCTACAATTCTATGGGTGCTGGGAAACTGCTGCTGAGGTGCTTCACTATAGCTAGAATTGTGCTTAACTATAGCGCTGGGTTGATGATAGTTGTGCTGGAAAACTGCTGAACTATAGAAAGAGCGCTGCTGAACTATAGTGCCATTGTGCTGCTGCAACTATCTATAATTCTGGAAAACTGCTGCTGAGGAACTATAGCTATAATTCCCCCCTCGGCATTATAGTTGTGCTGCCCTACTCTATAATGTTGTGCTGGAGGTGCTGCCCTACTCTAAAATGAACTATCTAGAATGAAACTAGAACTATAATTCCCTAGGGTGAGAAAGAATATCTTCTATACGTAACATGCCCAAGCAAACTTAGCCCCCTACTATTTGAAGGGCCCCCCACCCAGCCTTAGAATAGTAGGGGCCGGCCCAACCGGGGCAGATTCTATACGCCTGTGGGGTTGGGTGGGGGGCCCTTCAAATAGTAGGGCGCCTCCGGAACTCTAGTTTCCGCCCATGCAAACTATCTATAGTTCTAGCCGGTTGCAACCGGGGAATTAAGAATTGTAGTTCTACCCCCGCCCTACTATTCTAAGGATCAGCTTGCGCCGCTAGGATAAGGTGGGTGGGAACCTCCACCTGGCCCCTACTATTCTAAAGGCAATAATGAAAGGGGCCTTCAAAAGAGAGAGGTTAGCAATAGGAACGAAGGCGCCAGCCCCTATATTATAAAGGGCACGTTAGCGCGGACCTTAAAGCATGTGGTAAGCTCTACCTATTATCATCAAGGGTATAGTCAAGGGTATAAGATCAAGTGCTCCGCGGCAGGTACAGCTTAGAGATCTGCTACTCACGTCGGTGGATACATTAATAATTCCGGCTGCCAATCTTGATGATTAGATATGGGAAGGTCGCAGGTTGTCACACCTCGTTATCATATTCTCTACCCGCTGCCCGCGGGCCAACGGCCACCTATATTCTATTGGTCGCCGGTGCCCGCACACGGAGACTTAAACTGGTAGGAGTCAAGACCACCACATATAGAAGTATTGTTCTATAACCTATAGGACAATCCAGTTTACCCCCATCCATAAAATCTTGCATATGTCTGGGTGGGCCATAGAATAGTAGGGCATTCTCGTTATCGAGCTTTGAAGTGTGGGACAATGAGTATGAGACCAGCTCACTGAGGTAGTAGCTCGTGGGGAGGCCCCTACTATTCTATGGCACGCTACCTATGTCATGCCTAGGCTAAGCTACATTCTTACTTACCCCTGCCCGGCTACTCTCTTCCCCATCGCTGGTTCGGAAGTCACTTTCCATGCTTCACCACAGGCCCCAACTATATAAAAAAGGGCAGCAAACTCCACACCAACTGGACAGGAGTTTAGGATTTGGTATTAATCATCTGCTTGCGCATCACCTACTTGACTTGCCCGTACGAATACACTCCATGGCCGGTGCAATCACCAATGGCAATGGAACAAAGCAGTGGCCCTACTATTCGCCGAGGGGGCGAAAACCCTATATTATAAAGGGCCGCCCTACCCCTACCCCTATATTAGAAAGGGTAAAGGGTAAAGGGCATGCAAACAAACTACTTTCTTTCTTGCCCTTTACCCTGGGACTGCAATAGGCTTTAACGAAAGAAGCGAGACTCAAATTCATCTCCGAGCCTGCTGGCGCATCCTCTAGAATCATGCGTAAGTTGGCAAGGGACATGCGGTGTAAAGATCTAACCCCCTTTATAATAGTAGGGCCCATGCAGATGATGCTATCCATCCAGTCCAAACCCACCGATTCTTCCGCATTACCGGTTGACCCACAGGCTGTTGCTCACCCCTACTATTGAAAGGGGCTTACTTGCCCCCTACTATTCTATGGGCTCCAACCACACGCTATTGCTCATCCATCCGATATTAGCCGTCTACTGATGCAAATTACTTATCCAATCACCACGATTCACCCATTACTACCGCTGCTGGGTCACCTACAGGCTGCTCATCCACGCGCTATTAATCCATCCGTGGTATCCATCCACGTAGCAGCCTAGAAAAAAATGGGCGATAAACTGGATCTATAGAAATCTGGACCTGCCCATGTTGATACCCGGTCCAATCCATCGAGAATAAGAAGCACGTCGCCCACCGCCCCCTACTATTTAAGGCACTTGCTTACCCAATCGCCAGGATTCACCCATTACACCGCTGGTTCACTCGCATGCTACTAACCACCGAGTCATTTATTACTCATCAGAGGAGAGCCCATAGAATTTTAGGCACATGCTGCCAACTATATAAAAAAGGGCACACTGCTCAATCGTACACTGCTGCTAACCACCTATGCTTTTGGGTTTCTAACGGGATATGCTACTGGATCTGCTCCTTCCTTTGATGATGCTGCCCATAGAATATATAGGGCTTGTTGAGCAACGAAGTAAACTAGCTCTGGATCTTAGGGACAGGAACTGCCTACACTCGCTGCTACTCCTGTGTATGGATCGACTTCAACCACCTCTGCTACTGGAACAACAACTGGCTCTATTGCCTTAGCCCTAGCTTCCTATGCCTACGCTACCTATGCCGCTGCTGGTTCACCTGCCCTATATTATAAAGGGGCGGGTCCCCGGCCGGAGCTGCTCATACTTATGCTACTACTGGTGCCCTACGGCCAACTGGCTCTTAAGCTGCTTAGTCGACTGTGTAAACTGCTATAGGTGGTGCTGGTACCCTTGCTTATGTATATGCATCTGCCTTTGCGGCCCTACTATCTATAGGCTGGTTCTTTGCGCTTGGATATTCTACTGGATATGCTGGTGCTGGATCTACTACTGATGCTTAGTCAACTGAATAATATACTTAATCAACCGCTTAATCTACTGGTTCTGCTTGCCCGACCGGCTCCTGTTTCTTCAACTAGTTCTGCTGGTACCATACCTAGGTAAACCACCCACCCTGCAACTTCTTTATGGCTCTTTAAGTTACCTATGCATAATCTATTTATATTGAATAATAGAATCAATCAACGGCTGCTGAATAAACTTAATCACCAGAATCGACTGGATCATATCAGACTGGTGCTGGATCAACTGGTTTTGAAACGGCCACATAGGTGCATTGCATTGTATAGAAGACATATGCACATTTTATCTCCTTAATCACCTTCATAACCGGACAAATGGAAGATATTCTTATGAACGATGCACCGCGGGGATTATTGACAAAGATTCTTTATACTTGAACCGGAACTATAGAGTTTTGGGTCTATAATCATTGGTTGATTATTCGGATCGGCACCCCGGCACTCTATCAAAGTTGCCAGATTCTATACGGTGCCCTATTATTCTATTATTGCCCCCCCGCCGGCCCTTGCCGAATAGTAGGGCGTAACATGCCCCATAGAATAGTAGGGGGGGCCCGGGCGGGGCCATAGAATAGTAGGGCCCCTAACCTCACCGCACATTGAATTCAGATTACGGGCCTTCAAAACTCTAGGCGCCGGCACGTCAGATTACGGGATAACCGTAACCTTGGCAGATGAGGGATAACGGAATCCTGAATTCAATGATGGCGATCGAGCCCTATATTCTATTATTGCGAAGTCTGGTTCACCCCCAAATAGATTAGTTCTGCCCCCCCTTTATATTATCGTGGCCTTTCTAAATTGACCGCCCCTACCGGCACTTTCTCAAAAGTATGGTTCACCCCCCTCTATAGTAATTGATTAATTCTCACTTCGCCCTTATTATATAGTCCAAGGCCTATATTATAAAGGGCCTCAAAAGATGAACTATATAATAATGCTGCCCTTCCATCCATATTAGTTGTGGCCGGCAGGCTGCCCCTTCTAATTAAGTTGTGGGTGGGAGTGAGAAGCATGAATGGTGAAGTGAGGGAGGTCGAAACGGATGGGGAGTCTCGCCTGGTCCGTCCCATAACAATCGGTTGGGATCGATCGCCTACCAAAAATAACCAACTCCCCCCCTTTAGTTCAACAGGGCCCTACTATTATAAGGGGCCCGGCGAACTATAGTGCCGTTGTTAGCCTTCTTCCTACCTACCTACCTACCTATAGTTGTTGGGCTAACTATAATTGTGGGTTACAAGATCAGGTTTGGATTCTTCATCAACCATCTGATTCCACACTTTCCGTGCCTGGATCAAGTTATTCACCTTGCACCATCCGGATAAGAGCACACTTACAGTTTTGGCATCCGGATCAAATCTCCTAATTAGCTTTAAAACAGAATCCATTTGTGCTTCGGAACCTATCAAAGTTGATTCTATACGTAACATGCCCCCGGCGGGCACTATTATTCCCTCCCACTGCACCGGACGTATCTTCCTTAGACGATGCATTATTCGCAGCACTTGCTACGCATCAGTGGAGATCGAATTGACACTTAGACCTTCATGTTCCCCTATATTATAAAGGGCCCCTCCCCCAACTTCCATCTCCATCTTTACCTCGAACAAAGCCAGCAAGGTCCGATCCGGACAGATATGCATGCCAGGGAAGCGGGGTGCCCAAATAGCAAGGATTGAACCGGTGAAGCGGGCCCGGGGAGGGCACAGTGAGGAGGGGAGATTTCAATAGTTGATTCCCGGCCGAGGCGATCCGATACCAATTGAACGTATATTCCTTTTTCCAGAACTATACTAGCAACCGGGGCCCCCCTTTCCAATGACATAAACCTACCCAAGAGCGGCCCGATTGATTGTTTGGCTACGCGGCCGCTTAGGGCATAATGAATGCTTCACCCCAGGCTATCGGACTGAATAGCATAGTCTCTTTGCTATCGTAGGTCGAACCATCGTTGCCAATCAACCCCAAGCGCGAATAGATCGCGAACGTTTCTATAGTGGTTCACCGAGCACATCGGTAGAGAAGGGAGTACGAGACAGGAAATGCGAGGCAACTCTAATTGGGGTGGGTGGGAGGCCCTTTACTTTCCACCCACCCGGCCCGGGGGCCATAGACAACTATACGCCAGCCCCCAATAATCTAGTTCCGGGGGTGCCGGACTATAGAATAAGGTTCCCGGAAGTTAAGGATTCCGGTTCACAACTATAGTGCCGTTATCTTCATTACATGAAGGTGAGACTCATCTGAATGCCCGGCAAGGGCCCTACTATTCTAAAGGGAGGGCCTTAGAATGGTAGGGAAGCCGGCAGGCGAATCGATCCGAGTGAGTGCCGGGGAATCAGGATTCATCAGCGCCCCCAGATAGAATAGAATGGGCGGTAACCACAATATGGGATGACCGGGGAAGCCGCATGATATGGATGGGATAGGTGGTTATGCCATAGAAAATAGATGGAGGCCGCTCGACCGTTCGCCGAGGCTTTGAGGACTCGACCAGGCGGCCCTAGGGGGCTGTCCAAATTCTATACGTAACATTCATAATCAACTATAGAAGTCGGTTGGGGCCCCCACCCCATAGTAGATTGAGTAGAGATAGGGGTAGATGAACGAAACTGGAATCTAACTCACCCCCAACCCCTTGCCCCCTACTATTATAAAGGGGGGGGCCATAGAATTGTAGGGCAGCACTTGAAGCAGAACTATAATGCCGAGGGAAGGGGAAGGAGGAGGGGTGAATAGATAGTGAATTAGCCGTTCCGGCATTTCACAAACTACATCCTTTATCCATCCCTTCTTCCTCTCGACAGTGGTGCCCAACCGGAATCCCTACCTGGGTTTAGCCATAATTGTTCTAAGTGAGAACCGATACCCGGTCCAACTTGGCACAATGAATCATTGGCCGATGGACTGCTACTTAGAAAGGCCGGAACAGACCATAGTCGCGTTCGATCTGTTCCTAATCATCTGATCAAACGGGACTTGAACCCGCCAACAAATAGTAGGGCCAGGGACCTCCTGATCATGTACGTAACATCATTCCCTACCCTTTGTTTTGTTTCCTTGTTGGGATACAGGGCCGAAGGGGCCCCGTACCTCGTACCCAACTTGTTTTCCAAACCCGGCCGGGTAGGCCTGTATAAAGAATGTGTCCTTCCTTTCTTCGATTATTGATAGCCCCGTAATAAAATATGTATTGCCTAAAGAACAGAATGGGGTTTGGCAGGCAGGCCTGTCAATAAAACTGTGTTACTTTCCCAATGTAATTAATTATGTATTGCCAATTGAACAGAATGGGGGGCCTGTAGAAAATGTATGTCCCTTTGTCCAGCCCTTTAGAATAAAAAAGGCAATAATCTGTATTGCCAATTGAACAGAATGGGGTTGGGCAGCCCTTTAGAATAGTAGGGCGGGTTGGGATAGGAGCCCAACCTGTAGAAGGCAAGTTCATGTCCTTCCATCCTGTAACAACTATAGTACTTGCCCCGCACTTGTGCTTATCTGGCAATAGAAAGATTCCATCTTTCCTTGCACCATCCTTGCCTCCTTGTTTCCATCCTGGCCAGTTGGTCAAGGGGCATTGAGGAGGGTAGGTTGTTAGGCTGTTCAGTAAAGACTGTATTCCTTGTATCCTCCCTCCGGTCGGTTGTTATCATGTCCTCCCTCCGGTCGGTTGTTACCGTTGGTAAGTGTCGGTTGGTGAGTTTTCCTGTCTCGGAACTTGGGGCCGGCCGATAGAGCGACCCGGGGCGCGATCGATAGGGGCTCCGGTATCCCTTACCTAGCATCCGAGAACTAGCCTTCCTAATGTCCCGGGGTAAAGAAAAACTGTCTGTCTTTATTAGGTGGGTGACACCACCTGTGTCCGGTGGGGTTGGGCCCAGAAGTTCTGTCAAAAAATCAATTTGTTCCCTACTATTCTAAAGGGCCTACCCCTACTATTCTAAAGGGCCCGCCCCTACTATTCTTTCTAAGGGATTTCCCTACTATTCTAATGGCATGAGGAGATAGCTAGGCATGTTACGTATAGAATCTGGCCCCCTACCCTACTATTAGATGGGATGGGATGCCCTACGGGGGGATGCGGGGGATTATTGCAACGAAACTTCTCTATCGGGTTCTATCGGCCCCCCTATCTATTAAAGTAGTTGCCGGCCATCTAGATTCTATACGTAACATGCCCACCGCTTATCTCAAAGGGCGGGGCAAATTATTCCCGCATGAACAATTCTATGGGCCGGGGCCGGAAAGGGAAACTAGCCGGGGGTGGGACTCTAGTTTAGGCCTATCCGCCCCCTGGGGGCTAAGGGCAGATTCTATACGTAACATGCCCAGGGCGGGGAATAGTAGGGCACAGTCATATGTAGCGATCAAAATGATCAATGGAGAGATGGGCAGGGCCCCTACTATTTTATGGCAGTTGGGTCGAATAATATGAAAAGGGTTCTACGGACCGGGCCCTTGCCGGGCTTACCTTCATTTCCCTATAGATAGTAAGGCAGGTAAGGCCCCTTTATCTATAGGGCCCTATAGATAGTAAGGCAGGTAAGGGCCCTGGGGGCCATAGCCCTGGGGGCCCTGGGGGCCCTTTTGCCCTTTTTATATAGGCGGCGGCGGCCCCGGCAGGCCTGTAATGAAATGCCTTAGGAGGGCCCGGAACCAATCCAGGAGGACTTATTGCCTGAAGGCCCTTCCCCAGTATTGCTTCCAGGCCCTCCCCCAGTATTGCCTGAAGGCCCTTCCCCAGTATTGCCTGAAGGCCCTTCCCCAGTATGTTTGTTCGACTCCGGTCAGGCGCGCCAATCAATAGTTATAGTGAATAGTTTTGCAACTATTAAGGGGTGGGGGGGGCCCTACTCTCCCTACGCTAGCACCACTAGCAAAAGCCGATCCAGCAGCACCACGCCCTTGCCGAATAGTAGGCATCCCTAGGTGGTCAAAGCCATATTTGAGAGATCGAGATCCAGTTTATGCTTGTCAAGAGCGAGATCCAGATGCACCAGTAGCGAAGGTTACATCAGTAGCTTCAGTAGCAGAGATGAAGAGCAGCTTCCGCCCTTTTTTCTATAATTGCAGAAGCAAGCAGCAAAGCAAGCACCCCAACTATTATTCACCCCAGCGCCCTACTATTCTAAGGGGCCGAAGGTAGCAGTGCCCGCACAGTTTTGTTTTCGAAGGCATAGGTTTGGACGTGCGTGCAGGAGCAGCTCCTATCCTCCTCCCACCAACCCCGGCCAATCCCGGCAGGCGTAGTAGTTGTTGTTGATTCTGATGATTGAGATCCAGATTCGTGCTCGATATCCCCTTATAATATTAGGGCAAGATCGAGAGCCGGTTAGAGATCAAGATCGAACAGACACCAGAAGCAGCACCATAAGCTTTGGTAGCTAGCATCTCGTCCTGTTCCGGGTTTCTTTACATCCTCTACTGTTCCGGGAGCAGATTCACCCGTTGGGGATTATCCGGCCCCAGGTGCGGATACATTTCGAGATCGAGGTGGAGACCCATGGCCAATTGTTGGAGATCGTCGAGCAGACCCAGTGGCTCCCATTGACCAACAATAATCTGCAATAATCTGCCCGGGGGCCCATAGAATTGTAGGGTAGGGGCCCCTAAAAAAGATTATTGCACGAACTATCTATAATAATTGGGATCCTGAATCAGTGCCTTATAAAACTAGACTAGCAACCGGGGCCCAGCAGATTCAGATGCAGGGGTGGTGGTGGTGCAGAGTCAAACCGAATAAAAGAGCCCCTAGGGCAGCAGCTTGGCCGCCCTTTCCCCTTTCCCCTTTCTAATATAGGGTAGGGTAGGGGCCAAGCTGCTGCCCTTTCTAAAATAGGGGGCCCTTTTTTATATAGTTGGTTTCATAAGTAGCAAACTCAGTAGTTTCAGCACCTCTGCCCCTATTATTTAAAGGGCGGGCCCTTCGGGCACGGCCGGCTGAATAATAGAAAAAAGGGCCCCAATATAAAAAAGGCTATGGCTCAAAATCAGCATACAATTCTATGGGCAGCCCTTCCCTATTTGGTTGGGCGATAGCCACGCCCTTAACGGATGGGCCCTACGGGCCACCGCTCGGATATGTCACAGTTGCCCAGCCGAATTGTAGGGCCCTACTATCTATAGGGCAACTCTAGTTGGTGCAAAGGACCAACTATAGAAAAAAGGGCATGCATCACGCGCATGCGGTAAACCGTCCCTGCATGCCCCTTTTTTATATAGTGGGGGGTGGGAGGGGCCCGCGGAACCAATTGCCCCGTAGAGCACTTGCAAAGATAGCAGTCGCTGAATTATAGCTATAGTTGGTCCTGCCCCAGTTATTATTGATCTAGTTGACTCAGCAGCACTACCAATAGCAGCATCTTAGCTAGTACCAGCGTCACCTTTGCTCAGTTCCATAACCAGTTGCTGAGCCACTATAGAAAGGAAGGGGATTCAATTGACTAAGTTGATCCACCTGGAGCACCAGTAGCTAAGGAAGCATCGTGTATATAAGATCCAGCACCAGTATCAGAACGTAGATCCAGTAGCTTAGCAACTATATAAAAAAGGGCTCGGATTATTGTCTATTTTTGCCTGCCGCATTAGATTAAGCTATCGATTCAGCAAGTGATCCCGTTGGTGAGTTCGATTCTGCCGATCCTGAAGCAGCACCCCTATTATTGAAAGGGCAACAGCAGTTTGCCGGTTCAGATGATCCAGTAGATCCAGAAGCAGCAGAGCCAGTATCAGCAGCCGTTGATTCTGCATGCATGTTGATTCAGTTCCATATCTTCCAGATTCAGAGGTTCGTGATCGCCCTACTATCTAAAGGGCCTTTAGTGATCCTATAGAGGAAGAGCAGATGCTCCGTATGATGTTCCAGATCTAGACCTAGTTGCGGATAGAGACCCAGCTGCAGAGCCATAGCTCGTTACAGCACCAGTTTATTGTAACTAGAGAAGCAGCAGCTGCTTATAAATAGTAGGGGCGATGAAGCAGAAGTAGCCGTCATAGCATAGTAGGCCCTTTATAATATAGGGCAGCAGCTGTTTATTCTGCCCGTAGGCCCCCTATAGAATTTTAGGCATACCTTTGCCCAAGATAGATAGGGACCCGGTCAAATGGGCATCGATGGCCCGTGATTTTGACAGCACGGTGGATCAACTATAACTAGGCCCTTTATAATATAGGGGTGAAGGCCCTTATTATAAAAGTTGGGCCTACTATTCTAAGGGGGGCATAAATGACTCCTCTATCTAGCAATAGAGCGGCCTTACGGCTCCAACCCCGTGCCTATAGATAGTAGGGGCTTGCAGGGCAGCAAGATCGCGCTGGGGTTAATAATAGTTGGGGCGCTGGGGTTGGCCCTTCCCTTATCCCTTATCCCTTATAAATGTAGGGGATAGATTATTGCCCCTAAAATAGATTATTGTAGGGGCTATATTATTGTAGGGGTAGGGCCCATAGAATTGTAGGGAGCTGGACAGTACATCTCCTTTTTGTTTTCACGGTAGGCCTTCCCTACTATTATAAAGGGCCGAACCAGTTGTCAGTTAGCTAGCCGGCTGGACCATCCAAATGAGTTTATTCTATTCCATCGGGGCGATACCTTTGTTCGTCTCGCCCATCTCCCTGCCCTATATTATAAAGGGCCCTACTATTCTATGGGGCCCCCTTTCAATAATCTGTTTGGGGGCCCGGGGGGCACCCTGCATCTGCAGGTCCAGCTTGAGAACTATCCCGGTGCCCCGCCCAATTCTATCGGGCCTCTGCATGCAGGTGGCCATGTGACGTATATAGCCTTCCTTTCTTCGGGTAGTCCTAATCGCCCTTTCTATTCTAAAGAAATCCGGGGCAGCTCGCTACCTTACTTATAATAGTAGGGCTATGGGCAGCTGGGTCATATGACTGGACAACCTACCGGGGGTGAGAAGGAAGGCCCTACGGGGTCCGGGGTGTTCAGTTAGAGTATTTCCATTACTCACCGATGGGTCTGTAACGATGAGTGAACAATAGAAAAAAAGGGCGGGCCCCGGCCCCCTAAACAGATTATTGCCCAGGATGGCCGGGAGGACTAACTTGCCCTACCGGCGGGTGGTGCATTGGGAGTTAAGGAGTCCAGCTGGAAGTAACTATAATAAGGGTAGTGCCTTCCCAACGAACAATCCAATGCTGTTACGCCACGGTCCAGCTGCCCTTTACTCTATCTATAGTTGTTGAACGATTAGAGTTGTATGGTCCTTATAACATCCACGCTCGAGGACATCTGTATGAGACTATCCGAATGAAACTATAGCCGAGCAGTATCCGCCTCCCTAGCAATTATAGAAAAAAGGGCAACATTTGACTTTCTTGAACTCGCCAGTAGGGCACTCCGTGCCTACTGCAGACGTGCCCCCTTTCATATTATTGCCAGCTGGACCTGCCCTACTGGGCAGCTGCCCTACTGGGCTGGACCTGCCTGTCTACGCCTACCCCTGCAGGCCCCCTCGGGCAATGAAAGGGGCCGCCTAGCCTTGGCTTAGAATAGTAGGGGCCAGGGCAGATCCTTGGCGAATAGTAGGGAGATTATTGCTGGTGTAGCTGTTCGCCGTAGGGGCCCCCTATATTATAAAGGGGGCTGGTTCGATTCCTCCTCGGAGAGGCTATATCTCTAGATTCTAGACGTAACATGGTTCTTTCTATACGTAACACATCCCAAGAAATACCATAAGCCTGCACCACCGGGGGCCATAAGAGGAGGGCTGCTGCGATTGTGCAGTCTCATCCAAGATCGTGAAGCGGGGGGCCCTTCTGGTGCATAGGGAGTGGTTATTCCCTACAATTCATTAGCTAACCTTCACAGGTCGCATTCACTCTTCCCTACCAGCTTCAATCTCTCCGATTTCAGAAAAGTGACCCTGCCATTTCATCATAGTAGGGGAACGTTTCTCTTCTCTACGGTGAGCTCCGCCCCCTACTATTCTATGGGGCCCTACTATTATATGCGGGAGGAGGGCCCTATATTCTAAAGGGCGAGTCCCTACTATTCTATGGGCCCTACCCCTACCCCTACTATATATAAGGTAAGGTAAGGGGCAGATTCTCTACGCCTTTAAAATGCCCCTATATTCTAAAGGGCCGGGCGGGGCCCTGCAGCTGAACCCTACTATTCGTAAGCAGGGGCATGTTACGTATAGAATATGGTTTCCCTACCCCCGTGCAGGCGAATAGTAGGGCCCTATTATAGTCAAGGGCGGGATGCCCGGCAGGGGGTGAGTGGATGATTGATCCATGAGGCCAGCCCTGTTCAGAGTGAGTGAGGGTGAGGGCCTTAGAATAGTAGGGCTCGGGCCCCTTCAAATTCTGTTCGGCCCCCTATCAATTCTATGGGCTTGGGCCCCTACAATTCTATGGCGGCCCCTCAAATAGATTATTGCAAGTTGATCCTTCACCCTGCCTGCTATAAAAAACCCTCTTCATTCAGAACTTTTGAACCTGCAACTATATAAAAAAGGCAAGCGGGTAGGGTTCGGTAGGTTTGTACTTCTTTAGCGGTAGGTCCGGTTGATTTCGAGAACCAGCCCCATAGAATAGATAGGCATTCACGAGAATTCTTCCTTTTGGTTCCCTACAATTCTATGGGGTATTCTAAAGGGCATTTGCGAAAACCTGGCCATAGAATTGTCACTTCTCAAGCCCCTTTTCTAATAATGGCCTCTTTCCTATCTCTTTCTAACGAGTAGCATAAGTCCGTGATTCAATAATATACGTAACATCACTCCGCGTGAGCGACAAACTCTATAGGGCGCCCCGCCGATGATATAAAGGGCTATGGGAAATCGACTTTGTCGCTTTTTGAATTCACGACCCCTCCCCGGCCACCGACCCATTCAAGGGCAACTTCGTTAAAGGGGTCTGTCCACAGGACAAGGTAAGTGCCCTTGACCAATAATCTGCCCTTCCCCGTAGGGGCCCTTCCTAACTAACCCGCCCCGGCCCCTTTCTAATATAGGGCGGTTCGAGAAGGCGATCGTGTTACGTATGAATAGTTCAGCTCGCCGCGCCCCTTAGAATAGTAGGGCTGCTGCATTAAAGATGGGAAGGTGAGGTTGACTTATCAGAGTCCCGGCTGCCCGACGCGGTGAGCGATGCGTATCATTGTCTATGCCCTGGGTCAACGAATGTGGCTCTTTCGAACTCTACCAAGCAACCCCCCGAGGTATTAAATAAGTCCCCAAGGGCCCTCGGAACGTAGCCCGTTCGGAGCCCCCATTATAGTCTAGGCGTGGGTGTGTTCGCTCGGCTTCGTTGGGCGAGCCATTCATCAACTCTATTGTGTAGGGATAGAGATTGCAGGGGCCCTATATTCGGCAAGGGGGAGCCTTTTGATTTCTCGCCGGCCGCCCCATATATAGATAGGGGTCTGGAAGCCCATGGAGGCATCCCGGCGCCCGAACACGCAGCAAGTGACCCGCTTATCCGGAAATGTGGGCCCGGCGGGGGGAACCCACGGCTGGGTTGGGAATTAGATCCACAACGCGAACTCAGGGATGGGAGGCCCTCTATTCTCTTGTTCGCAACGGCTACTGTCGATCATTTGCGTGTTCATTCTGCCTAGGGAATGGAGAATGCCCCAGGTATCCCTTTCTCTCAGAATGTGCAACTATCCTCCACCGGATACATACGATGCCAGGGATAACAACTTTTTGCAGAGTCTCTATCCGGATCCCCTCAGTTGAGTCGTAACGAACTCAATGGAGGCATTCCCTAGACGAACTAGGTTCTCGCCAACCCTATTATTATTATATGGATGGATGATAGGGGGATACTAGTTTACCAGGCGGTGCCCCGTCTCAATTCTATGGCGATGCTTGCGATCCAGTATCTATTAGCGGTGGGATCAAAGTGAAATGAATGCCCTATCTATATCTCTGGCCAAGGTGATATTGTTTGGGAAGGAACCTCCCACTAGAATAGGTAGGGGTAATAAGGAATTGGTTAGTTAGCTGATTGGGAGTGATCCATCCTATCAACAATCAACCAGCCGCGGTTCGTTTCACTATTCCCAGAACACCTATCATTTTTCATCGCGGGCCGTAGAATTGTAGGGCATGCATGGTTGGTCGGTATGTAATAATATAGTGCCATCCCTCAACTATGAACCAAGGTCCAACATCAGCCCGACGTTATGCCCAACGTGATTAATAGTTGTGGGTGCCATTGGATTCCCCTTGGTGATATTCTCTACTTTCCCTATTGATAGTAAGGGCATCGCCAATGACTGGCCCTTCAAATAGTAGGGGCAGGACTCCACCTTCAACTAGTCAATGCAGGGTAGATCTATATCTTCTTTGTCGTGTGCATCGGGAATGGAGAATGGGCAGCCACATCTCCCCTTTTTTATATAGTGGGCGGTTCGGGTAGGACTATATAAAAAAGGGCCCGCCGCATCAGATCTATATGGCGGTTCCATATTTTGTTCGGTTCCCCTACGGGGCAAACTACCCTACTATTCGGCTGGGGCATGTTACGTATAGAATCGGAGATGGCGCCCTACTATTCTAAAGGCAGCAAGCATCTTTCAGCAGGAGAAACTAGCTAATGAATTGAATGCTTCGGCATATCATATTACGTTATACAATGTAGGTTTCTTATCTATAGTCGGCGGGACGGAAAAGAATCAACGGGAACCGGCCCTTACCGCACATTTCATTGCAGGTAAGGCCCCTTTATCTATAGGGCCCGCCGCCGCCGCCGCCTATATAAAAAGGGCCCCCCCCGCATATAATAGTAGGGGCCCCCCTATATAAAATGCGGGGCGGGGCGGGCCCCCCCCCCTTTATAATAGTAGGGCGGGCCCCCTATATAAAATGCGGGCCCTGCCGGGGCCGGGGCCGGGGCCGGGGCCGGGGCCGGGGCCGGGGCCGGGGTAGGGCCCTTGCCGAATAGGGCGGGGTAGGGGGGTGAGCGGCAAAGATTATAGATTCTATACGTAACATGCCCCCGTATGCAGGGGGGTTCGGGATGGCCCGTAGGGCGAATAGTAGGGGTAGAATAGAACTATTCAACTATAATGGGGGGGCCCACCCACCCATGTTACGTATAGAATCTGCCCCGCCCATAGAATGCTTTATTTGAGGGGCCTATAGAATGGTAGGGCCCATAGCCCCCTACTATTATAAAGGGGCCCTACTATTCGGCCCTCCGATGATATAAAGGGGCTATTGTTGGCATTCCAAACAAATCACGAGAATAATTCTGCCTGTGAATGCACAGGGTGCCTATAGTTTCTTTTGGCCCCTACTATAAAAAGGGCTCCCTATGCACCACTCTGCATTGAGTCACTATAGTGGTAACCCCTTCAGTAGTTACTACATTGTTCGCCCTACTATTCTAAGGGGTTCATTCAGCCCTACAATTCTATGGGCGGCGGGTTGCGCCCCGCCAGGTTCTCGCAAGAATCTTCTTCATTTCATTGAAGTTGGCTGATTGGAGATACAATATATAGCCGTTTCGAGGAGCGGTTAGTTGGAGAATTCACGAGCCCATTAGAATAGTAAGGCTGGGAGGCAGTTGACGAAGCAGTTGATTCCGTTGCGCCCCGTTCTTGTCCCACTTTAACGATAGAAAGCATAGTTACATTGTTCTTGGGGTCCCACCTTACAGACAGCACCCACCTTCCAACCAGTTCTCGATGAACAGCCGGAAAGAAACAAATCCATCAAATATTTTCTTTTCGGAAATAAAAAAATACAGGACGTCCTAACTCACTGAACGCAAGACAGTTGTTTATATCGACGTCCTAACTCCTCCCCTTTAGAATAGTAGGGCCGGCCCCCCCCGGCACTAATAATGGGCCTGAACCGGTATATCCTTTCTATAGCGGGGGTGAGGGTTAGGGGGCTTCTGCTGTCCGACCCCAGGGAATCGACTCTAGCCCAATATAGTAAAGGGCCTCTGCACCGGCCCATTAGAATTGTAGGGAATAATAGAATAGTAGGGCCGTGAATGAAGTATGGCTGGATAGAATTCAACAACTATAGAGTAAAGGGCAACCGGTGGTGCGACGTTTTAGAGGGGGTGCGGGGGTGAGGATGGAGAGGCTACAGGGGGTTAAAAAGGATGGTCGGTGACCCCCGGTAATGGAAGGAGGAGCGGGGTCCACACACGCACCACTCACAACATCCCTACCCTCTGAATAATCTAGTTTGGCGAGAACAGAACAGATAGATAGTAGGGGGCGGTCGAGCATTCGCATCTTTCCAACCGGGGGCTCCTCCGGGGTTCAGGACGACGGGGCTTCAGACGACGACTCATTTTCTCTCTTCCTTCATGGTATCGGAAGGTAGGCTAGGCTAGGGTAGGGTAGGCGGGGCCCTACAATTCTATGGGCCTACCCCTACTATTATAAGGGGTGTGTGTGGGGGAAAGCAAGATGGATCATTTTGAAACGAAAACGGGGCTATCAAAAAAGGGCGGGCAATTCTATGGTAGTGGCGAATAGTAGGGTTCATCTGCCAGCAGGGTGGGAGTTGTAGTTCCGGATATAGATTGGCCCCTGCATGCATGCAGGGTGGTGCATAGGGAATAGTTGTGGTGGGTGGGCGGAACCCTATGATTCTGCAGGGATGCAGGGTGGGGAACAATAGCCTATAGAAATAGTAGGGGCCGGCCCTGGAATTCTATCAAAAAGGGAACTATCCCTTCAATAATATAGAAGGGGCCGCCGATGAGGCCCTTCCCCTTCCCCTTCAAATATAGGGTAGGGTAGGGGGGCGGGGGTAGGGGGTAGGGGGTTGGTGGGAGGGAATAGTTATTGTGCTGCATGCAGGGGTTAGGTTCTATTATTGTAGTTCGGAAAATGAATATGGATTGATTCCCTATATTAGAAAGGGGCCGACGAACCAACCGTATCTTCTATAGATGGATGGGGCCCGGGCTGATTAATAACTCATCTGATCAAGCTGGATTGCAAGCATGTTTCATTTCGATCGCCTTCCGGGCTGGTCCATGTTCAATGCCTGCGCCCGGTGACCCGAGGTGGATGAAACGAGAGAAAGATCATACGAACTGATGCAATCGAACTGGATGGCCCTGCATGCAGGGGTAGGTGGCACGTGTTTTATAGCTCTGGTGGTTCCGCTTCTGGCAAACTGGTTTCGGTACCTGCCTCATCGATATAATGGGCCCTATAGATTGTGGGGGAGGTCTCGAGTTTCATTCCATTGCTACTGATGCAACAAGGAAATCTTGTGCAACCAGCGGCTTTCGCTACCTTAGGGCAGTCTTTCCCAACAACTAAGCTACCTCCACGGCCCCTTAGAATAGTAGGTCCCTCCCACTATTAATCTACCTCAATTATATATAGGGGGGGGCCCGGTCGAGTCGTATATTACATACGTACTCACAAATGAACTCTGCATGCATTAGGAAACTAAGCACTCCACCAATTCATTAGTAAGGAAAGCGCCCCCTTCAGCCTATAGAGAAGTAGGGGCCGGTTGCTGCAGAAGCCTCGACCTGGCGCTCGATCAAGCCAGGGTCCTTTGGAGATCGCCCCACCCCTGCAGGGAGAGAGCTGAAATGCATAATAAAAGGTTGCCCCTGCATGCAGGTTCATCGGGAAAGGAAGGTTGTTGGGCAGCTCGTTCAGTTCTTAATACGTATAGAATAGACTCTGCATGTGGATAGGACTCTCTGCACTCGACCGCCCCTCTATTTTCTCCGAGCAGAGTGTAGCACGCATCTGTTTTGGAGCCGCCCATAGCCCCCCCCTATATTATAAAGGGCCTTCACGAGTGAAGATTACGGGCCCCCCATAGCCTATTATTCTAAAGGGCTGGGCCCTCCGATGACGCTCCCAATTATAGCCCCTTTATATCATCGGAGGGCCCTTTAGAATAATAGGCGTTCAGATTACGGGCCTATAGTTCTAGTAGGGCAGGGGCCCTACTATCTAAAGGGCGTTTCACTCAGTCAACTATACACATATTGGGGCGTTTTCCTAAATAAACCAGACGCGGGATCCAGATCTGAAACAACTACTTGGTTACCTGAATCCGCATCTCGATCTCGATCCACTGCGGGTGAAGCTGCTCCTGCAATAACTGTGGGATCATCTACTGGTTCCCGGTCAATCAACTTTTGCCCATAGAATAGTAGGGCTGTAACCGATGCTATTGATGAGCCCCCCTAGAATTTGATGGGCCCTACAATTCTATGGGCATCGGCGTATCTATTTAGAGAAAGATCTGACTCCCCATAGAGATATAGGCATAACAGCTCTCAATGCCTATCCACTCATTTAGGGTGCCGCGAGAAAGTAGTTGATAGCTCAGTGTTGCAGTTAGTGTGGGAAGTCCCATCGCTTGCCCCAGATATAGATAGGGCAACGTGGTCTCACTGTAGTCATAACAGGGGAACAACCCTTGATTGTTATTGGGCGTGCTTACTCCTTCCCATGTCCTTTTTGTTTCCCATGGCGTCCATCGCCCTCAGCGTACGCGTGGTCCCGTATGTATGATGCTTCATGCAGCTGCTATGCACTGGGTTATAGAGCTGTCCCACAAACAGAGATCGCCTTATAATAGTAGGGGCCAAACACGGGTCTTTAATCAACACATAGTCAGAACACACAGATGGCTAATCAATAGGCCACATCCACTCCAGGAACTCCGTTCTAGATCTCTGGAAAAGGGGGCTTAACAAGCAAAGAGACAGGTTCGTACAAAAAGGCGGCGGCTATAGTAAGTGGCTCTGTCGACTATTACGTGCTTATCCGTCTCGTGCCCCCTACTATTCGGCAAGGGCCCTACCCCGGCAGGTAAAGGCCCCGGTTTTCTTCGAGTATAGAGTTGAGTGCCCTGCGAGTGAGGACCGGTCTCTCGTGGGTGACTGATGTGGTCATACTACGGTAAATAGGTCTAGTCGATTATCCCAGCTTGTTCTGACTAAGTAACAGAATGGAGACCCCACCTGCCGCCTATTAGGAGCCCCTTGCCCCGGGCGGGGGTAGGGCCCTTGCCCCGGGCGGGGGTAGGGCCCTTGCCGAATAGTAGGGGGTCTCGGAGCTTTGTTTGCTTGTAAACATGAGTAGCTTTCGACTCCAGACCATTATTGAGCGGAGACATACATCCATGATTATTGAAATGCCAGGAACATATATCCATGATCGATACCAGCATCGGTACTATACCCACTATTGATCAAGCCCATGAAAGGAACCAGGCATACTTCAGGCCCGGAACTATAGTTGGGGCCATCGCATAAGGATAAGGCTGCCCATAAGTGGGATCTGGTGACCGCATTTGATGCTATCCCCCCGAAAGGCCGCCGCTGCGGTCCTGCTGCCTATTATATCTATGGGCGGGTGCCCTACCTCTATATTGCGGGTGGGTTGGATATTTTATGGATGCTGATGACGGGAGGAGGGGTCTGATCAAAGGAACCAATGCCGGGGCCATCGTTTACCCAATTCAAATACGCCATTGGGGCGGGCATTCAGCGGGTCGGTTCCAATGTGACTGTTGTCCCTCTCCACGAACCCTGGATATCGTCGTTTTGACATGTATTACAGAGAGAGAGCGATCGGGTGGGTCCGGCTTAAAAGCTAAAGCAACCCCTCAAGATTCTAGAGATGGCCCCCGTAGATTCATTCAGGTCTTGACGAGAGAGATTAAAGTAGATTCATTCAAAAAAGCGCTTGGCTTTTTTGGCGTGCCCTACTATTCTAAAGGGCGCACCAGCGCCTACAATTCTATGGGGAGCAGGGCCCCCTTATAAATAGTAGGCAGACAGATAGATGTGCAGACAGATAGATGTGGTTAGGCCGCCTGGTTCGGGCGGGGTGGGTGTGGTTAGGCAGACGCATCAATCGGGGGGCCTAACTTCTATCGGAGCTCTTACTTGCCCTTAGAATAGTAGGGGCCCCCTTTATAATAGTAGGGCCGGAGCTGTCCTGCTTTGCTGTCCTGCGGAGCTAAGGCACTGGCAAAGGTAAGAAAGGCTGGTGCTTCTTCTACCGATAGGCCACCCCTTTCACTAGTTCAATTACCAGCCACTCGGCACGGAACTCTCTATCACCAGCCCAAAGAGAAGGAAAGAAAAGCTTGGTATCCCCATTATTTATATAGGCCCTCTCCCCACTAAAGAAAGAAAAGAATATGATTCAGCCCCTACTATTCGGCAAGGGGGGTAGGGGCCCTTACAACTAATCTACGGAGGTAGAAGCTTTATCACGTACTCATCTAGCCCGCCATCCGTACAATCATCTAAGTTCTATAGGAAGCTAGAGGGAGGTTGATACCCGTACAAAAGAAAGTAGAGGGAGGAAAGGATGGGCTCACTCTTAAGGGGAGGGTTCGGAAGGCTTCCGGCAAGGCCAGGGGGGAATTGACCTCCTTCTTTGGTAAGGCTTTTAAGGTGTGCTTTCCTGTGAGAGAGTGAGGCCCGTAGAGCTCAACTACTTATCCTTCTCCTTCCCGAATGATAGAGTGAAACTACTGACTAGCTAGGTGAGAGAGTGAAACTACTGGGTTAGTAGAATTCCAACTTTTCTTCTCCTGGCCCCTACTATTCGGCAAGGGCCCTACCCCGGCTATTATAAAGGGTAAAGGGGGGTGGTTCTTAACTCTTATTCTATGATTCTTATCTTATCGGTCTGTTAACTCTGGCACTTCTTTGCCTTGCCGATGGTCAATTCGACTCTAATAACCTGGCCTATGGGATGGAATATTGACATTAAAGAACCTGGCCCCGCCGGATGGGGGCGAGTAGCCGGCAGAGTAGCTGGATACGCCACCTTTTCTTATTGAATTGACCACTGGCCTCCATGTGTGACCTAGGTTTCTTGGGTAATTTGACTACTTTGACAAGGCCACCTTTCATTACTGAATTGACCATCTCTTGGGCTGGTGGGCAGGCCACCTTCTCGCTCTCCAATTTACCAGTTCAAGGCCATCTTAAGTTCAGGCCAGTCGTGTTCACAAGGTCGGTTAATCCATCTCTCGTAAAG